>OZ002744.1:71005326-71303312 GCA_963924295.1 Dioctria rufipes | reverse complement strand
CAATATTTCCAGAAAAAACCACAAAAATTTATTTCAACCAAACCTTTGAGCTCACGAAAGCGTACTCTTAAAAATGAATGCTGCTTTGAACTGTTGGTATTCAGATGATGATATATGTGTGACCTTGATCTATATTTTCTTCCAAATATATTTCTGCCTATACATATGGTTACATACCTAGCTAAGTAGTACTTACAACATATTGATGGTGGCATTCCTGTCAAAATGATACATGCATAGAGTATACATCAACGTACGACATAACTTGTACACACGAGCTACATAGGAAGAAATTTCTTTGAAAACCTTTCACAAAAGTTCAATAAAGTTTATCCAAGTGGTAGAACTCATTAGCTTTAATTAAGAGTCTACTTTACTCAAGTTTGGTGCCCGTAATGAACTTTTCCATTAAACTTCCGCCGCTCACCCTTTCATTCGCCCAGACGCAGGGTGGATTGGATAGGCTGGGTTACACCACACCACACCCACAGACTTCTTCCATTAGTTGGAACTCGCACAACAATTTCCCGTTTGATTGACTTTTATAGATATCGAAATTTCGTTTGGCTGAGAATGGATGTAAGTTGAGGAGCTCTCTAATATCAACGATTAAGTCCCACTGAAGAGCACTGGAGGACGCATTGAATATCTTATCTAGAAATATATAATCATTGAGAATGGGGCGGAAATAAAGGTTTGTGCTGGAAGCTAATTTAATGAGATTCTCATAAAGCCAAGTCTGATTTACTTTATCCGAATCAAATTTCTTCGCATACTGAATACCCTATGAACTTGAAGTTAGGTCACTGTTATAGAGTTTAATATGGACGTGGCTTATCTGTAATGCTGAGTCCTTTTTCTTTTCTTTTTAACATGAACTCGGTATCTCTGAGGGGAGTTCAAGGAACATGTTAATTATTTGAAATATTGGTTTAAAAGCGCCTTTCAGGCCACAGTATTGACTTGGATTTATATGTACAAGGACTAAAGTATTCTGTAGCTAAAAAGAAATCGGACTTCTGTAAAATTTTGGCTGAATTGAAGTGGCAGAATATGCTTTTTAGTGCTTCTTTCAACTTCTCCATGGTACTGGCTCTGATCTGTGCTCTGATTGAAGAGAACCACGGCTCTCATCCCGAGGATATACCTATTGGTTTTTACCGTATTTGAGATCCAAGATACTCTGGTTGTTTGAACTGTTTTAGAGATTTAGATCAATTCTCGTCATTGCCTTCGTTTGAGGGTTAATTCTGATGATTATCATATTGCTAATTTTTAGCGATTTTTTTTTTGACTGCATAAAACTTATATGTATATGATTCGATAGTCATACATTAAGTAGGTCGAGGATTCCAAAAAAAAAAAAAAAAAAAATATTAAGAATAGAACCTAACAGAGTGCACCAAGCACCAAACTTCAGCTCTCTATATTGATGTTCTCAAGCAGTGCACAAATATATAGTGCGAGACGTAATTTTTGTATTGCAACCCTATGAAGGAGTTTCCCGATTTATCCCATTTTCGAACTAAAGTTTGCTTTTTTTTTTACAGGACAGGAAGACGGACAGACCGTTATGCTAAAATCAAATTAAGCTTTTAATGTTATGCATGGGTGTCAATCCATTTTGCACTACCAGCTTTATTTCTATGCGTTACAAACAGAAAAACAAAATAAGTTAACCCTATGATTTCATCATGTAGGTTAGGGATCTCCAAACTTTCTTTCCTATGCGCTACACTGATTTCTACACGCAGGGGCCAAGACCTACACTCAGAAAAATATTTTGTAAGATTTACGAAAAACAACGATAAATTTTACAAAAGTCACCCATGATTTCGAGCTAATGGAAAATTTCGTAAGATATACAAGAGCATTTCGTAAATTCGAACAGTTTACATAATGCATTGTACTATTTACGAAATTTTTAGTTAAAACATTGTTAAAGGGATTTTACGTGGCTACCTCATATTTATTACGAGAATTTGAATGTTTTTACGAAATAATGATTTAATTTAATTAAAACGGTGCCGTTAAAAGTACGATCATATTAATAGATTCTTAGGCTTAGTTTTTATTACTTACATAATGTTATCCTGATAAATATTTAAAAATTTGGTATTTTCGTTACTTTATTATTAGATGGGGTTTTTCGCATGTACGGGTATTGCAAGGACACAATTATCCATTTGTTATTGTAATTCCTGTTTGCGGATATTTTTTCAACAGTTCTGGACAGTTATACGACAAAAACTAACTTATCACTATGCTCTTGCAATAATATTACTAAAAATATCGCATCTAGCGATAAACGTTTGATGATTTTTTTAAATAAAATCTAACCCTATTAATGCAAAAAAATTTATATTTATTGTTATTGCCTATATTCTGTAGCAAGTCCACAATCATTTAATTCAGGAAATTTACCTTAAACAATTTCCTATGTAGAGTACATAATATGTAATGTATATACATTATGTACATATATCCAAAAATTTGTTTAAGATCTAAATTCATATTTTAATAAAAGATGTCATTGTAAACGTAACATTTTATTTTAATTCATTATACATTTCTTTGGGTTTTTTGGCAAGTACCTGAAGTATCTATACATATATACATATACAGCCTGGTAAACCTGATGGCGATTCTAGTTGGTTTACCCAATGGTTACAGCTAGACGAAACTGATAAAGTGCTACATGAAGCAGATGTATGCGATTAAGTTTCAGTGTAAGGCCCTAAAATGTACATAATAGTGTTGATAAAAATAAATGTTTTTATTATATTATTCGTATATTATATGTCGCAGTAACGTAACGTCATAAAATTGTTAATATAAGTGTTAATTTTTAGTTTATTCAAGAAATTGTTAGCTTCGCCAGATATATTGAGCGTAAAAGGCGTTCGTACATAAAATTTTACTAAAATTTACACTAAATATTTGATAAATGGTACACATCAAAGTCTTGTATTATTAAGCTTTAACAATACTTACATTAGCTTTCTGCCACTCGATGAGTTTGTTTTAAAATTTTATTCGAATCCCCAATTCAATGTTGGTAGAAAAAGCTCGTCCAAATGATGTATCGTCATATGCACTTTAAACATTATGCAACATCAATTCCATGATCTAGATTCTAGAATACATTATGTTTCAATTTTACCTCAAAATTACGAAATAACTTCACAACACACCTTTTAAATTTTGATATACTTCCACGAAACTCCTATCATAAATCAAGTCAAATAAAATATCTGTAATAATTGGAATGGGCTGCACTTCACTCTCTTCTTCGAAATTGCAATATACATACCTACATTAGCATCTAATACTCCGTCCATAAATCTAAATTTTCCTCTGTTTCACTCATTTTTTATTGTAAAAAATATAACATTTTATTTAACGCATATGATATCTCTTAACAAGACCGACGATAACATAATGCGCACTCGGGAATAGTTTTTCCTGAACTCGCTTCAATGCTTTCAATAACTACGAAGTTCTGATTGACTTTATGTCGTAGACGTAATGTCTACGAAAAACTCGTTGGGGAGTACAAAATTCCCATACCAATCAACCAAATTTGTGTTGATATGATCAAAACATTTCGTAAATTCTTAGGCATTTCGTAATTTCATATTTGCATCTTTAAAACTACGAAATTTTCGTAGTATTGACGTTAGTGTATTTTTTACGAAAACAAATTACGATCGTTTCGTAAGTACTCTTCAAAGAATACACGAAAATATCTTAAAATTCAAGAAATTTGAGTAAAAATTACGAAAAATGCTTAAAATATGATTTAACGATGCTTTTCGTAAAAAAAAATACGAAATATTTTTCTGAGTGTAGTTAGCTAGCAGACACATTTTCGTTTTGGGACTAGGCGTCGACTAGCGAGTATACAATAACATCTTTTAGCGAGTAGCAGAGCTACAGCAATATTAGGCTTCAAATTATTCTATATAAAACGTTATTATGAAACTCAACATTATAAGAATAATTCCACATTTATTGAAAGCCTGTGTATACTGACGGCGTATCAATCCAGAATTTCATGATTGCAGCAGCATAAGAAAGAGCTAATTTATTTCAAGACATAAGTTTGTCAGCTAACACTAGATGATATCGCAGAAAATTATTAACTCAATTGTTTGACAAAAATCGACATTTAGAGTCGTTCTCTTTGATCCTGGATGAGTCAAACGATATTGCAGATACTCCTCAGGTGTTAATTTTTATTCGAGGGATAGATAAAAATTATGAAATGTATGTAGAGCTTCTTGACGTTCATAGTATTCACGGCACGACTGGAGGTAAATATTTTTAAACGATTAAATGAATTTATTGACAGCACTTGTTGAAACATCATAATAAGTTTGTGTAAAAATGTCTGAATAAAATTCAAATAAAAACTTTCTTTCGGTAGATGGGATAAGGCTAGATAATAATGCAAAAAGTTAACATACAACTTGAAAATCCATTCAATTCTCAAATTTTTCTAGTCCGACAATCTACCATATGCATTACGGGTAAAAACCATTCGAGCCTTTTAAAAACTTTGAGGCCTGGGTAAAAACTGTCGAGGAAATATATAGACTTATTCCTGAGTCTGTTCAGAGCAACACACTATAGTGACTTCGAAAAGGTTTTGAAGTGACTCTGTGAATTTGACGATATCGTAAAAAGCAACTTGGTTGCTCTGAATGAGAATTGTTGAAATGCAAGCTTTTCTGCACTCGAAAATACACTTCGCAATAGAAAACAGCAAAAAGAATAATGTTGAACTTGTGGGTACTTTATTTCATCCAGCCTCGATGCCAAGTGACGTGATCTCCAATCTCTTTTTATGTCTAAATTACAGAGTTCAGTGCACTATTACAGAAATTAATTGAATTGAAACAAGAAATTAATTGAATTGAACAAGGAGTAAGAGTTGAGCGCTAAAATCGAAATGTTACTCTGTTTGTAAGTTATATAAGTTTAATTTATAT
The DNA here is from genome assembly GCA_963924295.1 of Dioctria rufipes. NCBI lineage: Eukaryota > Metazoa > Arthropoda > Insecta > Diptera > Asilidae > Dioctria > Dioctria rufipes. The sequence goes on along the minus strand of OZ002744.1, from coordinate 71,298,318 downwards.
ATATAATTCAATTGGAATGATATTTTAAACGAAATATTATACATCGCTTTAAATTTAACTATGCTGACTGACAATAATATTTTTTTTTTATTTGTGTAATGACTCTTTTATTGTTGGTTCTTTGGCTCTTTTTATAAATTCCTTAAAAATAGGTGGCAAAAGGCTCTACAAAGTGTAAAAAAGACGCTAACTAAACTATAGTTGTAAAAGGCAATAGGAACAAGTAAAACAATTAAACTAAACAAATGACATAAAACTAAAACAAAATGACACAAAAAGTAAAACAAGTTCAAACAAAATGCTCAAAAGAGTCTAAAAACGGTCACGAGAATTTTGAAAAACAAAATCTAAATTATAACCAAAAATTTAAAACCAGTCCCAATTTTGACAATTAGGTAAGTGGCAGTTCCAAGTAGTTCCAAAATTCCAAAATAATCTAATAAAAAAATTACCTAAACGAGCGAATTTCAACAAAAAATTTTGCAATTAACAAAGAGACCGAAAACGAATTAAAAACTTAGTAACCGAACGAACGAAAAAATTTACGCGATACCGTAATAGAGTCTCGCGAGAGCAGCCTATAGTATCATACACTTCTACAAACTGCCCTCATCATCCCTCCAGCTGAGCATCTATAAAGGAGCGCTTGTCCTTCCCATTGCACTTGCAACAGTTCCAAAGCTAGGAGAAGCCCCGTGGACTAGAGTTGCAAATGATGCGGCTTGATATCACCAGTGAAAGACAAGAGCGCTATCCTGCACCGGCGATAGTGGCTGCCATGTGTAGTTGAATGTGTTTGCGTTCGTTCCAAGATATTTCCGACGTAAACGTCTCTTCAATCTGTCTACGAAGTGGCGCTTAAGTGCTTGTGCGTGAAGTTGTAGGTCAGTGTTGCGATTTCCATCTCCGACTCTCATTTAGTACAAGTGAATTGTAGAATGGCCAGTGTCAACACAGAGCTAATCAAACAGTTCACCCGAATACTAAACTTTGGTCCCCATTGAAACGATGTCCTAGTAATGCCGAAATTCGGGTGGATCAACTGACACATATCGCGCACCAGTTCCATTAGAATCTGCAAAGCTGGACAAGTGAAGAACCTGTGAAACAAGGTGCCTTCACCAGAACAAACTGTGCAGATCCTCTGAGTCCGCCGGTCGATATGTGACAACTCATTAGGATGCATAAGACTGTGATGCAGTAATTTGAATGCTACATCATCATGTTTGTAACTAGAAGGATAACTGTAGACTACTCTTCGCCATCTGTTGTATCCTATATACTCCGAAGGTCTTATTGATATAAGCACGTCACGGAGCACACGTGTTGTAAGTGTGCTGAAAGGTGTGTGAAGTGCTCTGTTCAGAACGAAAGCATCTTCCAACTTAGTGCCAGGGTCACTGGTCCCAAGTTGGCGAAATCTCTCCCGCGCAGAAGCCGCCAGGTCGTGTAGTTGTAGCGTGTTAGTGCTTATTCGACAGTTTCCAGAGGTATCAATAATATCTCCGAAAACTGTCAGTGTATGCGTGTCAGCTTCAAAACCTCGAGCATTGCTGAACACTGAATCTATTAATTGATGAAATGCTGGCCTGATTCTGCCCCAGGTCTGAATCGTTGAGATTAGAACCTCTGGCCACTCACGAGGATAGGGTGGTCGAACAAAGAGTAGGTATTAATACTCCCCTATGCCAGTCCCTCCCAGTACATTCACCCAGAGCTGAGAAATCAAGTTGTGTCTCTGGCAAAACACTCTTTGGAATGCACGCACTTTGAGACACTTCGATTTCACAATCAAGTCAGTGAGACCTAATCCACCTATCTTGACAGGCAGATAGAGCGTGCTTTCGGCAACCATATTCCCCGTCTATCGCTTTTGCTTGAAGAAGACCTACGAAGCCTTAATCAAACGTCTCAGACTTTAGCAAATGAACGATGGATGAGGTAATCAAATAGTTTATCATGACTGGCCTTCCCATTAGCGATAATGTAAACAGTCGACTACGCGAGGAGTTTACAGCTCCAGAGAGTTTCTCAAGAGCGATGCGGCTATTATTTAATTTACTGTCGCGTCCGATATACACACCTACATACTTCAGGCAAGTATCAGTCCATTGGATGTTCAGTAGAGTATCTGTACGATCTCTCCACCTTCCACACCACAAGCCTTGACTCTTGCTAAGGTTGATTTTGGCGCCTGCTGTCCGTTCGTCTCTTGTCAAGAAAATAGAAATGTCATCCGCAGATACCAACATAAGAGGCCTTACATTGGTATGTGGTAGATGCACTGAATATTGTCCGAGCATTCGACGAAGATTCACCAGAAGCGGCTCCAACGATAATCATAAAGCATACCTGAAAATGGACAGCCCTGTCTCATACCTCTATGAAACGAGATAGGAGCCAGAACTTGTCCTTGATGCTTAACCAAAATCGCTGAATCACTATACAGTTTCCCGATTATATCGAGCCACCTGCGCGGGAGCCCAATTGGCTCGAGAGCCGTCAGGAGGTACTCGTGCGAGATGCTATCAAAAGCCTTTTGTTGGTCAAGTGAAATCATGGCCATTTGTGTACCAGTCTGCTCATGGTAGGCAACCAAATGATTGGCTACCACGTTCTTGTCGTAAACACTACGACCAGGAACACAATTTGACAGTTCCGTGTGTATTACCGAATCAATCGCGAGCGGAGTATCGCCCATAATGCTTTGCAGACCTTGTTCATGGGCTTTTATGTGGGATTACTGTAGATTAAATAAACTTTTAAAATAAATAAATTTTGTAAATAAAATGCACTAAAAAGTAAAAGATATTTTTTTTTCTCAGTGATAAAAACAAGAAAAGTTTAATACAAAATAAGAAATGCTACAACTCAGATTTTATTTACAAAAGTTTTTTTTTAAATATTTTATTTTATACATTTAAGCCGTACTCTCGAAACTTGACTCTCTAAATACGACTCGCGAAACTCGACTCTCGAAACTCGACCCTCAAGGCACGACTTTCGAAGCTCGACTCTCGAAACTCAACTCTCGAAAATCTACTCTGGAAATTCGACTATTGAAATTCGACTCTCGAAATTCAACTCTCTAAATTCGACTATCGCAACTCGACTCTCGAAATTTGACTCTCGACATATATGAAAAACGGCCCAAATCGGACAGACTTGAGGGTGGTAGTTGCCAGCCCCACCCCAGAACCCCCAACACATAAGAAAATGTTAGCCAATCGTAAAGCTCCACAAACACTTATTCTAAGTCAAAAAGCCTCATGCAAATCCATCCGTATTCTTCCGTCACGAACGTCACTCTCAAAGGGTAGCAGTTACCACTTCCCCCTCAATATCCCCAAAACGTACGAGCATGTTACCAATTCTAAATAAAAAAAAAACTGTAAATTCATCCACGTTTACTACTCTAAAAGTCTTTCGTCACGAACGGCACTCTCAAATGGTGGTTAGTTACCACCCCCACCCCAAAACCCATCAACACGTAAGAAAACTTTACCACATCGGAAAGCTCACCATTCACTCATTCTAAATTAAAAAAAAAAAACTATGTAAATCCATCGACGTTTACTACCCTAAAACTCTTTTATTACGAACGGCACTCTCAAAGGGTGGTAGTTATCATCCCCACCCCAAAACCACCATGTAAGAACATTTAACTCCATCTAAAAGCTCCCCTTTCACCCATTGTAAACGAATGAAACCCATGTTAATCCATCCACGTTTACTACCCTAAAATTTCGTCACGAACGGTACTCTCAGGCACTCAGACACAAACTTTCTGAGTCAGAGGTCTGTAAGTTGATAGAAAGTTATTAAAAATCGATTTGAAAGAAAATATCCATATGTATGTGTACATATATATACGGTCAGAAAACAAGCTCAGGTTTCTTTTGCTCGTAAATTGGGACTTCAATAAATAAAAACTATAAACAGCAATAAAAAAATTTTCTTCTTTACATCCCTTTTAGTTTTATTCACTTATTTACTTTCAATTTTACATGCTCCTTGACAATTCACACATTCAAACACGAAAATGACTACTTTCATAGCAGTCCCGAGTGCTATCAAGAAAAGTGACTTCTACAGTGATTGTAGCGTCCGCTCTGAACTCATTTTTCTATCAAAAGCGAGGGGAAAAAAGTTAGGATTTGGCTGCTCTGAACCATTGAATTATAACAATGGACTGCGCGATTTGCTATTTCTTGTGGCACAAAAAATATTTTGTTTCTGTATATCACCGTTCGAGCACCCTTTAAAACGTTTACTATATAAAAAATATATAAAACCCAATTTTACACCCAAAATTCGAATTATTTAAAAAAAAATATCTTTCTTGTGTTCAAGTAATATTTTAATGGCTTTAAGGAATTAAACTCATTTCGCCTTTAATTTTCAAAAGTTATTTTTAACTAAATCCTGCGTATGGGAAAGAGAGACGGAGGATGGTAAACACTATCTTTACCTTATTCTATTCCTGCGGTGTTTGCACCTGCAGCCAACATAAAAAATCAAACCGCATAAGAAAACGTTCAATAAGAAATATTTTGTATTGGTAGCTCCAACTCTGTCATAGAACGAAAGAGAAAACTATAAAACTTGTTCCATTATTTCCTATAGCAAAATGGTAATACGCTCAGTCCATTGTTGTAAGTCAGAGCTCTGAACGCAAAAAGCGACTATAGCGTGTTGCTCTGAACAGACTCATTATAAGCCATTAAAAAAATTGCTTGCTTTATTTTTTAAATAAAACACTTGGGTTGTTGACGCTCAGTGGGTAGGCTCAAATCTCAATTGCCGGTAATGACATATTATTTTTTTCAGATTTCCGTAAGATGAGGGCTCAAGAGGTAACTAATCAGTGATGTATAAAATGATATCTGAGGGCATATCCCATTTCAAGACGGTTAAGTTGTGGGATCAAGTTAAAAGAAAAGTAAAATTTGTTATGCGCTGCTAACTCAGAACTACAAGTCAGATTATAAAATTTTGAATTTCTATCACCGGTGACCAAATATATCTATAACAAAAATTATCATGCAGTTTATGAATGAACAATTTTCCCCAATAAAGGATGCCAAATTTCAGCATCACTGTGGGTGTAACGCGAGTTATATGGAAAGATGCTGATTATCTCGAGCTGGCAACAAACAGTGCCTCCGAGATAGGCAGCAAATTTTGTGGACAGTACCACTGATAGTTTAGATCAACATACAAACAGTAAATTTGCTCTGATGACTCTTTTTGTACTACTGATGATGAAGGACATTGATACTATATATTATGCCTTATTCAGGAACTTTAGGCCACAAATCATGCTACTCAGAGCGTGAAGCATTAGAAATACACCGCCATAAGCGATATAAATTTGCATTTCATATCTAATTTCAGTACTGAAAGACTCAACAGAAGTCCAGTAGGAAAGCAGTGGAAGGGCACGAGTCTTTATTTCCCTGATTTAAATGAAGCAACACAACTGCACACCATCTTCCTCAGTAAAGGTCTGTGGACTGGTGCCTGAAGTACATTTATGGAAGATTAACCCGATTGTGACGCAAATGTTTATCTTTATCAACTATGGATACCTCTAAATAGATTTGCGCATATTTTACTTGCAAACCATTTAATTGAACAATCTACGTAACCTTAAAGTAAACCTTAAGGTTGCTTAGTTGAAGGAATATATGGAAAACAATTGCTGTTGCCTCAGTATAATGTTTCTTCGGAGGTCTCTAGAAGTGGATTGGATGAAGAAGCCGTGAAGAACATTAGAAAATTGTAGATTTATGGAAGGGGGGGGGGGGGGCGTGTACAGCTATTAGCCTCACTTTCTCTTCTACCTTAAAGATCTTTTACGAATTCTCATTAAATATTATTCTATGATAAAGTCTAAAATCTTTCTGGGATTGAGGTTATACACATGTGTAGTTTAGTGTGGAGGAAGTGGATGTTAAGTAATCTTTATATCGTTATTGCTGTGCAAAATCATAGCAAAAGTGCTCCTGGCGAGAGTAGCAGAATATAGTATTAGCCAAGCTGATATTATTTAAAGCGATATCGCAAGGGGCAGTGGAAAGAAAATGGTTCTGTAATAGATTTTAGATCAGCTCCCCTAAGAAAAATTAGTTCTTTTGTTTGTCTTTTTGCCGGGCAAAATTCTTACAGCCCTTGATAATAAAGGGAGATGGTTTCTTCCTGAGAAATTCAAAAGTAAAAAAATTCATAAAATTGTTCATAAGCCGGACTAAGGCAACACTCTATAACACGGAAGGATGTGGAGTTGGGAAGTCGGAGCTCTTTGAACAATTTAACTCCTCACTGGAAACTCTTTAGCTCGGGGAACTTGTTTTGAGAATTACCGAGCTCTCTATAGTTCTCCGGTATTTTGCAACTGGCCAAATAAGAAGAAGAAATATCAGCTGACAGTATTGTTTGTTTTTGTTGGGTTTTTGAAGATACCTAGTTATTTTCAATTTAAATTATGAATTTACCGCATATTCTATTTATATTTAAAAGAACCACTTTGGAGATTCGTGTAATATACTTATAGAGATAAAGGGATTTTGAGTTTTCACAACAAAGAACTAATGGATGTAAAAAAAACAACGGAAGAATATACCTCTACAAAATATAGGAACTGGGATGTATATGTCCCAAGTGCAAAAAATCCGTTTTTCGGCGGCTAAAGCTTAAATAACCCCTATTGAGAAGGTATGACCACAAAAGCCTGAAAAAAACTGATCTCCTTCATGAAGGCTTCATCCCTCAGAAAGAACGATTCTAAAAAGTATTGCAATTTATTTCGAGGTTGAAAAGTAATAGATCTGTGAACCTTGAATATAAATAAACAAAAAGATTACTCTTTTGGACTTTTTACCGGGTTAAACTTAATTTTGTTCAAGAAAGAGTTTTTTGGAATTCTCCGGTATATAGCAAAAGCTAAAAAATGTTCTAATTTGTTATTTCATCACACAACCCATTAATTTTTGGTGACAAGTTTCAAGTCATGGTTTGACTCATCAACCAGTTCCAAATAGCGAAATTGGGTGATTTGAAAAACAAATGAAAAAACGTAAAAAGCAGAAAGCAATAAAAAGTGTGAGTAAAATAGAAAAAACAATTTTTTTATTTATTAAAAAAATTTAAAAATTTCTTAAAGAAACAGATTCGTTCGAAGCGAATCGAACCTGTATACGCCACGCAGTGGGCTGAAAAATAAAGAAGAAAAGGAAGAAGAAGAAGCGTTTCGTGTCAGCAGAAAACCTTACACTCATCGGTGCAGCTTGGTTTTCTGCCTGCTGCAGACGCTTGAAAATAGATCAAACTGATCTCTTCTCATATAAACTCAGAATAAATTCTGGGTGTGAATTATATGCGGAAAAATACTCCTATACAATCCCAGAGTTTATAGGAGAAAGGAGTTTTCATCGGAGAAAACGTAAATTCTCATCTCTCCAACTTTCAACTACACTTTCCTGTCTGTCATACATATTGAATTAGCGTAAAAAATAAAAACAAATAATGCTTAGTTTTGCAATGGCTTTTACGATTAAACAAAAATTTAATTAAAGCAGGGAAAAAAGCTACAATTGGCCCAAGACCAATTTATACGATACCCTAAATCAGTGCCCATACGTAATTGCATATGGTCACCCTTCTGTACAAGTTTGATTAGTAAAGTTGTTTTTCGTATATGTTTGTAGAACGCTTCGTCAGACAGAAAAAAATGATTATAACCAATTTCATAGGATTTTATACTCTGTAGAACTTTAGAACGTATAGGAGTAATCGTTTTGACAGTACACGCAACAAACTTATAATGTGTAAATGTCAACACCCAGAAGGTGTTACCCCATTTAGTCCGCTTTTGGCATTTTATTAAGTATTTTTTTGAGAACGATATTGTAAAATTTCACCTACTCAATGAACTCGTTCTTAAATTATCGCACGGACGGACAGACGGACGTGCAAAAATCAGAAAACTTTTAATATTATGTGTAGGTGTCTAATCCATTTCGCTTTACCATCATTATTTCTAGGTGTAACAAATGGGCTGATAAACTTAATAAAAGCTAAAGATTTTATCTACGGTATAATTACATCGGCGGACAACTGACATTATTCTGCATAGAGATCAATACAATAATTCGCGTATCTGTTTCTAATAACATATACCTTGATTTATGTTATCAGAGCATATCCGCCTTAACACGTCCAGGTGAATATTGTTATTGAAAATTTAAAAATCTGCACGTTAATAGAACTGTCCATCAAGTCATCATAGCCGCCAAGCTGCCAAACCAGGAAACTAAAAAACAAGCAAATAAAAACGCTTGGCATTCCTGGACACACAATAAACAAGATTCAGATTCCACTACCACAGTGTAGGACACTCGGCCGGTACCTTTGCCTTAAGCATATCACCCATTCCAATACCAATGAACTTTTTATCACATGGAATATACTATGGAAATAACTCGATGCTAAAAAATATAACAGCGCCATAAAAAAGTTTTTTGCCACAGCAAACAAATTATTATGGGATACCTTTTGGTTTATACAAGTGGCATTAGATGGGAACTTATTGATCCAGACGAAGATAATGGCGACATCTTGTCTGCTAGTTGGAAGGTTAGATATTGGTGCTGGGCATGATCCCTGCTGCTAAAAGGCAAGGGTTCATCGATTGAAGGGCTCCCTTCTGTTTTATGTACGCTTGCTTTCATGCGAACCGATTAAAAGTTTTATTTGCCCGGATGAGATATAGAATCAAATAAAAAGTGGTCGTGATTTTTTGATGTAAGCAAAACCAATAAAAGGGACGAGTGTTCTTAATATATTTACATTTTTATGGAACGAGATTGGTGTAATCCGGGCTCAGCAGAGCCATGGTTTGCTTCAAAAGATTATGCTATGCATGTGCGAAGAAGCATCTTGGAGTTTTTTTACAGAAAGGGTAAAGTGGCTTTATTCGCATGGATGAATTATCCATATATGATGGGCATAGTGGGATCACAAGGTCAATTTGATCAATGACCTGGTTCAATTCAGATTACCTCTTGAAAGGGCTACTACTTTTCGAGAATTTTTAGAAGTACTGCTGATACTTCTCTGAGCGCTGTGCAGTGTTTATTAGATTCTGGAAATCGAAACTTCTCAGGGTCACAAGTCTTCAGAGAATGACAGGAAGCCTTCACCATTGGTAAAACTTATGGTAGGTTCATTTAAACATTTCAAGTCGGAGGCGACAAAAATATTTGCTATATTACTTTAGAGCTCCGTTGACAAGTTGTGCCTACTACTTAAGGCGTGAATAAATATTAAGTTTTCCGTCTTATGTTGAACAGTCCGTCATTCAACTAAGCCTTATGTTGAAAGTGACATTTCTACCATATCTGATGTTGAAGGCACCGATAAAACTTTAGCTGCCACTTTTTCACATCAGTATGTCCATTATCTTCTGCAATCTTTATTACTTATTATGGCGCAGTCGTGGATACTTTCCTCTGTCGATAAAAACGCACCTCGGTTTTGTGAATCTAATACTGCCCCATGGCTTCAAGCCCGTTGATTTTCTTTCTAAAAATTTAATTTTCAGATCATCTTGAAATTCACTGAAAGTGACGGCATTGGAAGGATTTTTCAAGATTTGATCTACTGCTTTTAATGCTCTTTGTACAACTTGTAAACAAAATAATCACCTTCGTGTTTTGTTATCCAGGCAATTATTGCTTTCAAAATTGTCTTGAGTCTTTCTATTTCACTCCAAACCTTCTCATCTAAAAGTTTTGTTTTGAATTTGTCAGTTTTGCAATTAGTACCAATAGTTTCCAATACAACTTTACACCTCAAGAAACTTTCCAAGCTTAATAAGTGGCTACCCCAACTTGCCTTCACAAGTAAAAGTAGACATTTTGATATTGATTTATCTGCGGCGATTTATCTAATTTCGGCAATCAATTAATGAGACAGTTGAATATATTTTATGACATCAGTTACATAAGCAATTAAATGGTTTATTTTATTTATTTTTAATATATCGCCAAACATTTAATATTACCGTATTTGGTTGCCAGAAATCTCTGACATTTAATCATGTCATTGTCATTGTCCGAAACCATACTCAGCACTTTCTCACTGCCTATCCAATCTACTATCTTACTTATTTCCACAAAAATATAATCAGAGGTGTATCTGTTTCTCATAGTTTGTATTAACGTGTAGAAATATGTTGTAGATATAAAAACTATTATTTTCATTATGAATTCATTTCATAAGTTTGCCCATCCATCAGCAGCTATGTGGAGGACTTCAGCTTCTTCAACTCTTGCCTGAATTTCTGCTTTGACCTTAATGTATTCCTCATCCAGTAAAGTAGTTGGGGCGATTATATTCGGGTCTTACAGTTTTGAAAACTCCTTTCCATAATGGGTATTCTAGCATTGGCATTGGTTGTCCAATAACATATTTACCCGTAACTATGCCGTGATTCATTTCGTTCTGAAAAACAAAAATTCTAAATTGAAGTCATTTTTTTCAATTCATATTTGTATTTCTCGAGTAAGTGATATAAAATCATATCACAAACCTCATCGAATATATTTTTATGACCAGTGTAATTACTGCTGTTACAACTGGCAGTGTTGTTGATTTCTTCTAGATCCGAAAAGGAGATGGATACAGTAGTCTCACTCCCACACTCCCTGAGTGTTTTTTTGAAATGAAGACTTGACAATTAGTGGACATGGACATTTATTACAATTTCTAAGTAAATGTCCTGTCATTTTAGTGGTATCTCGATAAGTATACACTTTATTGCAAAAAGAACAAATATGAACAAATCTCTCATTTTGTTTTCGTTCGTGATAATACTTATAAACTTTTCCCTTAGGTCTCATTTTTATATCAATCATCATGGAAAACAATTTGATACAGTATTCATTTGCGGTAGTTTAAAGCTTTAAGCTTAGTCTAAAGCCTACTAAAGCCGACTTTAGTGAAAGTAAACTTCATATTTAAAGTTGACATTAAGATAATGTGTATAAATAGACGAATTTTAAGTGTATTTTGACTGAATTAGATTTTAAAACACACATATGTTAACAGATTGTGGAAATAAAAATTTCCCACTGGAAAATGAAAATTTCCGAAATTAAAGACCAATGTTTCTTGCTTCCAGTATTCTTTTTAATGTGCAAAACTCCACATTCTGGAATCATATACACAGTCTCGCGAAAGACTAACAATCAGTAAGTAAATATTATTGAGGGGTACAGTATAAAGAAGAAAAGCTAATTCAGAATTATTACTTGCAAAATAATTTCAAATACTACTCCGTTGGTATCCATTCTTAACCACTTTCCATGCCAGATAGGGATCTAAACTAATGTTCCTTAATCCACGGGTTTTCGATGCCCGGTTGTTATCCGGGTACCCGAGTTTCACGGGTAAGAGTCGACTAGCCCCGATTTTTTGGAATTGGGTTGTTAGGAATCGATTCTTTGGAACCGGTTAGTGAGGAATCGGATATTGAAAAGTAATTTGGTATCTGAGCCATTGGATCTCTGTAATCAAGCCTACCATCATTTGTAATAAGATTATGCCTGGTAGATGATTCCTCTTTGGAATTTTTTATTATGTAGATCAAAACAAAAAAGGTAAGTATGTACAAATTTGAATGCAAGATATCAAAGGCTTAGAAATTTTATTAAACTATTGCTCTTTATTATATAGGCATGGTATATATCTGTAGATCATTCTTTACTGTATTAAATAAATGCAAGTTTATCTAATATTGTGCGCAGAAAAATCAGCTAAACCATCACTTCGTTATGGTATCATTTAGTAGATGTTTTTTTCGTGCAAGGAAAACAAGCATATTCACATTTTCTGACAAGAAACTCTTCTGTTTCTTTGTTACTGTATATCCAGATGTAGATAATTATGATGTAACCGGAATAGCCAGAATATAGTGTGCCAACTTCGAAACATAGGGAAAGTCCTCCTTATCATTCTTCCACCATTTTAGGGAATCAGCATTAATTGTTTGGTTCGCCAATATATGTCTCTATTTGTGCAGTCACATCGATTGCTTACAACCTATCTGTTGCACACAATAGAAAATCCAAAGCAGTGCTTTTATCAATTGCATCATTACTATTGACTGTTTCGTTAGTTTTAACACAGCTGTTATTATTGTTTTCAAACTTATGGAGCATGTTCTGCACAAGTTTAAGAAGTTGTCCCTGTTCTTGTTCAGAAACATCTACTCGAAGGTGCTTGTATCGAGGATTAAGAAATGATGCCAACTGGTGTGCCGTTAAACATCAGCATCATTCGAAAGTAAAGAGTTGTCAAGTGAAATAATGAATCGCTGGCGGAGGTCAGTCATGACGCTGGACTTGAAGTCTTTGTTACTGAATTACTCAGAATACTGTCCTTCAAGTGAATCCCAATTATACCGCATATTACAGGTTTAACTGTTGAAAGAGTCAGGTATGATTATCCTGAAACACACATCGTATGTCATATATTCAAAATATTTCCAGGTAGTTGTAAAAATCTTCCTCTCATTACTATTTCTTACCTAGCGACTACGCTAGTGTACTGACACGTGTGACCGATTCAACTAAGCGCAAGAAGTGTAGCTGTGGGAAATTATGCATCACGATACAGGAGTAAAGAAAAATATGTTCCATATATCACTTTTATAGCGTGCCTACCCAATTCTCTCACTTGCCTCTGCTTACATATTTTACATATTTGTACATATACATAACCTTCTTCAGGACTGTGTCATTGTGCATAACCACACTCATATACAGAATGCAGTATCAAACAAAGCGCGATTCGAGTAGCAGAATTAAATGTGATAAAATGTTAAGAACAGATTGTACCCGGAGAATCGATTATATCCGGATACCGGGGTAGCCCGAAATCGGGTACCCGGATATCCGAGTAAATTTTGAATTTAAATTTTTTTTTTTAAATTTGAATCTTGGAATCGAGTTCCTGGGTACCCACTTCCACTTGAACTCGGATACAATCCGGAACATTAATCTAAACCTACCTCTGAACGGTATGCAAGTAGATAGGAACTCATTATTTATTTATAATTTATCCTTCATTCAATCATACCTTAGCTCTTAATTATGCCGACAATAAACCTAAAAGATTCATACTTCCAAAAACAGTCCTCGAACTATAAAGCATATTTTTAAACCCTTTAAGATACTGCTTTTATATCGCGACAAGTTGCCGCCGGATGGGGGAGCTTTGGTACAGAAATCAGTGCCCTGGTGAAACACCAGAACATCACAATTCTCGAAACGTGTATAAAACACTTTACACAAGACACTGCCCTTAACTGCTTCCACCCTTTTAACTGCAAAATAAACTACTGATTCCACTTCTAATTATTCGTTAGTAAAAATGTTTCCGCTTCTCAAAGAGTAATGAAATTTAATTTGCTCAAGCGCGAAATTTATAAAAATATTTTGTTCTTCACTCGACATAAATTTGATAACAATACGAACACAAATTTAGTTTGCATAGAAACAATTCTTTTTCACTCAACCTGAATGAAAACAAAGTTGAATCTTCAGCTTTTGATTACTCGACGCGACGATACAATGTTGTCGTAGGATGTTGCTGACATAAATACTTTCATGGATATGGAAAATAATCGCGATTTGTGAGAATCGTTTATCACAAAGGGTGATAAATCGGAAAAGGAATTTGTACCTTGTGACTTAGTATTTTGGCTATGACGAGTTTTTTCTTTATTTATCATGCAACTTTGTTTCTCTTTGTTTTTAGGAAGAAATAAACCTTGGAATCTAATGCTAGAGTATGCTTAATTGAATGACTATAGCGCTAGGGTAGAATTCAACAATTCTAATATCCTACCTTTGTTGAGGGGTTTTTCCCAAAATTTGTTTCATATGTGTTCGCTGCATATGTTTCGTTTATATGAATACTTGAGTGATTGACTTGAAGTTTTCTTGAAATTTACCAAAAATCACAATCTGAATTGTCAACAATAATCCTCTTTTTCTTTCTCTATAGCATATTCATAACTCGCATAACTAGATTTTTTTCAAGTAAATTGAACAAAAATTTTGTGATTTACTTGACTCAATTATACTTGAAGTCATTGCGGCTTTACATGATATTTTGATAACTTGATCTCTATTTGAAGTATACTTCAAGTATTCATGTAAACGTACTGAATGTCTATTTTCTGGTAAGTCGAATCGCAAACAATCTAAAAACTAAATTAATGGCAATTTCATTTTCTTTAAATGAATGTACTTTTATATGTAAATATTTATAAAATAAAATTGTTTCATACAAAAAAACACAACTTTTTAAAAATAAAAAGTAGATATTTACACAACACTTTTAAAACTAAAGAATGCTTAAAGATGGCAAAAGTGTGTTTTAAAGTTAAAGTCAACTTTAACCACTAGATTCAACTGTAAATGCTGTCGGTTTAAAGTTGATTTTAAATTGTCTATGAATAGCGCCCTATGTACTTATATATATCCTGAATATGGGTTCTGAGCCAGGGCCCGAAACGTCAAGCAAAGAAAGATTACTAATATTAAGATCGGAGTTTTCCTAAAAAAAATTAAGCTAAACATCTTTATTGGGAGTATATTCCGCCACTTTTTGCACATCAGTCAACATGGACAAACGCGTTATAAAAGAAAACGTCGAAATTTAACAAAAAGGATTTGGACAAAGTGTCGTGTATTTAGGGACAGAAACTAATATACCAATGAAAAGTAAAAGTAAAAGTTAGACTATGATTTATTAGTTCAGCAATTAAGTAGACTTGGCTTTATTCTAGTGCACTATTCAGAAGCTGATAAAATACTGACTGCTCTGGGGCAGAGTACTTTATCGTCCCAAGTGTACAAACTCTCAGCTGGTTGCGGTTCTCGTTGTCGGATGCTGTTGTTGTGTTGAGTGATGGTGTAAGTACTCAACACTTTCCCCCTTGTTGAGAAAAAGTTACGTACGTTAAGCGCTCAGGTGCATGTCGTGTACGATATGAGCGTCGTAGATCTGGCTGACTATCTGCCTGCTGCACCAGGGGTGCGTCGCTGTTCCTGGTAACTCTAGATTCGCCTTCGGCGGATATTTCATCTTGCGAAATGGGCTGTTCTCGAACATCCTTTGTTGTTGTACTCTCTTTAGGGCTTGTAGAAGGCTTTGGTAGGTCATTAAGTAGTAAAAGTCTTCTGTCAGTTCTGTCAATATGTCTATCATTAGTGTTATCGGTTAGAGTGTTTTTTGACGAATTCATATCTGAATATTTTTCAACTTCATTCAAAGGATCACATCCCGTTTTACGTATTTGATCAACATGTCTAAGATGTGTTTGTTCATTTACCAAAATCTCGTAGTGGAGATCTCCCCTGCGAGCTAAAATTATACCGAATTTCCATTTATTCGCTGGATTATTATATACTCTTGTTTGTACTCGATCTCCAATTTCAAAAGTTGGAACCTTTTGCATGCTGGTGGGCGTCTGCGACTCAATCATGTCTTTTCTGAGATTTCTTTTTACTAAATCTATCTTGGTTCTCATCGGATGTTTTAATAAACTCTCAGCTGGTTGCGGTCCTCGTTGTCGGATGCTGTTGTTGTGTTGAGTGATGGTGTAAGTACTCAACACAAAGGAATGGAGGAAAAAAAGGAACTTTTTTGTTGTTTCGCGAACTAATGTATCTGGTTCCTTTCAAACATCTCTACACCACTAGAATGGAACTTTACGTGCTTTTGTTGTTGCATTACAAAAACAACAATCCGAAAAGCTCCACTGCACCGGTTAGGTAAAGCTCGTTGAAAAGAATTCGACGTAAGATTTGACGATGAGTGGTTTTATAACAAAACTTTGTGTAAAATGTCGGATTCAGATTTTGACAATTTTCTTGAAAAAGTTACGCCTGTAATGAATTAAGAAGATACTGTGATAATAAGGTCTATTCTCTCTGAACAAAGATTGTCATTAACACTTCGATTTCTGTCTGCAGGTAAAATGCTGTGAAAAGATTTCTAGGACTTATACTTATGTCGGGTTTTTTAAGGTCACTCCTATCATTCTTTTATATACTTTTATGTGTTCAGGACTCTAGTGCAAACTAATTCAAAAATTTCCCAGAATGTTGCTTGGCTGCATTTAAGGTTTTGAAAAAGTGTGTGTGAGTTTTTATATCTGTATAGCAGATAACATTATATTATGGGAATTCAGGCCTTTAAAATTATACCATTTGTTCATATACACTTCAGGATATCGCTGTTCACTATTCCTCTTCCTTATTTTTCTTAGCTCATTTATAAATTGGGTCCTTAAATTATGCAGCTTTTGACTGATTTCTTTTGCATCTATATTGAATTGTTCTATGAATTTTTCAACCGCTGAAGAAGGTTTCATGCAGTTTACGAAATCTTCTTGTAAAATATCTCAATGCAGATAGATATCTTCCAAAAAAAGATACCAATTATCGAACACTTTCCTCTGCTCAATCATGCTTTGAAATTTTTAATTGCTCACACTAAGAATAAATTTCTAGAAAATTTAAAAACCTAGTTAGATCGGTTGCAGCAAATAACTTCACCTGATCTTACGCAATTTGCAGCTAGACTGAAAAGACTGCAACATTTTCTAGCTATACTAGTTTAGGACGCAGTACTTATATTGACATTTGATGAATACACTTGATCTAGACACATAAACGCCTCATTTTATTATACCCTAGATGAAATCATAGGGGTATACTAAGTTTGTCATTCCGTTTGTAACACCTCGAAATAATGATGGTAGAGCAAAATGGATTGGACACCCATTCATAATATTAAAAGTTATTTCGATTTTTGCATGTCCGTCCGTCCGTCTGTCCGTCCCTCCGTCCGTCTGTCTGTCCGTCTGGGCGCACGATAACTCGAGAACGCGCATACTTAAAGAGCTGAAATTTTGTACACGGACTTTAAAAAAAAAAAGTAAAATTAAGTTCGAAAATGAGACAAATCGGGCAACTTCTTCGTGGGGTTGTCATATAAAAATTTCGTTTTCCGCTATATATTTGGACACTGCCTGAGAACGCATCGACGTAGAGAGCTGAAATTTCGTACATGATGTTTTTACTACATTAGCAAATAAAATGTCAAAAATGGACTAAATCGGGTAACTCCTTCTTGGTGTTGCCATATAAAAATTTCGGTTTTTTACGTATACTTTGAAAACGATCAGTCCAAGACATTTTTATTGTACTAAGAACTTCTACAGAATACGAAAACCATTTTTTCTGTGCGACAAACTGTTCTAGAAATATATGCGAAAAACAACTTCAAAATCAATACTTGAATAGATCGGTGACCATACGAAATTTAATACGGGCATTCATCTAGGGTATCATAAGAATTGGTCTTAGACCAATTCTAGCTTTTTTACTTGTTTTAAATTTCAAATTGTAACCTACAACATTTCCTTTTTATATCTCCTACTATTTCTACGATTGAATATAATACTTAAATTGGATTCCAGAAGTACTGTAGAGAATTACAGACCAGTATCTGTAATGAAAGTCGTACCAGAATTACTTGATTATATAGCTAACTCTCTAGTTAAGGAACATATAGTCCCTGAGTATCATGACTTTATTACGGGGAAGTCATGTGTAAGTAATTGCACAGTATACATATAATTATTTATATCAATTTACATACATAAGAACTATATTTTGTGACCATAGCAAATATTTCCAAATTATTTATAAATCGAGGCAATAATTTCGTTCACCCCTTTTTTCAGTGAAACAATTTCATAATTCACTCTGTCACCAATGTGACGACCGGATACATCAGGTGAATGACGCATACTTTATTTTCGAATATGTCGACATATTTCATATACCGAGCACTTTATTATTGTATAGTGTTCAAGTTGATAGTATTTATACAGATTTCTCCAAGATCGGTATTCCTCTTCTCATTCATAAGTTGTAAGTTATAAACTTCCGCTCCTTTTTTTTAAAGCTAGATTGTAGCCTGTTTATATAACCGTAAACAATACGTAACTATTGGAAATATTATATTTGATGTAATAACGGTCATGTCGTGTTCCTCAGGGAAGTCACTTAGGTCCTCTATTGTTTTTTTTTCACTAATGATATGCTTACTACTGCAGAATGATTTGAATTTTCTTTTTGATTGGTGCGTTAAAGATAATTTACATCTTAACCTCTCAAAATGTGCAATTGTTTCTTTTCTTCGCATCTCTTTTCCTATTTTCTTTGATTATAAAATTAATAACGTTATGGTCTCTCGAGCAAATGACATTAGGAGGTAGGTGTTATTTTTGACAATAAATTGGCGTTTACCTCACACATTAACGCTATTATCAGTAAATCGAGACGCAGTTTAGGTTTCCTGAAGCGGAACTCTAAAGACTTTTAAAACATTAAGACCTTCAAGACATTATACTTTTCGCTCGTGAGATTTATTCTAGAATATGCATCCATTGTCTGGTCTCCATATTAGAACGTACATATTGATCGTATTGAATTCATTTAAAAAGAATTTACAAAATTTGTTTAATATAAACTAAATTACAATAATAACAACCTAACACCACACATTGTCAGAAGTAAATTAGTTGGGCTGTCAAGTCTTAAACTCTGTCGCGAAGAATCCTGTGCTTTATTTGTGAAAGATATTGGGCAAGGTGGTCCATAATACTTATATATACCATGCTGATCTTAACCTTTTATATTTAAGAACACTTTAAGTATACATTTAGCAGCTTAAAAGTATTTGCTTTCATGTTTTGAAGCAAAGACAAGATTTTTTTTCCTTTAAAATAAAACACCTAATGTGTTTGTTACTTTGGCGACGTGTGTATAAACTCTGTGTGATTTTAGGCCGTCCATATAATTTGAATAAAACGTAATAGTGGTTCAAAAGAATTTGGTTTATTTGTCCAAATAAACGAAAATAGAGCTTTTTATTTTAAACTTCTGTATGCTTATATTATTTTTCTTTTGTATTGCCCGACCTCTAAAAATAACATATCTTTTAGAATCGGTGAGTAAAATGACATAGGTATGTCATTTTGTCCTGAGCTAAGGTATGTCAATTTGTCCATGGCCAAGGTATGTCGTTTTATCCAAATGGCCACGAGTAAGATAAAATAATTGTAATAACATTATTATTCTTCACATAGCTACGAATGTCACATCCATTGGTTTTTTGAGAATATCATCAATCCCGACAAAACACAATACTCATCCCTGTAAAAAATATTTCAGCAGTCACTTTTTCCTTCTTTTCTTCACTAATTCGCTCCAAGATAGTTTTGGACACTGATATTCTTAATGTCAGCTGCAAAACAACCGAAGAACAAGACCAATACTATTAAGAATACGTCGGACGGTTAGATTTCGTAGAAAGGGTAATGCATCGTTTTACCGGACTATGCCATTATAGGCCACCTGCCCCTACTTTCGTATAGAAAATTGTCCGAATTGCTTTTATTAATTAATTTTTTTTCTGAAAGACTGATATGTTCAAGGATTTTGTTGTATGCTCCTCAGCATAGTACCAGTTATGGCTTTTGTTTTGTCTTTACGTAATTATTGGAAGTTTTTATGACAATTATTTATATTAATGAATTAATAATTAACAATTTTTGTTCACGTAATAATGCTATGAAAATCTTTAAAGTTGTTATATTCAATAGACTGATCCACTAAATAAACATAAATTTGCACTCCATATTAAGGGGTTTCCAATAAGAGGTGTTATTTTGATATTCAAAGAAAAATGCCATTTTTGAGACAAATGATCGGATCTTTATTTCATTATAAAGAGAAAGGTATGCCGTTAATAATGGAAAATAACATCAGCCAAATGACCACCACGACCACGCCTACAGGACCATATCCTTTTCATGAAATTTATCATAACCAAATCGCAAAGTGGCTGCCCTATGTCCTCGATAGCCTCACGAATTCCATCTTTGAGTTCTTGAATCGACGCTGGGCTGTTGGCGTAGACCTTCTCTTTCACGTGGCCCCAAAGGAAGAAGTCGTAAGATGTTAAGTCACAAGATCTCGGTGGCGAATTATGATCACCTCTTCGAGAGATAACACGGTCCGGAAACATTTCCCGTAAAAGATCAATGGTTCCTTGCTTGTATGGCGCGTAGCGCCGTCTTGTTGAAAGTAAATGTTGTCCAGATCAATACCATCCAATTCCGGCCATAAAAAATCATTAATCATCTGTCGATAGCGCAATCCATTCACCGTAACTGTTGCTCCAGCCTCATTTTCGAAAAAGTAAGGTCCAATGACCCCGCGGGACCATAAACCGCACCAAACAGTCACACGTTGAGGATAGAGAGGCTTTTCAACAATAACTGTTGGATTTTCCGAACCCCAGATGCGACAATTTTGCTTGTTGACGAAGCATCGAGGTGGAAATGGGCCTCATCACTCAAGATGAGTTTTCGATGGAATTCCGGATCATTTTCATGCATTTCAAGGACCCAATCAGCAAAGACTCGACGTTGTTGATGATCGGCTGGCTTGAGTTAACTGTGTCAACTGAACTTTATAAGCCTTAAGACCCAAATCTTTATGCAAAATACGGTGTAATGACGTTTGTGGAATGCCTAATTCCAAAGAACGACGAGGAATGGACAAACCTGGGTTTTCTTCAACACTTTCGGCTACAGCAGCAATATTCTCGGCTGTTCTTGAGCGACGTGCACGGGTTTTATTCTTCACATCACTAACTTGTCCCGACAGCTCGAATTTTTCTACCAATTTCTGTATTGCGGTCCGACAAGGTGCTTCACGACGACCCAAAAATGTTCGAGTTTTACGAACCGTCTCTGCCACATTTTCACCATTTTTATAGTGAATTTTAATAATTTCAATACGTTGTTGAATCGTTCCATTTTTATTAATGGCGTAGTTTCTACTTGTCAAATGTCAAAAAATGACAGCTCCAAAAGTGACATCTACCGAAATAGCGGTCTAATTAAAATAACACTTCTTATTGGTAAACCCGTTAGAGCTTTATTAAACTACTAGCTAGAGCTCGGGGGGAAGAATTTTCATTCAAGTGTAAACAGCACAAGCTGGAGAGCTCTAAATGAATTTTAATCTAAGCTCGTTTCTTCTTTAGAAATGTAAATGTACCGAAGTATGCGAGTAGCATTTTTACAAGATTGCAATACAGTTTAATTTATTTCTTAGCTGTTACCCTAGTGCGCTTTGTACTGAGAAGAACGTTGTCACACCACCAGCCTATGCAAAAGGGACGCACATCGACAGTAGTCGAATAGTTCACTCAATTCAAAAGATCTTACTTTTAAATGATCAAAGAAGAAGATGGCAGACTGATGCAAAACGGGATCCGAGTGACTACTATCTAAGGTACGGTTTGTGGATCAATTCTCTAAAGACTGGTCTCTGCCTTTTCCCAAAGAAAAGGAATGAGTCTGTCATCTAATGGCTATACGTAAATGGACTTACGGACGGAATTATACTGGCCAAAAACTGATCTGGAAGCTATACTTAAAGTTGGAAGAAGAAAACATACAAACTTTGATTCGCACGTAGCTTCGGTGACTGGTGACCAGCACAACTACAAGACGTATTTATGTTGCTAATTATGGTAATCACTGAAATTTTATAGTCATTCCTTGTAGATACAATAATTTTATAACCTGAGTAAGTGAAATCCTTGATATCTTATTTAAATATTATCAAACGTAAGTATTATCTGCGTCTATTTATTTGAATATTCACAACTATAACCTATATTGCATATTATGTGTTTGCCTACTCTAAAAGTCATCTCACTATGCGCATCTTGCTGATGCGGATGTGGAACTTTTCAGCCCGATAAAACCCAAGGCGTTCGCAATAGTATTTAAAAATGCATTAATGAAAACAGCTAAATTATTATGGCACACTTTGAGGGAGTAGCCTAATTTTTCCTATATTTAAAGATGAATTTGTTTTTCTCATAATATGAATATTCTTTTTTCAACAGCAGGAAGAAAATTTACATTTTTATATGGAAATTCTATGAAGGAGTTGTACAATTTTACCCATACTCTAATAGTAAGATCACATTTTTTTATCATATTACCGTGTACACAATTTCAGACATGCAGCTCAACATCTTTAGCCTACTACTAAGGATGTTGAGCTGCATGTCTTTAGCATAGTAATAACATCGGCACTAGCTTAGAATATGCGTGGAGAAAAAATAAACATAATATCAGACAGCCAATCAGCACTTAAAGGGTTAAACTCGTTTACCTTTGAGTCTAAGCTGGTTTAGGACTATTTTACTGTCTTGAAGCAACTGATCTGGGTAACAGGACATGAAGGCATTAAGGAAAACGGAGATTGGGACCGCCTTGCAAAGGAAGGAGGTAAGTCTCCGTTTCCGTTCTTTCCTTGGTATGCATTAGCAGTCTATTGTGAATGTCTGTTCGGTTCTTCACAAACATGAGAAATAAAGCCGTTACTTCATTCAAGAATATTATAAGCTTCATCAAAGACCTTAAGTTCGAATGGGCGCCCTAGGGCATTTAGGGGTAATGTCACAAAAGATCTTATAGGTCGCGGTGACAAAATAAGTGGCGGGAATCCTGTCTACATCCCCCCTTGTTAATAATAAGAATAAGGTCGACACTAAACTAAATCTTAGCGAGTCTCCAATATCGGGCCTTTGTTTAGCAGCTAAAATATGAGACTCAGGAAAAAGATATAGATAAAAGAAGCTTTTCTTCAAGTTTTCTTTTGCATTTTTTTTTTTTTGAAATACAACACGCGGTCATAATATTTCTAAAAACAAGTAGTTAAAATTATTTGAAAATATTAAAAATAAATAGTATGTATAATGTATACAAAAAACCAAAAAAAAAACAAAAACAAATTATATTGAAAATACAAATACGGCCAGAGATCAGAGATCCAATTCATCCGTACTTACAGCAAAGATGTAAACAAAACTACATTAACTACAAATATCCAGTCAATAAATTTATCAAATCTCGGAACTCTGAAAATATGTATTTTTAGGGCGAGCTAACTCCGCTCGTCCCGGTAAATTAAAAAAAAAAAAAAAACAATATAATTTTAACAGAAGTAAGAAGAACAATTTAAGAATTAATTATTTATTAAAAAAACACCGCTAGATACAATATCTACGAACGAGCTAACTTATTCTTATCAGACTTGTCCCTACCTGTTCATCAAAATAATTAATCGTTATTTTTCTCTTTGACCTTAAAGGTATAATTGAACTCTACTGTGAGAATTATGAATTTGCTGTTTTACCTTCTAAGGAGAATATTCCAAATGAATATTCTGTATAAAATAAATTTATGTCGCAAGGTAGAAAATATACGAAGTGAACATATGTATGTATAATTATTAACTAATTTTGTTGCTGCGTTTCTATACTCATGTCCATGACTCCTCCCGTCTTGGTATGAAGTGGCGGCCACGAGAGTTGGGCCCAGTGAAGTCCTTGTGTAGCCAGAATGTCCTGATTTTCCTTGGGTGCAACGTTGATTTGATGGTTAAATGTCTGTTTCCCGTTGCTTTTGCAAGATGTCCGTTTATAGGTATATATGATGGTAATGATAGATCCATATGTAGACCAGGTTTGTAGTACTGCTGTTATTTTGAGTAATTCTATTGCTTCTTTATTTTTGAGGTGATATGCTTTCAATTTTTGTAGACTTAATTTCCTTGTTATTTGGTTAATAGTAACTTCACAATCTTCATAATGCTCCAGTAATGTTCCTGATATCTGATTATTGTCAATTTCACATGTTTTTGTCATCTTAATTGTAGGTGACTTTATTAAAAGGATATACTGCTCGTCTGGTTGGATTTAGTTAAATAGATCTGTGGTCTCGATTAAGATGAATTTTGCTTCTTTGTTGTCGATGAGATTAGGTATACAGGTGTCTGAAAAAATTTCCATAAGATTCTCATTATCATAATAGTAGGAGTATCCGATTGATGTACATAGCTAATCTATAAACTGAATGTAATACTCGTTCATTGTTATATATATATATATATTCCTGTAATGGATATAACGGATGTACTCACTGGTATTGCCTTGTGTTTATTTGCTTTATTTTTTCACTAAATTTTTAACCGTAATCCTCCGGTGTACAAATTGGTATTTTTTTTATTAACAACACAATTTCTGATTTCAGTTAAACTAGTTTTATTCAAATTGATTTATTTTATGAACAACACAACTTCTGGTTTCAGTTGAACCAGTTTTTTTTTCTTACACACTCTTAAATTTATCTCGTTACATTCCACCCGTATATAAATAGTTAGTTATCTTTAATTTTCACCCCAACCGAACCGCCTTTTCACAAACTCTCTCTTTTTTTTTTTCCTTACGACTCCTTTTTCTAATTTTTGTTGCCCACTATTAACACCGCGTTATTCAGCGTCTTATTCTATTCTCGATTTTTTCTTTCCTTTTTTTTTAAAAGCCCGATTCTTACACAAAAATCATTTAATATTTTTCCCGTCGAACCGCCGAATCTCAGATCTCGAAAAAAAACCCACGCTTCTTGATCGCTAAAAGTCAACTCGGCTCTTGATCACTTTCATTGCGATCAAAAGCTATCGTTCAGGGTAAAAAATGCATAGTTGCATTTCTACCCTGGGAAAAATTTTTAATTTATTCTGGACTTGATTAAACAAGTCCAGAATATTTTTCGTTGGACGGAGGCTCGAAACTTGATGCTTTTCTAAACATCGGCCACCGTCACGACGATTGAAACTGCCGCGCGCGTATACATACAATGTATCTTCGCGGCGCGCTCTTCCTATCGCGAAAGCTTTTATGTGATATGTATGTACATTCGTACATACATATTGTAATTTTCACGACAAATCGTACTGAAGGTACGATTTGTCTTTTGCTTTGTTTTTTAAAAGTAAATATTTCTACTGGCAAATTTTGCTGAAGGCAAAATTTGCCATGGGAATAATTTTATTTTAATTCATGGAATGTGAAGAAAATTGCTGATGCAATTTTCTTCACTGATTGAATAGATAAGCTAACCATGTTTTAGGCATGGTTAGCTTATGCGAAAATTTGTAATTGGGAATATTTTTATATTTTTTTAAAATTTAAAGCTTCTTTTTTTTGCATGTAACATCATGAAGGAATATGGTTCGGGTATTTCTATGGTGTAGGAATCGTTTACTGAGAGATTGATTAAATGGAAGATGGAAAATTTTTCTTTGGATAGGTTGGGAAGTTTTAAATAGAAAATTATATTTGACACGTTATAGCATGCTTGTATCATTAAGAATTCATAGATTTCTCTATCAGATGTAACTGTTAAGTTTTGTTCTAAAAGGTTTTGATGCATTAAGTTTACTTCTTCGCGGTTCCGAGTTGGTTTAGCAATTGTGTTCATTTTGGCGAGGATTATTTACTCAGAACTTTCATGGATGTGATTTGTCAATGTTTCTATATTGAAACTGGTTTGGTGTATATATTGCATGTATTCAAAGTTCTTTTGTTCTGCAAGAATTTTATTTGAGATATCCCGGGTGTAATGGTTTGAGTAATCTTCTATAATTTGCTGTTGGGAATTTGTATGATCCGTAATACTATTAAATCGTTTTGCCATTTTATCATTTATTCGTATGTATGTTCAGTTTCAATACTTCGGTTTCTTTGTTGATTTGTACAGCGTCGTTGCCGTCCTTGTTACCGGTAATTTTCTTTATTAGGGATCCTAAGCCGTTGATTAATCCTCTCTTAGTTCTATATTTAGGTGTTAGTGTTAGTAATTTATGTTCTAATTATTTGAACTTTAGATTTGTTATTTCTTTCATGGGTCCTAGAAATCTGTTATTGTTAATTAGTTCAACCGATTTTCTTAAGGTGTACACGTTTTCTTCGTAACTGGTTAGGTGAACAATATGGATTATTTTCAGCGGAGATTCGATTAGTCGGGCTCGTCCTAATTCTATCGGAAGAAGTCTTTGGCTCTTCGACAAATCTTGAATCTTTATTCGTTGGCTCGTTGTCACAGTTGCCCTGAAATTGGCGTTTCCTTTTTATTTATTTTTTATGTTGAGTTCTGAGGTATTGAGATATATAATCGGATTTCGAGATCCTCACAAAAACTTTAAAAACGCTGAATGTAACTCAGCTCCAGAGTCACATACGATTTTCTTTGGAACTTCTCGTTGCTAGATATGTTTAGGCTATTTCGTGCAGTTAGAATATAAGCTGCTGCAAGTTTTGAAAATTTATCCATTACTGTTAGGGTTTGTTGGTTATGAATGCTGTATTTATCGATATTTAATATATCCAGAGGTTTAAAAGGAGTTTCCGAGTATTCAAATTGTATTTTTGGTGGCTTCCTATAGTATTTCTATATTTGGCATTTTTCACAATTGTTTATGAACCTAGTAATTTTTTCTCTCATTTTAGGAAAGTATCTAATCTGTTCGATGCAAATGACTAAATGTTTCATTTATGTTGCGATGATTACTCCTGGAATGTCATTCTTTGATGATACTATCCTGTCGGTCAACATTATCCACGTCTTCTAATTTTTCCATAAAGCGTATTAATTTAAATAACATATTGTTTGCGAAATATTTTGAATAGACGATTTGAACGATCTTAAAGTTATCGTCGTAAATCAGGTTGCTGGAAGGTGTGACGATGTTTAGTGTCAATTAGGACGTTATAAGTCATATATGGTTTGACCATGCCTTCAGTTTTGATTAAAACTAACTCTTGGGTGCACTCGTTGATAGATCGTTCTGAAACAGGAATTCCATCATCTAAATTGTCCACACCTGAATGCACGGTGCATAAACCTAGTTTTGGTCGAGATCATCGATATTATTTTGCATAGATACATTGTAATTTATTGCTATGCGACTAGAGCGTCAGCAATAGTGTTTGCTTTTCCTTTCTTGTAAACTATTTCATAGTCAAATTCTTCCAATTTAAGGCGCCATCTGAATAATTTCGAGTTCGGTTCTTTGATTGAGAATAACCATGTAAAGGGCTTACGATCAGTAATAATTTTGAATTTATGTCCGAAAATATAAGGCCGGAAATATTTGATAGCCCAAACAATGGCTAACAGTTTCTTCTCAATAGTACTTTATTATTGTACGGTTACTGTTAAGGTTAGGGAAGCACATGATATCGGAATGTCTGATCCTATAGTACTTTGACTTAAAATTGCACCAATTGCTACGTTACTAGCATCAGTGGTCCCTTTAACGTGATTAACGTTTACTAAAGTCGGGTTATTGGAGTAACGGATCGTTACTAAGGATGTCTGTGAAATGCTCGAATCATTTGATGTAACGTTCATCTAATTTTATTTGTTTGTTTTTTCTAAGGTATTCTGTTAAAGGTTTTGTGAGTTTAGCGAAGTCTTTAATAAATTTTCTGTAATATACTAATAAACGTAAAAATGTTTTTTTTTTTTTTTGGGTTCTGGAAATTCTTTATTGGCTCGAATTTTTTGGGGGTTTGGTTTTAATACTTCCCCTGTAACGATACCTCCGAAGAATGCAACTTCTTTACGAAGGAGTTCACATTTGTCAATTTGAATTTTGAAATTTGATTCGCGTAGTTTGGAAAAAACCTTGGTTAGGCTTTCGATATATTCTTGAAGAGACGTGGAGAATGCTATAATATCATCAAAGCATACAAGACATATCCTGCGTTGGAGTTCTCGTAATATCTTGTCCATAACCCGTTTAAATGTCGAGGGGCATTTTTCAGCCCAAAAGGCATACCGACGTATTCGTAATGTCCACTATCAACCGTGAAGGTAGTTTTCTCGATATCCTTGGGGTTAGCTTTGATCTGGTGGTATCCCGAAGCAGGTCGAGGGTAGCAAAGCTAATAATTTTCCTCAACTTACCCAATATTTCTGTGATATTGGGTAAGGGGTATCGGTCCTCAATAGTTTTTTCGTTTGTCTTCCAATAATCTACTACCAGTCTCCATTTTTGTACTCCAGATGCGTCTAGTTTCTTGGGTACTATCCATATTGAACTACTCCATGGAAAATAACTCGGTTTAGTAGTTTTTGGATTTGAGACTGTATTTCCGATTTATTTACTTCAGGGTATGTATATGACTTCGTGTATATGAGTAAATCGTCCTTTAGTTGAATGCGGTGTTTAAATCTATTAGTAAACTGTGTCATCGAAGTTCCGACATAATTTTGAGATTAAGTTTTTCTCTTCACTGTTCAAATGTTCTGTTCTGATAAGATTTGCTATATTGTTAGAAACAACAGGCTCTATTTGATCATAACAGGAGTTTATATTAACGTTATTAACTTCGATATAATTATTGAATTTTTTTATCTTTAATAGTTGTTCTACAAATAGTATTTGTTCTGCATTCTCCCTATTTATCACTTCAACTAAAGTGTACCAATTATGAGATTGGTATACACCCTCATATATATGTAAATGCTTACCAATTCTGGTTGGTTTTAATGAATATATCGCCATTGTTAATATCTACTGGTACTTTGGCTAATATTTTAGAAAGAGGAGGTATAATGTATTTCTTTGACATCAAATTTGGCTTGAACAGTAGAGGAATTCTTGAATGTTTAGTTTCTAGAATTTTTTTCTCTAGGTAGATTTTTGCTTTAAGCTGATCCATTTGATCCAACCCTATTAGGCCATCGAAATAATTGTGGAACTTGAATATTAAAAATTGTAATTCACCGTTGGCATTAAATTCATGAAATATGGGAAGGTAATTTGTATATTAATTGTATGTTTGTGGAACACAGTGCACAGACGCACCCGTATCTATTAGGAATTTCAATGGTCTTCCAAAGGGTGAAGATATATGTATACACGGTAAAAGGTTACCGCTATGATCGTTTATATCTAGGTATCCGTATTGTTCTTTGAAACAGTTATCTGAAATTTCGAGTCATCTACTCCATTAATTAAATCGGTGTATTGGGGCACTTCCTGTGTATCATATTCGAGATATTGATCCAATTGCTCATGATCCTTGTGATTTTGATCAGTATCCAGTTCAGATTCTGGTATTCTGGTTTTCGATTATGTTATGCAGTTTTTAAATCTAAAATTTGGGGTGATAGTTCCTGTTCTGAGCGTATTACTATTGTTGAGTTGTGGTTGTCTGGGTCTTCGAATATTAGACAGCAAAGAATTAAAGCGTAAAATAATGGTGACTTACAGCAACTATTGACAGAAGTACTATTCGCATTTAATCTCGTTGCAGGTTTTGGCCTTTAAAAGCTTGATAGCTACCAGGACTGTTCACTGTTCACTTTTTCCTTCTTTATGTGTTTTCAATAGTTTTTCACTTTATACCGATTTTCTTTCGATACCGGAAGTTCACAATAAACCGTTGTAAGTTTTCCGCGAGAATTATTTTTATAAATGATCTGAATACAATGAATTAATGAGTACTTTCGCCACGTTAGAAATATTTCTACTGCACTTGTTAAGGCTTTCACAGTTTCAATTAACACGAGGAAGATAAATCTATGAACGGATTTTTTTCTTTTTCTTTTTATGCAATAACTTGGATGCCTTGTCTTTGGCGATCCTACCGACCTACGCCAGTTAACTTCACTTGTCCCGGTAAAAATATAAAAATAAATAGTTTTAACTGAAATAAAAAGAAAAATTTATGAATTAACTATCCATTAAAAAAAGACCGCTCGATAAAATATCCACGTACGAACTAACTTATTCTTATCGGATTTATCCCGCGCTAAAGAACGGGCCGGGAGGATAAATTCAAGCTAATTTTTTTGGAAATTTACTGGTGGTGCCATCTCTAATCAAAACACACGCTTAGTACTGCTCTCGCTAAAATTTAGAATAAATTTTCGCCAACAACTCTTAGCGTGCTAAATTTTCATATAAAATTTTGTTTGGCGTGGATCTTAGTAGTAGGCTTTTCAAGCAATATCCAAATATATAGTGGAAATCAAAACTTTTGTATGGCAACACTATACAAGGGAGTTTGAAACTTTGAGCTTAGTTTTTCATAAAATTACTGCGTACAGAATATCAGTTAACGTTTTCTCAAGACGTCCGCGGAAAGACAACCGGATAGACATAAGATATGTATGTATCTCAGAATACAGATATAGGCGTAAAACTGGTGAATTTTCAAGAAAAATAGATCGTTCCTCTACATGGCTTTGTTTTTGAAGTACTGTCGAGTTCAGCTTCTACCACACTCAGAGAAAAAGTACTGTAATAATAACAAATAGTGATATCACATCAACAAATTTTACTATCAATTTTAGTCCAACAATTAAAATCGTTGCCTCAATATTTACGCTACTGTTAATTTTTATTGTACACCTTGGACTGTTAAAATGACAGATTTAAAGTAAAAAATTTTGGCACGCAACAAACAAGCTTGTTATTTCAATAGTTGGAACTATTATTAGTTTTCCACTGTCTTTGTTATGGTTGCAGTTGAACTGTCAATAATTCAAGCCAGTTGACCGTTAGCTGCCTTGAGAATTAACAATTTTTATTTTTAAAATAACAGTGTGAGCCGTCAATCTTTAACAGTTCTTCTGATTATATCAACAAACGACTCTTTTATTTTCAATAGATAGACTTTTGATACAACAGTATTTTACAGTGTGTTTGACATTTCTAATCAAGACATTTAATTTTCCTCCATTTCTTCTTCGCCATTTCCTTATCCGCCATTTCCTCCTCCCTCATAAATAAAAGATATAATTTTAATTTATTTTTTTGTTCTTAGTTTTAATTACATAAAAATTTATTATAATACCTACGTTAACAATTGTGACTTCAGTATCTAATGAAATAAAATCTAGTATGTTTAGTCCATATTAGGATCTAAGTATTAAATTATTCTTTAAAGCTTTTTGTAACAATATAACATGAATGTAATTTAATAATTTTCAAAACTGTTTCATTACAATCAATTTTTTTTTTTTTGTAAATTATGTCTTCAAATATCGAATAATCCACTCGTGGTTAGAAAAAATTTTAAATTAATGCAACTCAATAGCCCTACAATTCTTTTTAACTAAAGCCGGCCCTAATGTTGATTATAAATAGCGTACTAAACCTTTAAAATAAGATAGGAACACAATTCAAAGGCTCTTTTTTCTTATATATGCAAATTTTCCATATTTTTTAATGATATAGTATCATTTGTTTTGTCCAACACCAAAAGATTGATAATATCCATCGAACATTTTTATGTTTATTTCGGAAACGACTACATAAAACTGTTTATCATTTATAATAAGCAAATCTAAAATTTTGTGTAAATAAAATTTATCTGTAAGTGATGTTAAATACAATCATTTTTGTACAAGGTTCCTTAATATGTTACGGTCCTTGCAATTATTATATCTGCACTTCTCATAAAATTATCTTGTTCTACTAAAGAAATATAATTGGAGGCATTAGTCAACTTCTCCGTTTCTAGTTCGAAATTTAAAACAGATGGAAGTCCCTTATTACTGGTAATAAATTCTGTAAATCGTAAAGCACTTTTCATAGTTATTTAATAGGCAATATTTATGCGAGATCTGATAGCATTTGCGTAATTGTTTACTTCTCTGTGCTTCGTTTCAAAAATTAAGCACCATAAGTATTTTAAAGGTCACGATTTTACACCATAAAACTTAATGTAAAATTGATGGTGATTTCCAATCTTACCCGGGGGTTATACCTGCAAGTAGAGCTTGCATGCAGGCTCCATTGCCATACTTCTTGCACGTGTAACCTCTACTGCCATCCTGGCAGTACAGCTTTCAGCGAACTTGCATGATGAAAAACCATGGCAGCTGAGTTGATAGTAATTTGACATTAAGCAGTTTTCAAGATGGCGGAAAAGAAATGCTTGAGAGAATTTGATAAATTTATTCTGGAAAAATGAGATTTTCTGGGATCATTTGCATTACATCATTTACCAACACCTTCCTCTTAACTTTGTCTTGGTTTTTTAACATTCTGCTACTTCCTTTATTGATATAATTTTCCAATATACGCATGACTTTACGCCTCAATGCCATTTTTAAAATGAACTTGTATGCAAGATGATAAGACATCAACCGAACTGCCTTCTGTACTGTCTCGTGTAATCCCTGGGTTAGACTTCAAATCGCCCAAGTTGTCTTTTGTAAACTCTCGAAAAAGCTCCCACGCCTTATTACTTCGAGGTATGACATCACCGATTAAAAGTGGTAGAAAATGCACAAAAGTCCACATTTCACGAGCAGATATTTTCAAGTTATTTGAAGTAAATGATGTAATTGAATAGGAACTGAATAGTTGCCGATTTCACTTTCCCATAGCAAAATTTTCGTTTTCTTAAAATTAAAAAATCAAGAGAAGTGATTTTTTTCTGAACAGAATTTAATGAAATTTGATATGCATACTTCGTGTTAACATATGCCTTAATATATATCATACAAAATATCGTCTGTAAAATTATCGGTGACGTGAATTGACTGTATTTCATTAAAAATACTATATTCTTTTATGCCCGTAGACTTAAAGTCATTTAGATCTATGTCAGTTTCGTATTGATTTTTATCTCTCATATCTTCTGTATGCTCCACAGTGTGATCCTACAGAATTTTTCACAGTCAAATAACTTGCAAAAGTCCAGTACACTTTTTAAGCCTAAATTATCGCTTAGAATTACACCTAGGATAAAGTGAACACGAATAGATTCCCCATTAACGTTTACGTCTAAAGCCTTTTCTTCGAGAAACTTTTTCTCTTGAATGAGACTATAAAATGAAGAACTGTTTCCAAATTCTTTTATAAACCTTGATTTTATAAATCGTGCGACAAAAATATAATTTAAATTTGAGAATAAATGCTGCGGAATGGTGGGGAAGCTGTAATAAACAGCATAAAGGGAATCTTCTGTGGCTTGGCTACCAAGAGGATTGTTTACTTCAAAATCATGCATAAATAAAATATAAGGAATCGTAATTTTTTCATCTCCTAATGCAGCTTTTCTTTTATTGTAAAGATTTCCATTTATAAAATTACAATAATGCGGTCTAATGCGCTTAATATTATCAACAGTTGTATTAAAAATACCATCTAATTAAAAGAGCTTTTTCAATTGAAATCGTAATGGCAAAGAATATCACTTTGTGAAAACTTCATCAATTGTAACGTTATCATTCCCAAAAGTTTCTTTAATTTCGTTACTTATGGTGCTAATAGTGCTTTGAATGCGTTATTTTTTTTTTTTCATAAAATTAAGGAATCGGTATTCTATGCTAACTTCTTTGAAGGGGTCAGTGCATACATCAAAAGTATTTATTAAGTCGGCATGATCATTCAAATCAATGTATGGCGAAATTGCCTCTTTAATAACACCTAAAATATTTTTTGAAATATCTGTAATGTTTTTGAACTGTTACCACATCTTTCCGACTCATGCCTTTTTAAGTATACAAATCTGCTGAAAATTTAAAGACACAATCATTCACCTTCTCTGCCACCGTTTTTGAAGTTCTTACAAAATTAGAGCAATTGTTTATTATCTCATTATGTTTTTTTTTATCAAGGCGTTATTACTACTTTCATTTTTGTTGTACTGTTGTCTTTTATTTGTGGACCAACTCAAGATTTATAATTTATCGTATCAGAGTTCTTTTCGTTAAAGTGTCCAAATAGATGCTTTCTACATGCAGATCTATTTGAAAAATGCTGGTGGCAATTGTGTTGTGCACATTTGTAAATTGCAATGGTTCTGCGTTTATGAATATTTGAAAAGTGGTTTAATATCTCTTTTATAATGGATTTTTTTTTATTTGTATATAAAACACACTAGATGGTAATATGTATTTATATATTTGCCACATACTTAGTCTCCATTTCAAAAAAATACTTTTGAATGAAAAGTTAAACACCGTAACATTCTATAGGATAGTCAACATTAAAGATTTGGAAAATCTTAAAACAGTTATGATAGGCTGCACTGCCAAATTTTCGGTGGCCATTCAGTCCCTTATATTATAGACCTCTTCTTGAAGGTTTGCGCCATTGTTCAGGAGAAAACAAATGAATCCATTGCACCCTGAACTGTAACCTTCCGAAGTTTGTTTGATGATTCTTCCTTAAGTCACACTGACGGTATATTCATCGCATTTAACAGAAGACTACATACACAATCACGTGAATCTGGATGGTTAAAGAAATTTAATTTATTTAAAAGTATTGTCAAGAAAGACATCAATTTTAATTACAATAATAGGTATGTTTATGTAAAAATTAAGACATATTAAAAAGTTTTATTCACTTTCATTTATATCTTTCTTTCGAAGTTCTGAAAGTAGCGGACAACACATTTTATCCTTGATTGTTTCCTTAAAGAAAATTGTAATTTTTTGTACATAATCTTCCTATCTATTTACTAGTAACATTTAGGGATACACTATTTTGAAATTTTCGTGTATCTAAAAATACATTTTCACTATGTTTCCGATAAGAACTAATTACTATGATTTGTCCTAAGTGAACGTCTTTGTATACTGGCCATTCAGATAAAAGGTTTGCGATGTTTTGTCCTGGTTTAGCAATAGAAGTTTGAAGCAATTCTCTACGACGAAAGTGAAAATTTGTCGCCCTTTTTCTCGGATATCTTCAATGTACGAGAGTTTGGTATTAATTTTCAGACACACCTTTATTTCTTTCAGAAGACTTCATCAATTTCTACCGAAGAATTTTCAATGGAAATTTGGGTCTAATGATAACAGACCGCAGGTACAGTTTTTCTTTTAAACTTTTTACTTTGAAGTAGCGATCGTAAACTTTTCCACATGGTTTCCTTTTTTTCCCACGGCGACGGTTAAAATAAGTTTCCTTGATTTTTTTTTAATATTTCCAAATAATATAAATGAAGTCATGTACTGCTCTGTACGGATTAGAGGTTACCTTTCATTGTCCCATTTATTGCTGCAATTTTGTTTTTGGCACTCAAACTGCCTGCTAGATAACGCATAAGAAAGCATTTAGTTGATATTGGTCATACCATATCGTTAAATAAATTACAACTTTTAAAAAACCTGAATGGTGGAAATGTACAAGATATATACAAAATATATTACATTAATAATGAAAGTCGTTAAGTTTTAATTTTGGTAAACAATCAGTTAGATTTCATGAGTAATAGACCCCTCTTATGTATTGATTCATAATGACCGTTACAGTAAATTTCAAATTCCAAAATATTACGATAGTCAGAGTTAGCTAACGGTCTGCTTTTCAGTTGCTTGATAATGCCCTACGAAGGCGAAAAGCGTCTCGACTCAAATTAAATAAAATTGTTGTAGAACATTATTTTAAAAACATGATTAAGTATACAAAATAATGAATTAACTTACAACATCTTCGCCTGGAAAAAAGTTAGCAACTTTTTTGGCAATCGCTTCCAGATCTGTATGGGAAAAAAACCTTCCTTTTGAAGAAGCGAGGAAATCGACTAAAATATTTGATTCACTTTGTTGATGTTCGGCTTTCAAAGTATTATGCAGGTGAAGGGCTTGTTTTCCATTTGGTAAGTGATTTAAAATTGCATCAACTTTGATACTATGATACAAATTCTCAGTAGAAGTGGAAGCAGACAGGATCGATATTGATTCTATATCAGTTGGAGTCAATAGAAAAATTTAAATAGCAATTAGAACTATGCGACGTAGGCCTATTTGGCATTTTATCCAATTAACAATACTTGAATTTATGGATAAAGTATCCTTATCGTCACAGAACTAAAGCATATAAAATAAAATATTACGAAAGATTTATAAGAATTAAAGAAATATGTAGGTAGTTAAATTATAAATACATAATTTAATAAAATAAGTAGGTATTTACCATTTTCTTTCTCCAAGCTCTGAATTTCTCTCGGAATTTTGCTTTCAGACCAATCATTTAATAAGAGGTGAAAAGTTTATTTATGTAAGTCCTGAAGATTCAAATACCTAAGTCCATACATTCCTATATTCGCACTTGTATGTTATAAGCCATGACAGAATTAAAGTAATTCAAATGAACTATTGCACTTTTTGTATAATCATTATCACCAATTTTTAATTTAGATTCTATTATTTATTTGTATCTGTTGTGAATCATCCTTTAAGCATTGTCTCTTAATATTAAGTTCATTAAAAATATGCAGCTATTGTTTTCAAGTTATCATGTTGGTTTTAAATTTAAGACAGTCAGTGTATGTAGTTGAATATTTAAATTAAAGGCAAAACTGTTGGATTGACAGTCTATGTGAACTGTGCAACTGTTCATTCATTTGCTATCAAAACAACAGTTTCAGTTTTTAAACGGCATCAAATCGACCAGGATATTCTTTCTTTAAGCAGTATGTATTGTTGCTTTAACCACCGAATTCTTTCATTTTGAATAAGTAATTGACTGACGCAGTTGGACTGTTATTGACACACTTTTTACTTTCAATTTGAGCAGAATGACTGGAAAACTCTTAACTCCAATGCATAACTGTCGATTTATATTAATAAATTATACTGTTTATTCAACAGTTTTTTTTGAAGAGTTCTGACTATTGAAACAAAAGTCAAAATTCGTAAAATTTGTTGTTTTAATAGAAAATTTCTTAATGCAACAGATTTTCTGTTAATATTCGGAATAATCTCACGGCATTGTTCATGCTCGAATTGTTATCGACAATCAACGGCCTCATGTCGTAACAATAAATACCAGTGTGCCAATAGAGCATGACATGACATCAACTTACTGGTAGAAGCGAGACCTATACAATCTCTGCCGATCTACGGTCACGGCACCCTTCACCACAGCCACCACGATGCCCTCATAAAGGGGTCATCCCAAGTTGAGGCTAATAATTCCTATTATCCAGGGCTCCTCTAACCCCGTGGTACCAAGTTATCCGATGTCGGGATACCTATTTGGTATGGCTTTCGTAGAGCGTAATCAACAGACCACAAATACTCCCAGTGGGTATCACCATGAAAGATATCCTTTTTGTAATGGGACTGGTTACTCCGTTCGGGCCTAGATCTTATTTGCAACGACCAGAAGAATTGTACTTGGCCTATACAGGTAATATAATCCTTATTGGCGGTGTCAGGGGGGACCACGCGAAGGCTAAGATATGCCCGTATTCAAGTTTGGATAGGCTTTGAGATTCACCATTTAGATATTATAGCTGATCATGCATACTAACCATATACGCACTACTAACATACATACCTGATTTCCGTTCTTCTTCAACTTATTCATCACCTAAAACATCCTTTTGCGCCCTGCCCAAGGGACTATGTCTGAGATTTTATCATTCTGACTTTCAGGGGCACTTAAATTCTCTGCATAATGACCTCCTGTCATTAAAGTCGTACTACAGTACCCACAGAGCTAAAAATATCAATTTTTATTTCGATAAGGTATCCTTATCACGCCTTGAGAGGTACCAATTCGATTACATGGTATCTTTCACCCATACTACCCTACTGTATTTACTCTCGTGGAAGATGCCAAAGCGATCTTCAGTACAATAAAAACAACAAACCGACAAATTTCTTCCATCTTCTACGCATGCTTTCCTCTTATACAGCTTTCACCTTGTTCAACAATGCACTTCACAAACTCCCCCCCCCCCCTCCCCCGTAAATTAAAAATAAATTAATTATTTATCAGTTCACGCCATATGGTCCACGTTGTATTCGGTCGAGCAGTTGCTTGTGTTTTTTTTCTACATGAACTATCTTTTTATTCGTATCATAAATACCTCTATAATTTGTAATAATTAAATCAATTAGCTATTGTTCCTTCCAATGCAATCCTTGATTCTTTTATGGAAATCACTTTTGCTCCTAATAATGTACACTGGGCGTGATATAAAGCTGTCGACAAGTTCTTTTATGAAATATTACAACCGAACAAATCCTAGAATACATATTGATATTTAATCGCTAATAATTGCTACATTTTCTTGGCACATTTAAAATTATTCAAATCTGAAAAAATAACACAATCCCTTAAAATTACCCGATAATTTATGGTTATTATGATGCAAAGTTTAACAACGACGTGGTAGATCTTCCGAGAAAACTTAACACGTTTTATTCTCACGTAAATCAAGGGCAGGTGACTTTTTCGAGTTGCATGCATTAATCGCCGATTAGGCAAATTAATAATACCTTAAAAGGTCCGCCTGGTTACCTTTATCGAACAATTTCCTCCTCTTCTGCTCTGTTTTGTTTTTCGGACTTTAATCGGAACTCATTTAAACTTTGAAAGAGCAATTGATCTCAGGTTTCGTTTCACTCCATGAACGGACTCATCTCCACAGTCCTCACCCGATGATAATACGACATATACTGTGTGGAAGTGATATTGCTCAAATAACTCTTCAAACCATTCGGTCGAATAATTTTAGTTTTCACCAGTTGTCGGTATTCGGTAGAGGATACTTCGCCTTCAGCACATCTCGTAATTATATTTAATCGGTTTATCAATTTTTCAGCATCACCATCACGCGGTCTTGTTCTATAACGCTGCCCCATTTCAGCTACTTTTCTCATAAATTTTTAAAATTTTCGATAAGAGCTGCATCACACCTTCGGTCAAAATAATACCATCAATGACGAGGATGATTACTCCACGCCAGGGGTAGAGAGTTGCGTATAACAGTAGCACAATGAAAGAAAAAAATGTTTTTGATAAAACTTCTTCAGGGATTTGCGCTGATGATGAAAGAGAAGAAGATTGAACTCATTCCTTAAGGATTGCAGCAGAATTGATACGACATCGGATGATTTGTGACACCTTTGAGAATTCCGTACAATCTCCACACTTTTAATGCTGCATCGGTTTCTGCTTTTGCTTTTGAGTGGTTTTATGACATATTCTAGGGATCATTACGGACAAACAGTTTTAATTGCCAGACTGGGATGAATGCTGGTTTCGGTTGTAAAATCTCTCCTTAAAGTGTTTTACGACTTGGTATATTCCTTATTTCATGTTTTACGATTACAGGCGTGTAAAGCACTCAAATGACTTCTCCCGAATGCGCTGCTTTTTTTTAAGTTTTAATTTGTTTGTGCGCTTAATTTGTGTAGACAAGTATAAAATAAAAGCAATATTTAGTGTTCCTGACAAGCAGAACTGAAACAGTGAATGTAAGAGTCGTAAGAGTACAAAGATAAATGTTTTCTTAGTTGTGATAAAAAGACTTTTTAAAAGGAAAGAAAATGTTAATTTGGTGGTAAAAAGTAAAAAAATACAAGCATCCACTGTAGTTGTAAATAATTCGAGTAGTGTAGGTTAGTAGAAATATATCTCAGAGAGTGTTTTAAACTCGAATCAACCGATATTAGTTATTAAGGATTTGAAGCGAATTGAATCCTCATTTTTAACCCACCTCAGCACAGCATCAACAAAGCAGAGCATCAGGGGATAAATGGTCATAAGTTGTGCCTTCGTGGGTGATGGCAGTCGTTAAATCGGGTGCTCTCCATTAGAAAGTCAAATGTCAAGGGGACCTGGATAGAAACTTCTGTTTTACTATATTGAATTACTTTAACGTTCGAACGGAAATTGTTCTATTTTGAGGCAGGTAAAGCAGTAACTAAACGGTAGTGAGATGCTCTTGACTTTATTATGAGTTTCCTGGCAATGGCATAACTGCAATAAATTATATACATGGAAATGATCGACTTGTTCACGCTTCCAGAAAGTTGATTGTTGTACTGAGTTAGTACATTTCGCCGTCGACGACGGCTTTCGCGCGAATTTGTTCTTGTAAGCTTTGCAGCCTGGCAGTATTTGGACTGTGTTTTTACATTGATTTTCTGAAACTCTATTTGGTGAAATATATAGGAGCAAATCCTGTACCTGAAACAAATGCATACTACAATACACACAATGTGCATTAGGCATAATCCAGGGCAGAATACAGGAAATATACAGTCAATATGCACACTTATTGCAAGAAGGATATAGATAATTATGTATAAACGTGAAGTCTGTTAACTTTTTCTATGGTTCGGTGAGGAAAAGAGTTGTCTACCTCAACAGCTTTGAAAAACCCAATGTTGTTTATATTTCCTGCGAATATTATCTTTTACCGAGGATACAATCGCTAATCTAAGAAAAGGAGTGCTAAAGACAAATCTTGCAAGAACTTTAGTTCCGTTTGAATCCCAGCAACTTCCAAGCTATCCTAGAGTCAGTTAGGAATATCAGGTACCAGAAAGAAATCATTCATACCGCGTCCTATAAGAGACACCCATTCGTGATAATCTCCAGAACTGAAGGGTTGATCCAATAAAGTTTTGTCTTCAGTTCACATTTCCTTGCTTATAATGCTCACTAAAAATTGACGAACGAAGTACAGTTCAGACATCACACAACTGTCCTCCTGGAATTAAAATCAAAGGTCTGTGAGCAGACCCACTCCATGCACGCGTGCGAGTGAATAACCAAATCCATGAATGGCAGTTTTAGTAAAACGCCAAAACTGGCCATAGCGGTTCAGAAATTGGAGGCAATTTGCATTCTCAACCATCACTTAAAGGAATAAATAGACGTTTCACTGTTAATGTATTCAATGCACTACCCTCGATTTTAGTGAAGAAAAACCTTTGGCAACAGAGTTGTTATTTTACGCTGTGTAAAGGCTTTAGTAGACCGGTAAATTTTGTGTCCATATTCACCTTCAATTACCAGCATTTAGCTTCTCATTTTTACACCCTGGATGAAATATACATATATAGGGTATACTAAGTTTGTGGTAGAGCAGAATAGATTGGGTGTGCAATAATATTAAAAGCTATTTCGATTATTGTATATTGTAATACGTAGAAACGTCAAAACCCACAATAAATGGCAAATTATTTACAAAAATAGAGAAAGAACGTTAAATTAATTACAGATCCTTGTGTTTGGCATTTACTTGGCCAAGAGTTAGCAGTACTGTAGTCAATTTTTTTTTTCAGAAAACACACCATCAGGTAAGCATTTTAGGCGGGAGTGGGATGAAGGAAGAGTTCAGAATTACCTCGTGGCTAGCAGCGGAGATTTTAAACAACGTATGAAGCGAACGACGATTGATAGTGGGAAGAAAAACCTGACTGGCGAAAATTAAAATCAACGAAACTACCGAAATTAAGAATAGAACTAATAATGTGGTTAAGATTGCAAGTTTATTTAAGTAATAACAATTAATTTAGCGTACTAGATAGAACAGAAAAGCGCAATATGTAAGAGATCTTAACATAGAGGAAAAGGGCTCGCGTGAGAAAGTAAGCCTTTCCTTCCCAGATACGCGGAACTAACTATCGTTTCTGCAAATCGGTTCGTACTTTTTCTGTTCTCTTGACTAAAGCAAGCTCTTAAGAAGAAAGCTACCAATAGTAAGAAAAACTAATTCACTACAGTCACCTGTTTTGAACAGGCACCAACAAACTTTAAAATTGGAAGAACTTTTCTGCGACCCGGAGAAAGTCAACTCACGAAAATGAAAATAATAAAAATCGTCCAAAATGGAAACGCGAAAATAAATGGTCAGGTACTAAAACTAGTACGGAGTTAAGGTGCAGTCTGGTACGTCGGCAACTATGCTGAAGCCGATAGACGACTATGAGAGTGCTTTTCTCTGTATGTGTCTGCTAGTGTTTTGAACAAGTAGTTGGGCTACTGGAAAAGGAAAATAGGTAGCCATAGAGATGTTTGATCTTTAATTTAACAAGCTGTATAATATATCCGTAATGTGGAAAAATAAAAAAGGAAAAGGTGCTAAGAGTAGTGCTGAAGAAAAGGATTTGAAGCAAAACCGGAAACAAGGAAGGCCAGGATAACGAGGATTATCGGAGATTTTCTTTACACAGGGCTCATGGTCCCTGTACCAAGGAAGATAAGTTTCTTTTGTTGATAATTAATAATATTTTATTAATTTGCTATATATATATACTCGCACATACTTGAATAGAATAATAATAATATTATTGTAAGAATATCGGTCAAGATCTCGGCCACGCGGATATATTTAATTATAAAACTATCATATTTCGACGCATTATTATATCCACTCGAGTCACTAGTATATACACACATCTGTTGTAGAATTTTCATCTTAGAAATAAATAACCATTATTATCGTGAGCTTCAGATTCTTTTTTTTTATATGTTGCGAGTACAATCGGTGTAATTTTAGATTGCATATAACTTATGAATGCAGTAGAAATAACTCGTTTGAGAACTTGCATATGATGCGAGGTGACATGAGGGAGACATGAGGTCAAAGTTCGGCGGAGCCGTCTTTCCTTTCTGAATGGTAGCAAGCGTGACGGAGAGCCATACAATATATATTTAATTAAAGTCGAGTGAAGTTTATTCTCCGTATTTGAGGGCCACATGATCGGAGTTCCTTAGTCAGCTGTAAACCACGGTGGCGCCCATATTTAAAGCACGTGGAAACGTACCTTGTAACCCTTCTCCACCGAGCTCTGTGGCAACTGTGTTTACCTTGGAAGAAAAGGGGGTAACAATGTCTGTCTGGCCGCACGATAGCTCGAAAACACGTGTACTTAGAGAACTGAAGTTTAAAAAAAAAAAGTAAATATAGGTTCGAAAATGGGACGAATCGGGTAACTCCTTCAAGGTGTTGTAATACATAAATTTAGTTTTTCACTATATATTTGGACACTGATTGAGAACGCGTCAACTTCGAAAGCTGAAACTCGGTAGCCAGTGTTTCCATATCAATAGTAAATAAAATTTCAAAAAAGGACTAAATCGGGCAACTCGTTCTTGGTGCAGCCATATAAAAATTTAGGATTTTTATGTAGGTATACTGTGAAAATGATCAGTCCTAGACATTACTAAAAACTTCTTCAGAATATGAAATTCTACAAAATGGGTTATAATCATTTTCCTATCCAAAAACCGTTCTAGAAATATATGCGAAAAACTACTTCAAAAATTGGAATTGCATAGATGGGTGACGGCTACGAAATTTCATACGGGGTATCATTTAGGCTATCATACGAAGTGGTCTGAGACCAATTCTACTTTTTTTGCTTGCTTCCTAAATGCTCAACGAGATGTCCAAAGCCGTAGTAGCCTTTAAAAATTGAAAACTCTATGCATTGACTCTATCATAGATCTTCATCATAACTTCTCCTAGTAGAAAGAACTGGAAAGCTTCTCGAGAAATTATATTAAATTTAGCCTCCAGGTACGATTCCTATAATAAAAAACCGCCGCTGGAGGTAACAATGCCATCGATTCCGGTATCACTATTTCTCTCAAACTCGTTCTCAAATACCTGCTCACTTTTTCCTGGAAAACGAAATTTTGACTTTATATGTATTTGGACAGCTGGAACTCGAGACAACTACTACAAATAGTTCATGTGCGCTATATAATTGAACTATTTCCAACTTAATATAGGATCCTTTATAAGGTCCTAACCTCTCCCAGCTCAGGTAGCCATTTTTTTCTTGAACTTCTTTTAATCCCTCCTGATTTTGAGACATTTTGTTAATGGTGAAATTCGTCCCTTTTTGGACAATTGGACCCACAATTTTAGTTCGAATTTGAACCAAGAAGTACAACTGTCGTATTACATTATTTCAATGGCTTCCGTCAAAGGGATCTGAACGTAGAGTCCATAGGATATTCTATAACTCACCCACTTCTCCAACGGATACTCAAAATCAGCAGTGCAAATATATAACTGGAGCAAAATTGAATTCCACTATATTTCAAACGATTATAGAAAAAAATTTATCATATTTCACCGTCGAATTATACTTACGATCCTCTTTTTTAATCATTCAAGTGAAATATAGGTGGGAGTGCTGATTAATTCTTATCGATGAGTAA
This sequence comes from Dioctria rufipes, assembly GCA_963924295.1. Taxonomy (NCBI): domain Eukaryota; kingdom Metazoa; phylum Arthropoda; class Insecta; order Diptera; family Asilidae; genus Dioctria; species Dioctria rufipes. The sequence goes on along the minus strand of OZ002744.1, from coordinate 71,254,339 downwards.
TGATTCCCGATTATCCCCTCCTGATACAGTCTTAAAAGCAATCACGAGTAAGTCCTTTTATGGAAATATTACCTATTTTAAGTTAGATGATGCATAAACCCCAACATTATCTGAAGAACTCTTGACGCTTAAAAGCATTTCGTGGTAAGAAGATTTGCACCTTCTTCTTGCTAAGCAAGCTATTCATGTGCTCCCTCTAGAAAACTGTCTTGACTGCTCAATGACGGTGAAATGCGTTCCTTCTCCATTAGTTTTCGCGGAAAACTTTTAATGGTAAAAATTTCTTATTCAATTCAAATTAGCCGTGTTCCGTTGGTCCTCACAATCTTCATACATATAAGCGAAGTGGTAGTAGTATAATGAGTAGGATGAGGAAGAATCCAGATGGCAGTCAACATATTTTCATCGATTGAAATAGAGACGTTTCATGGTATTCCCTAAGACGATGAAGTAAACCAACCATCTCGTCCGCCAACAAAAATTATGGTATGATGCTCTGGTCATCCATGGTAGGCCCCTCATTAGCCTCATCATTCCGTTCACGTATCGACGAAAGTACGCTTCACAATTTACGTCGCGTCTAAAGGGAAAATTGGTCATGTCGTACTTTTCTAAATGATTGCAATTAGTCATGCGAATTCTTTTAGCTCCTCTAGGTTTCGCTTTCAAATTTCATCCCTTTCCTTTTTGGCTTCCGGGAACGACTCACTTTTCAATAATGTCGAATAAAGTTAAAATGCCACTCCTGTTTCACCAGATGGGATTTGTATTAACCGCGAAAAATTTAGCAAGGAGTGTTTTCAGCGTGTTTGCTCCTACTTGCTTCCCAGGAGATCTGACTATCAATCAAGGGCTCTTCCCGAATGCGGTCATTACGCTCTAATCAAAAGATAATTACGTTTAGCCCGTATATGTTCAGGAGGAACTTGACTCGGATAATAATTAATTTTGAATTTTCGGAAACAACATACGGATGCTGCTTAAAAATCTCCGCGTTATTAACTTGTCTAATGAGAAAAGTGAGGGTTTATATTAATGGGTTTAGAGAGCTGTGCAGGAATTCCGGTGTAGGATGGGGCAACTTTTTGGTATTTGGGGAATCCTGTGCAGGTAGCATTTAAAGGCGTTTTTAGAACAAAAATGGTAAACATTTTATGATAAAATGGGAAGTTTTTTTTAACCCTTAAGTATGCGCATGAGGTCAGAACAATTTTAACCTCGAAAAAAATGTAGAACGCATTCTCTGTCGACACTGCATCTTCCAGTAGTTTTTCATCCCGGGCTTTTGTACTACAGTGAAGTGTGACTCCATGCGCCCACTTATGTAATTTTTTTTTTTCGTGAGGGATGTTTTGTTAGGTATATCTTTCGTAATTTCGACATTTTATAATATTCTTGTATGACTTCTAAGGAAATTAAATAAAACATATGTTGAGATTGTAGTTTTGAGGGAATAGTGCAGCTTTTCTACTCTACTCCGAATAGTGGTTCTTATTTTTTACTTTTCTATAAAGACTTGCAAGAAGTTCCTCAGTATAGAATATAAAATAATTTTTATTTTATTTTGGTGTTAGCTTTTAGAGAAGTGATTTGTTTTTCAGTTTTTGTTAAAGCAATAACGTTTAGTCGTAGAGCTAAGAAATCTATAGAGACCGAAAATATTTGGCGGAAGTTCTCATAGATTTTGTCCACAAGAACCGAATATGACAGCGCCGCCTTTTTGAAACTATACTAAAGAAAATGTATTTGCTTATCATGATTACCGTCATCTGGCTACCAAGGTCTATATTGGTTCCCTATGCACTTGCGTGTATTCTGATTTGGAACTTTAAAAGTTTTTTAGTTTATAGCGAGATACTTCATGCGCAGCTTGATCGTGTGCATGCTAATGTTTTAATTTCTAATGAAAATATTTGTGCCTTGCTTTTTTTATATGACTGGAGGGCTACTGTATTGCATCGCAGAGCTACAAAAGTAAGCAATATTAAAGTTTTTGTTGCGATTTTTCACTTCTGAGTATAGAGAATGGTAGATTTCACATTTTTCATAGCTATCTTTATGATTTCGTTGAAGACTTTATTGATGTGCTACTGATAATAGATAAATTTGTCTTGTCGCATAATTTCATTTGATCCTGCGATAAACTGTTTTTAGGAAGCTCTTAAAAACGGTTGCATGTAGGTGGGTATACTTCCAGGATCAAATGAAAAGTAAAATTCAGAGGTTTCCAAATCTTTCTTGAGAAAGCTATAGTGATCTTGCATTTTAGCCGGAAAATGGTTAGAATTTTAAAAAAATTGAAATTTTTTCAATTTTTTTCAGGGACCGTAACGGTGTTGAATGTTATAAAAAAGAAATCATATGTAAAAGATTATTTTCTGACTTTTTTGTCTAATAATCAAAAAACAAGCATTAAAAGTGATTTTTATTTAAAACATAAAAAATAAAAATCGAGAATTGATTTTTATTTTAAAAATCATAAATGAAAATCAAAAACTGATTTTTATTTTAAAAATCGAAAATAAAAACCATAAAAGCATTTTCTTTTCACAAAATTGTTTTTCGGGTGAAAAATACTTTGGGAGTTGATATTTAATATGTGTCGAAATATGCCGAACACGACATGTGGGAGTGGTATAATAAGAATTGGTATAAATGTTTGCTAAATTTCTATATTTGATTTTTAAAATAAAAATTATTTTAAGATTTTTACATTTTATTTTCACAATAAAAATTATTTTCAAATTCCTAGTTTTGATTTTTAAAATAAAAATCTGGTTTTTATTTTTAATTTTTATTTAATTTATTTAATTTTTTTTATTTCTAAAATATAAATCCAGAAAGAAAAAAATAAAAATCTTAAAATAATTTTAAGGACCCTCAACATATCTCTCGTACGGACATGTATTGGGGCTCTTGTACACATCCACACGAGAGATGCAAAACAGGTGTTTGTGAATTGGGTGGAGGACGAGAATGTGAAGCGAATCTAGCAACTAAAATATTAGCATTATCCAGGGAGTCAACAATCACTTCACCATTATAAAGTAGTGAAGGTATAGAGAAACTGGTGAAGTTGTTCCTGATGGTTTTGACCAGGGACCAGAAACCTTTGATATTTTTGCGGCTTGCCAAGATTTCTTGTCTGATATTCTGGTCAAAAAGAAGAGTTTCTTTCTGGATAATGGACTTAAAGGTGTTCCGTGCAGCCTTGTAGACTTCTTTCATATGTATCTTTTTTAGTCGATAACCAATCGAAAATTCTTTTAGCAGGTAGTAAATACTTTTTCCTGTCACCAATATTTTCAAAGTATGATACTTTGTGTTCCAAACAGGAAATAACATCCTCTGGCAGAGCAGAAACTCCTCGAATTTTTCTTTGCTGATTCTGAATTGCTTTCAATTCGGAAATCAAGTTAAAAAGAATTCACTCAAATAAAAGAACAAATTAAATATTCAAGCTTATATAGAACATTGCACAACATCTAAAACCGCAAATATGAAGCAAACTAGTTGCAGGAAAAAGAGATCTCTACTATATTCATGATGGTATCTTTATTGGGATATCTCGATATTTTACATATGCACAATAAGAACGACAACCTCCCAGGAACCAACGCTTGTCGGTTCTATATACAATCCACTGCTATGCTGAGCAGCAGTAATCAGCATAATATCCCGCGTGGATTCTGCAACAAAAGATACCACCAAGAACCAGATATTTTAATAAGTTATAAATCATCTTACCTAATTAATTATGTTCTAGATGTACATGTAAACACCAACCATCAGCTCAGCTGTACGTCAAACACAATTAACTCGCACAGTGGTGACAACTGTGAAAATGAACCACATTTTACGATAAAATGGAAGGAAAATACGTAGTAGAACGAAAATAGTGCCATCTACATTGCACTAGAGACATCGAATCTAACACAAATTCCATGATTCAATCAAATTTCCCTATTACTATGAATCAAGTTCGAGGAAGTAAATATGATTCGCAATCTTATTCGATATACTGTACAAATTAATTTGTTTTCGTTGCAAGTAATTACCTATATTTAACAAAGCGAAAGTCATTGTATACCATATTGATTGAAATATTGATTGAATTACTTTAAATATATTTAGCAAAAATAGCTTGATAGAGCAATGAATAAAATGGTAACACTGCATAGACACATGATGAGTTGCAGTTGCTATGCTGGATTATTGTTGCTATGGTTGGTTATTGTTACTATGCCAATTATAGTTGCCATGCGCCTTGGACTACCGTTCTTTGGTGCCGTGTGCAAACCATGGCTAAATAAACAGCAATTTAACTTGACTCGATCTCTTTTTCAGTTTGGCAGTGCAGTGAGTGACTTGATAATTTTTTAGTGATATTTCCTAGTGTTGTGAATTTTTATTAACAGTCTAACACTTTGTTTGGTTGACAATTAAAATAAATTTTTCTTATTCTGGGTTGCGACTAGATTAGGAGATTTATTTGAATAGCGACTAAAATAAAGATTCTTATTACGGGTAACGCCTGTAATAAGAAATTTTACTAATAAAACACTTTATTGTGGGTAACGACTACAATAAAGATTCTAATTACGGGTAATGACTGTAGTAAGAAAATTACTAACACTAAACACTTTATTGTGGGTAACGACTACAATAAAGATTCTTATTACGGGTAACGACTGTAATAAGAAATTTACTAACACTAAACACTTTATTGTGGGTAACGACTACAATAAAAATTCTTGTTACGGGTAATGACTATATCAAGAAAATTACTAATAAACCACTTTATTGTGGGTAACGACTACAATAAAGACTTTATTGTGGGTAACGACTACAATAAAGATTCTTGTTACGGGTAACGACTATAACAAGAAAATTACTAACCATCACTTTATTGTGGGGAACGACTGCAATAAAGATTCTCTGTGGGTTTCGACTGCAGTAAGAATTACTCACCTCACTTTATTCTGGGTGTCGACCAGAATAAAGAATATCCCAATCCTAACCTCAGTTAAAATTACTAAATCAAGTCAATCAACTGCCAAACATAGATCAGGTGAGTACAAAGTTATTTGCAACAGAATTACTACATTTATTATATATCTTATAATTCTCATTTATTGAATATTGATAAATTAAACTATTTGGATCTAAAATTTATTGAGTAATAAAGCTCTAGTTTAACAGTGAAGTGTAAAATTTGTAGACAAACGAATACAACCACTAACTTTATACCAGTGGCATCAATTTTCATCACATTATACATTCTTTGCATGTACGCTCTGACTACGGGCAGTACACTTTGTTTTATTTATTTATTTATTTTCTCAAATTTACAATTAAGCTTCAAGCAAGGCTTGTAAATTGCACATTTTCACTTAGCAACTGGCAAATGTTTTTGAGTTTTGTTGAAAATCACTTTAAAAACTCAATTAGGCTGTAATTAAATCTCCAAAAAGTAATATAAGAGTCGAACAACATTTTTAGAAAATTATATTTGAAGTAAAAACAATTCTGTACTCCAAATGTTTGCTTTAACACGAGAAAATACTTGTTATGGAAAATGTAAAGAGTATTGGTGTACTGAATTAAAGCTAATGCATTTCAATATTTTGAAAAACTTATAAGATATTGAAAACAATCTTAATGTGCTTACCTATTCAACAATGAAATAAAAAACTGATTGCTAGGGGGTGAATGTAGATGCCTCCTCAAATAATTTTTCGTTTCGTCTTTTATACAAAAAATATAACACAATCGACGGGTAGATGCTACTTGAAATACATAAGGTCAGAATTGGCAATCTGCTATACCCACAAATAATTATAATATTTCGGATAAGTCGTTGATGAAAATGAAAAAGCAGTAGCGGTACCAGTATAGATCTGCGACTAAGTTAACTCTTATTCCTACACTTAGGTCTGGCCAGCCCTATTTATTAATTTGGCAACGTTTTTTCCACAGAAATATTTCATGTAGATACAAAGATGGGCATCCATGATAACCTCAACAAAAGTGTTTAAAAAATGTTACATATATGAATAAAGAATTTGAATATAATTCATTTGTGTCTAGGATTGCGTAGTAGGGGTTTTCCCTACAAAAGGTTGGGTAGTTGTGATTTTTATATATATTATTCAGTTCTGGGCTCCGATGAAAAATCCACGCTTAAATCCCTGGGCGCTCCACGCGATCCGCCATCTTGGATTGAAGGTACCAAAAAATTTTTTTTTTCAAAATTCTTCCTCAGCGGTTGATCCTATGACAAAAATGTAAAAATGTAAATTTGAAGAACACTAAATTCCTTAAATTTGTTGTAAAAACTTTTTTTTGTAAATCTGATGTGTAACAAATTACAGCGGCGGAAACGTGAACATTCTTCCATAAAAATGTTTACATTTAGTACCATTTATACAGGGTGATTCGTCCATGGTGGTCCATAAGACAGGAGGTGATAGGAGTCACCTAGTCAAACGAAAATTTGAATGAAAAGGCTTTGCCGGCATCTTAACCATTTCGGAGTTACAGGGTGATTGAGAAAATTTGCTAGTTTTTTCACAAAATACCTTGTATTTTAAAAAGTACGTGTGCGGTTACTCACAGTGCTCATTATATGCAGAACTTCATGGCCTATCCAACGACTGCTCGACCAGCCCCTTACTCCTCTTTCCTCAGGAGTTGTGATGGTCTAAACTAGAGATAATTTAGTCCTTTAGTGACTGAAAACACGTACTTTAAAAAAAATATCATCTAATTTCGGTATGACCTGAATAGGTTATGAGCTAATAAATGTTTAACGGCTACAGTGAGCACATAGGTATAATAGGCCAAATTAAAGAGGAGAACCCACAATTTACAGTTTTTATAAAAAAAATTATATTAACCACCTTTTTATAAAAAAAAAAACAAGGTAAGAAATCCTAAATTCTTAGTTTAGCCAGCCATAACTCCAGTGGGGAGAGGAGTATTGGGATGGACGAACAGTCGTTGGAAAGGTCATGAAGTTCTGAATACAATGAGCTCTGCAACTCTGTAACTCCGAAACGATTGAGACACCGCTCCCCCTTGCCTTAAAATTTTTTGCTTGACTAGGTGACTATTATCACCTCCTGTCCTATGGACCACCATGGATGAAACTCCCTGTATAAAAAATGTAGGGAATTTAGTCTTCTTCAAATTTATATTTTTACAATTTTGTCATAGGATCAACCGTTGAGAAAGAATTTTGAAAAAAAAAATTGGTACCTTTAATCCGAGATGGCGGACCGTGCGGAGCCCTTCCAAGTGTCTAAACTTTCATTTTTCATCGGAGCCCGGAATTGAATAACATATTTAAACTACCCTACCCTTTGTAGGGCAATGGCCTTAGTTAGTCCCTATTGACTGGACTAGTAGATCTATCTTCATTTCTATTTAGAATGGTTTTTATCGCTTCGTTACTATCACTGACATCTTTAACATGGACTGCCTGATTATCTATTTCATATGGGTCAACTTTTGTTGCCAGGAGTGTGACAATTCTCTTAATAAAATTTTACTTTCGCTTTAATAATCATATTAAAAGTTCAACATATTACAGATGCATGCGAAATAAGTTCTATTCATGGAAGCTTATCTCCAACCACATCAAATATTTTTTAAAGTTGACTTTTAAACAAATAAAATTAAGAAATTTTTGTCTGCCTGTCACAAAAAGTAGGTATGGGTACAGAGAAAGGATTACAAATACTGTATTACCTTTTATTTCTATTGTCTTGAATTCCGGTTATCCCTGATGTCATGCCATTCTACAGGAGTAACAACAGGAAGCAAATATAATGTCAAATAGTTTCGCGGAAAATTTGAATTTCTTAATAATTCATGCTTTGATTATTGCGTTGCTGGGAAGGTTTTGAGAGTATTTTTAATTTTTATGTGAAGTATGAATTAGACAAAAAAAGTGTTTTATTAAAAATTTCTTCATCAAGAAAGAACTTGTCATAGATGGAAAGCTTGTGGTTATGTTTGGGCAATGTGGATAAATTTTCTTGGTTTATTTCGAGTTCGCAGCGCTTTTATCATTAGGCATATTGAAAAATAAAAATATGAATTTCAAATTCATAATTGAGATTCCCGCGGAATCAGAATGGCTTACAGAAATGATGTGACTGTGTACATAAGCAATATAAAGATGTTGTAAGGGATAAAGCCCCATTTTTGTGTATTTCGATTAAGACTATATAAATAGAGGAAACCGTACAAGACTTTGTAGAGATGCAGTTCCTATGGCAGTTGATTGTACCAAGCTTAATATTGAGGTGTAATAAGTTAATTTTAGAATGGTGGTGGGAAAAGCTCATGTATTAAAATATTACGGCAAAAACTCCTTGTAGAAATTAATTTGGTCATCCAACTGGTTTACTTGCTGATACCTGGTGACTGTTTTTCAAAAGAACGAAACAAATATTTCCCCTTCTTCTAGATCAGTATTACAGTAAAATAATCAATTAAACATGTGTTTTTCCTCTATATTCGTTCGCAAAGAGCTTACAAATATAGATTTGTTTTCCTACTAATTTAAATTATTTTAAATTTTAAGCGAGATGATGCTCATAGCGAAGAATGTACTAATGTCAGATGCTGTTACTGATCAGATCAGATCAACAGTTATCTCTAAGTCTGCTTATAAAATAAATACTCCTGAAAGATGATGTGATGATGAAATCAACACACACCAAATATTGCGAGAAAAATATTACCTAATCCTACTGAATCGTCCATAAATGAAAATATAATTCTCATTGACAGTTCAGCCGTAGCTGGTGACAACCGTCATGAATTCATTAAAGTACAAAGATATGAAAAATATTATCCTAGCGTTTTATATCGCAAATATAAGAGGTAATGAAAAAGAAAAATTTTAATAGTACTAAAAATCTAAAAGGAAAACTGATAAGAAAGGAAAGTAAAATAAGCTGTTTGACCGATTTCTTAAACATTTTAAAGAACCATGAAATTTTAATATATCTAATCGTATAGCAAAGCAGGAATGAATATATCAAAGGCGTTCATCAACGATTTTTTTAAAGTGTTCAACCGCTTATTTGGAGGAATTAAAAATATTTTCTACTACGCTACTCTCTTATTCTCCTAAAGCTTATGAATATATGCGTAATATGCGTAATATATTTGGTAAGCATGACTACAATTCGAAGGTGGCACACAAGCGTCGATTATGAACCCGGGTTTTGCCTTGAGGCATTTAATACGTTGACGGAGTAAGTAAGTACGATGCAATCTAAAGATCAGTCCCACCTTTGTACATTGGTTATTGATGAAATGTAAATCAAAACGTGCATTGAGTTAGTTCACAATAAAATCAGAGGATATGTAAATTTCGGATTGGCCGGTAGGTTTATTGATGAAGATGAGGCTACTGAAGCCTATGTGTTCATGTTAGACCATGTACATAATCATTGGAAGTTTCCAATAACATATTTCTTCATTTGTTAACTACCGAAGAGCGTAAAAATTTAGTGTTGGAAGCAATAACATGTCTACTAATGGTAGGCGTTCGAGTTATAAAATGAAGATCAGATATCGCACGCAAACCTTGAGTGAAAGTGTTGCAACCGCAATAGATTTCGCAACAATGATTTACATCTTCCACAATTTATTGGAAGCGAGACCACAGTAGATCATTTTGCAAACGGATCAAAAGCATACGTCACCAAAATTGGGCACATATTTTACAGACAATTGAAAATATTCAAAAATATATTCTGCAACTGGAGAGTAGTGAAAAAAGACCAATACATAGGACCAAAGTTTTTACTGAATTTCAAGGTATATATATTGGGCTTGAGGTAATTAAAATTTTATATGAAGATTTATGTGCCAAGCAGTACTTGAAATATATTTTAACGTACGAGTTAAGCTAGGATCATCCGGCAGTTTTTATTTGCGCAATAAGAAGCAAATCAAGGGTTTGTTAACTCATGCTCAAATTAAAAGCTCCAATGGCAATGTTCAAGAGTTAGAGGTTTGTAGTATATTGAAATTATCATCAAGTACTACAAAAGTCCATAAAACTAACATGAATATATTGCTAGATATCACAGACAATTTTGACATGGAAATTCAAACTGACGACAACATTGATTTTCTGTTTGAGAGAATTATGCTCTCTGAATTCCATATTAATGCTGTTGGTTACATAAGCGGATATGTTATTAAAATTGTCCTTAAGATCGTTAAATGTCCTGAATACATTGACGCTATATTTTCTGAAAAATCTGGGGCCGCAGCTGGTGTTAACAATTTTATTTTTAAAAAACCCCGGGGAGGACTGATTGTCCCATCAGCAGATATCATTATACATAATACATTTGCGTAGATACGGAAAGGGTAATTAGGACCTATCAGAAAGAATTGCCCTTGATGTATTGAAAAAAATCATCTTCACAAATATATTCCTATCATTGAATGACAATATAAAAGAATTAGAAGTAGTTAATAATCACATACATAAATTTGTAAATTAATGAAAGCATTATCTATGCAGATACCAAAATTAATCTTGGCATTTTCTTCGCCAAACAAATATTCAAAATAATTACCTGATACGAGCAAAGTTATCAAAATATATAATATTTAAACATAATTAATGACATGAGTATTCTTTCGTTTTTATATATACTTTTTAATATGCCTGTAATGAATATTTTATTTACAATATATTTTAGTGTATATATATAGTATAATGCCACTTATTTCACAATATTATTTCGGAAAAAGTAGTAATATGTACATATTCTCATGGTAGAGTTCAATCAGTTTTGTTATGTTATATTGTTAGGTTTGATTTTTGAGCGCAGATTTATAAAATTTCTATTATTGATAAAATTATTAATATTGTTTATAAAATATCTTATTATTTATTTAAAATTTCTAAATGAACAAGTGTTCCAGATCGCAAACATAGACACTAATGACAGCGCTTTCTTAATTAATTAATTTGCATTGCAAAAAATCATATATGGCTGTAACATATCTATATACTTGATATTTGATTAATGAAGTTGGAGCTATATTGATAAGTTTCGCAGCCATCATACGAAACTACCCAAGTTTTGGAAATGGTAGTGTTAAAAAGTACAGTATATACTGTGTACTTCAACCAACCAAAAGGGCATAGCGCATTTTCTCTTTTTCAACTGCTAAAAAACAGAAATCATATAGTAAAGATATTAAAATGAGGAATGCTTCATTATAAGCCTGACCTGAACAACCATGATATTCAGAAGTATCATTTTATATACTGCAGATCAAAGCATATTTGGTATTTGATTATTGAAGTTGGAGCACTAGTGATGAGCTTCCCATCCATTTTACCAAACTATCCAAGTTTTGTCAAATAATGTAAGCAATTTCAGTAGGATCAGCAGTCCTTATATATATGTCAGTGGTCATTATTTGTATTCTCCCAACTAGTATTTAAACCTTACAGTAGTTTTTTGTGCAAGTTTCATGACAACCACTAAAATTGCCACCACATTGTTGAAATTCGACGTCATAAGGTGACAATCAATCATTATATTCACTTATAAGACTAAATCTATATAAAGTGAATATTACTGATGATTAACACATGCTTATTCCTTATAAAAATCAGAACTAAGGGCTAAAACAAATCTACTCTTCATGGTGATATTTATTAGTGATCAGCACGGTTTTATAACTCGTAAATTTCACGTCGAGGTGATTCCATTTTATAGTGAAAATTACATAGCGATAAACACTTAATTTTCACAATCGAAAATCTTTATGAAGTGAGAAAATTTTATCGTTATATATAGTGCTTTTATTATTGACTAGCACGTTCTCTAAAGTTGTATTAAAAACATCATAACGACGTGCAGGTCACGGTTAAATAGAGAACTATATGCTGTCCTTTAACTACAGTTCTGAAACCACGAAATGACAGAAAAAAGTGATACTGCTGTAGATTATGTCATTTAAATTGAATGGTAACAGATTAGCGTGTGAAAAGCTTATTGTTACTCTATTATTTAGATTAAATAAAATTAGGTAAAACATATAAAAAACTTTTTCGTCGTTTAACTAAGTAGTACTTTCTATCGAAAAGTCTGGCTAGCTTTTGTCAATAAACAAAGGCCAATCGAAATAAGCATCAAACTCTCCACAATACATGTTAATTCTTTTCTAGCGTCAACTCTAAAAGACATTTTATGATTTATTTAATTATATGGCTTTAACAATAAATTTATCGGTCGCATTCAACGCAATCTGTAATATGGCCAATAATCTGTCAAATTAAATTTCACTTAATAGTTCCAATTTCATCATTCCAGAGCCACAGGGTGATAGGAGTAGTCTACATATGCCACCAGAGTTGCTAGATTGGGCGATTTCTTGCCAATCGGGCTACTTCGAACTCAATTTTGGCGACAGTAAACTTAGGCGAGTCGCCAACATTTTTTGATACATTCCAATATTTTCGTCTCAGGGCCAACCTACACGTAGTAAACACGGTAGTTATTTATATGATTATCGATTTTTTGTGTGTACGAGTTCAATAAAATTACAAATTTTGATATAAATAATACCTGTATCACAAATTCACAGCACATGTTTCGAATGGAACTGCACAGTCATCAAATCAGAAATTTCAAATTCTAAAAGTAGGATTGGTATGCTGCCCGTGCTACAGCTTAGAAAAGTTTAGCACGGAATTTTTCCACTCCCGAATGCATCTCATCCACGAAAAGTGTAGCATATGTGAACTCTATAGGTTATGATTGCTTCTGCCGCATTCTTACTATTATAGAGTGCCACATAAATGGCATTGGCGACTCATTGGGCGACTTTGGTCTACCTTTTAGAGAAATATCGCGATATGTCTAAAAAATTTCTGGCAACCCTGTATGCCACTTTATTGTTGCCATATCCATCAACTTTCATGTCAGTCACTATATGGGGAAATTCGTATTAAAAATCACGATGCTAGTCGAAAAATAATTTTGAGAACGCGTATACTTAGAGAGCTGAAATTTTGTACACAGACTTTAAAAAAAAAAGTAAAATTAAGTTCGAAAATGAGCCAAATCGGGCAACTCCTTCGTGGGGTTGCCATATAAAAATTTCCTTTTCCGCTATATATTTGGACACTGCCTGAGAACGCGTCGACGTAGAGAGCTGAAATTTCGCACATGATGTTTTTACTACATAAGCAAATAAAATGTCAAAAATGGACTAAATCGGGCAACTCCTTCTTGGTGTTGCCATATAAAATTTTCGGTTTTTTTACGTATACTTTGAAAACGATCAGTCCAAGACATTTTTATTGTACTAAAAACTTCTGCAGAATACGAAATCCTATATAATTGGTTATTACCATTTTTCTTGTGCGACAAACTGTTCTAGAAATATATGCGAAAAACAACTTCAAAATCATTACTTGAATAGATCGGTGACCATACGAAATTTTGTACGGGAATTCATCTAGGGTATCATAAGAATTGGTCTAAGACCAATTCTAGCTTTTTTACTTGTTATCACTAAAGTGAAGTGTGAAGCACCGCATAGTGAAATTCCTTCAAAATCGGCCATATTTTTTTAAAATAATTGCCACCATATTGGATACAAAATTTTGTTCGAAAATATTTCTTTTATTTCATAATGTTAGGCGTTTATAACATTGAAAATAGCCAAGAAAAAGTTTTTGGAGGTAATTTTTAGTTAATCCTAACATTACTTTGGCTGAAATCACGTCGAGATAAAAAATTCAAATGTAAAATTTCCCAAAAATTTACTAATAATAACTCATTTTTGAGGCGCCTTGTTATTTGTCGATTTCATCAGTAAAATTTGATGCGTTTATAATTAATTTGAGTGAATATTGCACAATATTAAATTAGAATTCCCCAATGCATATAATATATGTATACATACATTACAGAAGATTAAAACCAAAGTCATGTCAATTGAGACGATATAGTGAATTAGTATTATACATTTCCATAGCAATATCACTTGCCTGTTAATATCTCTTTACAGTACACATATTGCTTTTAAAATGAAAATCTCATGCTTGAAACGTGATATCAACTAAAATTAATCACTGATAATAATAGTGAAAATAACGTTACTGTCATCAAAATGGAAAGTTTCATTGGCTCATAATCATTCCCCAAAATGATGTATAGACCAAGTTAAAAAAACTCTTTATGCAAACGAAAAATATTTAAAAAAGAAATTTCATTGCAAAAAGAGGGCGTTTCATATAAGCAGGAACCGTATAATCGTCAGTACGGCTTGGTTCCTGCCTGACGTTTACGCCAAAGCAAACAGCAGATTTTTCGTTTGCGTAAAGAGTTTTTTTAACTTAATTCTCGAGCTGCAGACTTAGCAGCAAACTGAGTCAATTTCATATTGACTAATTTCGCTATGAATTTTCATAGAAAAACTCTATGAAATGCTAGTCCCGCATAGGGCTAAATCTTGCTAAGCATTCAAGTAAATACGTAGTATTTCGCCTAATATAATTCACACTTAAAATTTATTTTAAGTCTTTATATGAGGTCAGCTTGCTTGTTTGCTGTGGCGTATACGGTAGGCAGGAACCAAGCCGTACTGACGATTATACGGTTCCTGCTTATATAAAACGCCCTCTTTTTGCAATGAAATTTCTTTTTTAAAGATTTTTCGTTTGCATAACGAGTTTTTTTAACTAAATTCTTCAGCTGCAGACTTAGCAGCAAACTGAGTCAATTTCATATTGACTTATTTCGCTATGAATTTTCATAGCAAAACTGTATAGACCAAGATTGGGGCGTGTTATGATAACAAAAGTGGTGGTTAATAACACTATAGATAGTCCCTCTATATATATATAAAATGCTAGTTGGGTTTGCTTGATTGTATTCTCATGTCTATGAATTAATTAGACTTTGCGCCAACTGCGTTGATAATCTTGCTTTGCATAAGTGAATTTCAAGTTCAAATGATTTTTAAGGCTGAATGGCAGAAAATAAAGCTCTCGATTCCGAGCTTCCATTTAACTATGTAGTAGTAGCGTGAGCTTTCGTACAAAGCTTCCGATTTAGTGGCACACGCAGAAGCAGTATTCGCTGTATATACCTTGTTCAATCAGCAGTACACGATCAATGACGAATTGACATGGCAAACATTTTTTCCTCTATATTTTCCCCTAGAAAACAATTCTGCTATATTGAGGCTGACGGGTATAGTACCTGTTGTTGTTGGTTGTGTTCGGAATTTAATTGCATAAACTGTTTTTGTAATTTTTTAGGCCAGCCCATCCCTTTAACTCGTACACGAATTTGTCTGCCTGTATATTTATTTATATATTTCTTTTTTACTATTTTCGACACTCTCGTAGACCCACTTTTCGTCATCACAGCGAGCTGAAATTTGGCAAACAGGTTCATGTCGCGTGACATTGAATCTATCAAAATTTGAACCGGAAATTTCCATGGAAAACCCGGAAAATCGGGAAACATTATTTGAAAATTTGGTACAAATTTGATTAGTGATAAATTCGTTTCAGGAAATATGCAGTGTTTTCTGATTTTTCCGAAAATTTTTTTTCGGAATTTTCCGACTTTTCCGGAAAATTTTCCGGTAAAAAGTCTTCTAAATTATGCAGGATCAAGTTCCCTATCAACTGGCATCATTACTTTCTCTCCGACAATGGTGAAACTTGCAGAAAAAATCGAGGAAAATTCACGTAAAACGCTTTTCCGGAGTTTTTCCGACCAAGGAAGCGTTTGAGCGTTTTGCAACCTAAGACAAAGTTGTAGAGCGAAATGAGTTGCAGAAAGTTGCTTTGTGGAAAACTCCATGGAAAACCCGGAAAAGCGGGACAATCATTGGAAAAATTTTCATCGATATGATTAGTGATATATCTGTTTCATTACAAATGCAGAATTTTCCAATTTTTCTGCAAAATTTTCCGAAAATTTCCAGAATTTTCCGAATTTTCCGACAAAAAAGTTTTATAAGCTATGCGGCATCATTTTTTTCCGTCCTACTGGCATCAATACTTTCTCTTCAACAATCATGAAAACTTGTATGAAAAATTAAGGAAAATTCATGTAAATTTTTAACAAAATTTCATAGTAATAGGAAATGTCTGTGGAAAACATGGAAAATCGGGAAAATTCATGTTATATGGGATCAAGTTGGAATACGGCTAAAAAGCGCTGTTTAAAACATAATTTGAATTTCAGAAAACCTTTGCAGTACTTCAACGATTTGATCCTCGAAAAATTTTTGTTTTCGGGTTGGCACCAAACATGACTTAAAATGTCGGTAATGATAAGTTGAACAAAAACTTCCAGGCAACCACGGTGATGACTTCCAATCATCTCATCGTAATTGCCTTCAAAATTTCAAATTTTTCGAAACCTCGGTAAACCGTAGTCCAAGTTATCGAAACTGTTCGGATTGTGTTCGAAGTACGGTCAGTCGATTGGAAACTCTCGGGTCGTATGGACGCACATAATTTCACTGCGAATATTCAAAAATTGACTCAAAATAAAGAAGAAAGAAAGAAATATAAGGATAAATATAAGAAAAATTCAAGGAAAATGGAAAATTAAAAGGAAAACGGAAAATTAAAAAGAAAGTAAGAAACTAAAATTAAATTCGAATTAAGTAAAAATATAATTAAGTTCGGTAAAATTGATATTAGAACAATTTAGTTAACGTGAAAAAGGCAGAAAATAAAATAAGTAAAAACGAGTTTTCAAACAAAACTGAGTCTAAGCCGCATGAAAAAGTAGAAAATAAACTTTTCTTCACACACAAAGGTGGACTCAGATTTTTTGTTTGGGAGATTTCTCTTGAATATTCTTTCTCTTCATGAATCAAATCACTTATTACCTCTGATTGATCATACAGAAATATATCGGTGATTGTCAGCGAATAAAATTTGGGTCCACCTCTCTGTGTGAAGAAAAGTTCATTTTCTACTTTTTCATGCGGCTTGGCCTCAGCTTTGTTTGAAAACTCGTTTTTTACTTATTTTATATTATTGCTTTCCATACAGATGTTGGGATCTTTATATAATAATCTTTGTCTTCTATGTACAGTTCATATACGCATATACATATATGCAATGGCTAAAACAAATTGGATTAAATATTTGCCATTACATTTTCTTACTCGTTTCATGTTATTATACTAAATCTAATCTTAAGACAAAAGGCTAAAGATAACCTCGAAACAATAATCGAAAAACACACTATGTAGTGATATTCCCAAGGTAATGACCTTTATTTTAGTGAATTTTGTTATGACGCATTATAAGTATTGTTACTTTTATTATATTTTACATCTAGCTCCTTGAGAATGGTCAAAATCCATGACCGAATATATCGGATGAATAACACAATACGGGTCATAAAGAGTTTTCCAAAAAGAGGTGTTAATTTGATATTCAAAGAAAAATGCCATTTTTGAGATAAATGATCGGATCTTTATTTCATTATAAAGAGGAAGGTATGCCGTTAATAACGGAAAATATCATCAACCAAATGACCACCACGACCACGCCTACAGGACCATATCCTTTTCATGAAATTTTCCATAACTAATTCGCAAAGTGGCTGCCCTATGTCCTCGATAGCCTCACGAATTCCATCTTTGAGGTCTTGAATCGACGCTGGGCTGTTGGCGTAGACCTTCTCTTTCACGTGGCCCCAAAGGAAGAAGTCGCAAGGTGTTAAGTCACAAGATCTCGGTAGCCAATTGTTATCACCTCTTCGAGAGATAACACGGTCCGGAAACTTTTCCCGTAAAAGATCAATGGTTTCGTTGCTTGTATGGCACGTAGCGCCGTCTTGTTGAAAGTAAACGTTGTCCAGATCAATACCATCCAATTCCGGCCATAAAAAATCATTAATCATCTGTCGATAGCGCAATCCACTCACCGTAACTCTTGCTCCAGCCTCATTTCGAAAAAGTAAGGTCCAATGACCCCGCGGGACCATAAACCGCACCAAACAGTCACACGCTGAGGTTAGAGAGGCTTTTCAACAATAACTCTTGGGTTTTCCGAGCCCCAGATGCGACAATTTTGCTTTTTGACGAAGCCATCGAGGTGGAAATGGGCCTCATCACTCAAGATGAGTTTTCGATGGAATTCCGGATCATTTTCAAGCATTTTAAGGACCCAATCAGCAAAGACTCGACGTTGTTGATGATCGGCCGGCTTGAGTTCTTGTGTTAACTGAACCTTATAAGCCTTAAGACCCAAATCTTTATGCAAAATACGGTGTAATGACGTTTGTGGAATGCCTAATTCCAAAGAATGACGAGGAATGGACAAACCTGGGTTTTCTTCAACACTTTCGGCTACAGTAGCAATATTCTCGGCTGTTCTTGAGCGACGTACACGGGTTTTATTCTCACATCACTAACTTATCCCAACAGCTCGAATTTTTCCGCCAATTTCTGTATTGCGGTCCGACAAGGTACTTCACGACAACCCAAAAATGTTCGAGTTTTACGAACCGTCTCTGCCACATTTTCACCATTTTTATAGTGAATTTTAATAATTTCAATGCATTGCGGAATCGTGTGTCGTTCCATTTTTATTAATGGCGTGGTTTCTACTTGTCAAATGTCAAAAAATGACAGCTCCAAAAGTGACATCTACCGAAATAGCGGGCTAATTAAAATAACACCTCTTATTGGAAAACCCTTTATATTCCCAAGAAACCTATGCATAATTTCGTGAATGCCGCATTACACCCAAACTTTACTTTTACCTTTTTTAAGGCCATATGTAAAGTACTCTCTAGGTATTCGCGTTCTCGAGTTATCTTGAGGACAGAATTGGACAGATGAACGGACGGACAGACAGACATGCAAAAACTGAAATAAAATTTAATATTATGCTTGGGGTATACTCCAAAATATAATAATAAGGAAGACATATATATCGTACAATACTAGAGCGGTGTGGATGTATTGGAGCAAATGGTTACCAAACACACTAAGTAAAAGGCGTATGCAATGGAGGCTATCAGCGGTTTTTTACAATATTCTCGACATCGGAGAGTGGTAGGGCTTTCACAACGCTTGTGGAAGTGTTTATTTTTTTTATTTATGTATTTATACGAAGTTTATCAAGTTGATTACAACCGCAAAAAAATGAAAAAATTAGAAGGTAAAAACAAAAACGCAGATAATCTTTAGTAAGAACAAATTTGACTTCATTTTTCAATTGCAGTTTAGAAAAATTTTAATTAATACGGTCGAAATGCTCAATAAAGAGACGAGGCATTGCAGTTAAGGGTTCGTTCATACCGCAGTTGGTTCGTGGTTCTGAATAAGTGAGTCCGGGCTGATATAAATTTTTATTAGAAATATTGAATAAATCGTTCTCAAGGTTAAAAATTTGTAAAACAAAAGACAGAAAGTTTATTTTGACATTTTGTAATTTCGGAAGTTTCGATACTACATTAATGGGAAATATGGTTTCTTAAAGATATTGTAAATTAAACAACATTTATTTTAGCTTTCTAGGATATTTACTTCTTGAGATATACATTAAAACTCAAAAGTCTACACTTTACGGTGTACAAAACAGTACTGCCAAGTATAACTAAGAAACAACGCAATGTGGATCCAAACTATGTGTGCATTTTTTTTTTCTTAACTCGGTCTGAGCATCCTAAATTCAAAATTCTGTTACACCTTCAGCTCATATTTCATAAAATAATGAATTCTTTTGACAAAAACGGGAAAGAAATGCACTTTACTTTTTGCTTGGAAGTTCTTAAAATCTTCGAATTGTTAGTGGTGAGGAGCGGACATTTGAAAATAATTGTCTGACTTTTGCAGAATTTAATTACTCGTAACATTATAAATTGGAATTGCATGGACAAGATATGTCCAACAAATATACTTCTCGGAAGAAAACCCCTTACAGCATGAAAAATATTCTGTCACTCTTGCAAATGGTATGAGCGTTTACAACAAAGCTGTAGGTACAAAATACTCATTAATGTTTTTATTTTACGGAACTGCAACAGTTCAATTAAACCGTTCTCAAATCATAACGTAAAATGTACAGGCCTTACCTGTGAATCCCATTTTATAAATTTAAGGTTCTCACCAGAACAAAGTGAAAAAAGTGAAATTATTTTATGAAATAACTATGTATGTAACTATGTTCGTTTCATAGCGAGAACTATCACCTTCTCTTATATGGCCATTCTAATTCGGGACACCCTTTTCTACAGGAAGTATAGGCAGAACGGTGGCTGCGTGCTTTTAATACGTCAATAATGCAGCAAACAATCATTTGAAATTTACTTTATACAAGTCTAGCATGAAATGTTACTAAAATTGTCTTATTTTGCAAAGTTTTTTCAGATAGAAACAACACCTTAAGAGTATCGCAGCTAAATTGACGAGAGGAAATATTTTCCTCTGAAGATACCGCCCCCAAAGATCTGATACCCTTGGCCTATTGTGACCAACGCCAAATAATAAAGGGTTTTCCAATAATAGGTGTTATTTTGATATTCAAAGAAAAATGCCATTTTTTGAGATAAATGATCGGATCTTTATTTCATTATAAAGAGGAAGGTATGCCGTTAATAATAGAAAATAACATCAGCCAAATGACCACCATGACCACGCCTACAGGACCATATCCTTTTCATGAAATTTTCCATAACCAAATCGCAAATTGGCTGCCCTATGTCCTCGATAGCCTCCCAAATTCCATCTTTGAGGTCTTGAATCGACGCTGGGCTGTTGGCGTAGACCTTCTCTTTCACGTGGCCGCAAAGGAAGAAGTCGCAAGGTCTTAAGTCACAAGATCTCGGTAGCCAATTGTGATCACCTCTTCGAGAGATAACAAGGTCCGGTAGACGTTGTCCAGATCAATACCATCCAATTCCGGCCATAACAAATTATTAATCATCTGTCGATAGCGCAATCCATTCACCGTAACTGTTGCTCCAGCCTCATTTTCGAAAAAGTAAGGTCTAATGTCCCCGCGGGACCATAAACCGCACCAAACAGTCAAACGTTGAGGATAGAGAGGCTTTTTAACAATAACTCTTGGGTTTTCCGAGCCCCAGATGTGACAATTTTGCTTGCTGACGAAGCCATCGAGGTGGAAATGGGCCTCATTACTCAAGATGAGTTTTCGATGGAATTCCGGATCATTTGCATGCATTTCAAGGACTCAATCAGCAAAGACTCGACGTTGCTGATGATCGGCTGGCTTGAGTTCTTGTGTTAACTGAACTTTATAAGACTTAATACCCAAATCTTTATGCAAAATACGGTATAATGACGTTTGTGGAATGCCTAATTCCAAAGAACGACGAGAAATGGACAAACCTGGGTTTTCTTCAACACTTTCGGGTACAGCAGCCATATTCTCGGCTGTTCTTGAGCGACGTGCACAAGTTTTATTCTTCTCATCACTAACTTGTCCCGACAGCTCGAATTTTTCTACCAATTTCTGTATTTCGGTCCGACAAGGTGCTTCACGACGACCCAAAAATGTTCGAGTTTTACGAACCGTCTCTGCCACATTTTCACCATTTTTATAGTGCATTTTAATAATTTCAATGCGTTGTTGAATCGTGTATCGGTCCATTTTTATTAATGGCATAGTTTCTACTTGTCAAATGTCAAAAAATGACAGCTCCAAAAGTGACATCTACCGAAATAGCGGGCTAATTAAAATAACACCTCTTATTGGAAAACCCTTTATACTGATCCAGCAAGCCTAAATAGACACACAGTTCAATACCACCATATTCTGCTACTCGTCACGAGCAATATCATTCTACCTAAAACGCTATGTGAATGGAGACGTTAGTATGAAGTATATGTATGTGAGGATCTGAGGATAATTCACACCGAACGCATAAACCCATCCGACTAATCTAGTTCCAGTACTTAAAAATTTGTGGAGTAATCTGACGTTCACAGAAGTTGTGTGAGCTCGTTGTTCAATCCTTACCCTACCATTAATTTCCTGAAATTGCGACGATCGCCTCCGAACTACGCACAATGCACTTAGTTAGTACAGGGAATTTGGCTTAATTTAACGCCCAAAGTACTGCCTTGGTTGATGAATCTATGGATTTTCCTACTAGTAGTGAATGCTTTAAAACATCATGCTATTTTGCTACACTTACTCTTCTGTTTATAGACAATAATATCAACAACTTACTACAAACTAGACTGGTCTCGGAGGAATTTCTAACAACCTGAAGTACTACGTAACAGTATGATATATAAACTGCTTAATTCATTGAAATGTCGGTTCCACAGTAGTCGAACTCTGCAATCAGTTCGATCCTTATCAAGAAAATATTAAATCAAGCATTACACTGAAATCTTATTGTTGGCTATACACTTTCTCTCTGTTCATTCCCAACCTGAGATTTCGACATATGAAGTCAAAGAGAAACAGCTTTACCTTGGTAACTTGGCGTTACACAGATTCCGAAAATTACCTTATGCAAATTTGTCCACAACATCGTAATTTCATCCGCACCATTGCCCTCCCATTCATCCGATCTGCTCAATTCTTTATACATATTCTCCACAACTCAATACTAAATTCTCACCTAAAGTTTAAGAATTTGTTGCTTTTTTTTGTTACACTTTGACTCAAAGTATAATGCCAGCGCCACTGCCAAAATCATCTCAGTAAAAGTAATCTCAGGAAAATTTGTGTCACGTACCACCTCAATATCTTTTCCCTTTCAATAAGAGCTTATGTATCACCGATATAGAAGAATGAAGCGAGTAGACTACGTTGCCATATAGTAGTAGTAGCAAGAGTTATTTTCCCTGCGATGCGCTCCCATTCTCTCAAATTCTGAAACTTTAACCCCAATGAAGCGGTTTTGTATTCCTGTGATGTACCCCAGGATAATTGAAGTTAAACTTTTGTTTAAACACGAAAGTAATTTAAAGTTCTGAACACATCCCTCCTGTAGGATGGACTGTTATCATTTTGTTTCTTATATCAACTATGGGCCTGGGATCTACGACCGTAAAGTGCTAACTTCTTGGGGTTTGTACATTATTGAGATTTTCTTCTTGGGGACCAAGAAAAGGGTCACCTGACTTGATTTGACTATGTTCTCGTCTACCAAAGCTCAAGCTTAAAACTTGTATGTTGGTTGCTTGTTGGCTGGCAAAAGGAAATTATTTTTCAATACTCTTGAAGGACCTTTTAAGAATGGGTTCGATGAGCAAAAACTTCGTTCTTAATACTTTCGAGAAGCAATGTTTCCAAACCCATTTCAACAGAAGGCCTTGACTTGAATGGCTCTTGGATGGTGCAAGGGGGCAATATAGAAAAGTTTTTAAAAAATTGTAACTAAGGGTCTTTTAAACTTTTTAAGAAATTCAAAATTATTAAAATGAAAGAAAAAATCCTTAATTTCTTAAGCCCAGAAAAAATCCATATGCTCCAGTTTTTCTCACTGAAACCTTATCTTAAGGCGTTTTATCTTGTCACCTCATCACTCATACTGTTGGTAGAGGGACTGGTGACTATCCAAGAAAAACTCATCACTAATGAAGAAAAAGGAAAATACTTTGCCACACTCTGCAAATATGTTACGTGCTTGATGTTGGGGCTATTGACTCAAGATTTGAGTCTTTTTCTTCCTTCTTTTCTTCCACTTCATATTCTTCTTTAACTTCCTGATAAAAATCTGGTAATCCTTACGGTATGTTTTTCAACCACAGTTTCCATCACAGGAACGACTCCTCACCTCAGCTTAGTAGGAAAATATCTGGTTACGCGAGGAAATTTCCTACGCATAGAAAAGAAGAGAGAATAAGAAGAGAGAGAGAGAAGGAGGGAAAAAATAAGTTCATATATCCTGACGACTCCTTTCCAATGGTAGTCCTTGTATGTAGGTATCAAGTACACTTTTGACAGAATGAAATGGAGAGGATACCTGTAAAAGCAACAACAGCAATATACTAAAGCAGTTATAGCTTTTGGGGTCAACTTCAACTTCAACAAGGCTTCGGTGTAAAATTTTCGGTGATAATTTTTCCGGCATCTGGGAAAATTTATTCAAATGAAACCAATTATCATATTTTCGGCCTTGATAAGTGTGGGGGCATCGAGAGGGGATTTGAATTTTCGTCATGTTTTATTCATAAAGTTTTTTGAACCCTTTTCAGGTTTTTTATAAATCAATTTTTTAATGGAAAACTGTTTTTGAGGATACCTTTCATTAGCGGTAAATTATTTTGTTGAGTTATCAGATTTGTTTAGGGATGGGTTACGTGAATAAATTTAGAAAACATGTAAATTTCAGCAAGAGTTACAGAATTAATTTTACCGTTACTTTTTTATTTAGCAAATTATACTTATCCTGGATTTAGCCGAGTGAAATCAAATGACAATATTGACGATTACATGTCATTACCATTTACACGACACAAAGTATTGACTATCAATGAATGATGAGAGTTTTGGCACAACGTTTGATTATTTTATGACAAATTTTAATTTTATGATGACGAAAGCTGCACCATGAGTACGTACACGAATGACAGATAATGACAATGTGGGTATTACCAGAACAGTCGACAACCGTTGCGGAATTCCATATATGGAATAGAGGAATTTTTGTGATTGTTATTTGTATGATTTTATATAAAATTATTAAATACAAGAAGAAAAAAATTAACCGCCTCGCGTGGTTATTAAAGCCTGGACCTTCAGCGACTGCTTTTACAAGAAGAAGAGGCATTTGTCTCAATAGCTCAGTAGTAGGAGTAGTGGACTAGAAAGCGGAAGTCCCGGTTTGAATTAACCAGACTAGGTGGTAACTCTTTTCTCTTATATTTAATAGCTTAATGTAGAATCGTAAAAATAAAAATTACAAAAATTCTTCTAGACAGACAAGAATATAGCTTGTCGCCGCGCAACAGGCTGTTATCGTGAGAGTTTATAGTTATTTGAACAATTAAAGTGTAAAATGTATTAAACTCATGAGTGAAACCTAAGCCGAAATAAAAGCCTGTACGTAAAATATTTTTAAATATCGATTCGGTTTAAAATCGTCATAATTTGTTATGTTTCGTAAATCGCGTGTGAAAGACTTTGACTTGGCTTGACTTGCCAGCTAATGAGCATTGTCTCACACTCTAAAAAATGAACTGAATTTTACTACAACTACGGCTTTATTTTTATAACTTATTGGCTGCAATTTTATTTTACTTGCGCAATTTTACACATTTTATACGTAAAGCATAATTTTATAGGTAAAATTGCACAATTTTCCTAATTTTCCGCAATTATGTTTAAAATTCAACTATATATGCTTAATTTTACGCCACCAGTGGAAATTTACATAACTGGAGACGTAAATTTCTCAGAAGCGTACATTTGTGGCCTCTAATAAGATTCTAAGGAAAAAAATCCCATTAAATTTCTAAGAAAAATTAATGTGTTCCTTACATCAGGTCGAGAAATCGGTGATTTTATATTGGAGCATTACTGGTTTTTGTTCTACTTTCCAGGCCCTTGTGTTTTATTAGCTTGGCTGTGGTTATGATACGTAAAAGAGGAGGAGAGGAAGTAGTTGTGTTAACTATTGGTTCGCTAAGTGTGGTGCCAGCAATTTTAATGTGAAATATAATACTAGTTGATAAAAGACTGTTGTATTTGTGATTTTACCAGAAATGCTACATAATTTTACTATCACTACGACTATGTTACTTTTACTGTAATACATGCTATAAATTTCTTTTACATGCATAATATTACACATTTTAATCGTAAATATACACACTTTTCCTAATTTTCCACAATTTTTTGTAGAATTCAATTATGCATTCTTAATTTTACGTTACCAATGGAAATTTACATAATTGGGGACGTAAATTCTCGGAAAAGTAAAATTGTGCTGCTGTGTCTTCGGTTTGGAGCATTAGTCACTTGGCTATGATACGTAAAAGAGGAAGGACTTAATCTTTCACAAGTGATTTTCTTTTAGAAAATAGCATTTTAGTTTTGATTATATTATTATGAGGAAACTATTGGTTCGCTAAGTGTGGTGCTAGAATATTTAAATCCTAATATAATACTAGTTTATAAAATACTGTGGTTTTTCTGATTTTACAAGGAATGGTACGTAATCGATAAAATATTATTCATGAATGGTAACTATTTTTAATGTTTTTCTTTGTTTATTGCAAAAAGAATAATAATAATAATATTTATAATATTTTGGTAATTTACTGTAATATATCCTGTAATTTTATTTTGCTTGCATAATATTACACATTTTAATCATAAATAGACACATTTTTCCCAATTTTCCACAATTATGTGTAGAATTCAATTATACATGCTTAATTTTACGCCACCAATGGAAATTTACATAATTGGGGACGTAAATTTCTCGGAAGAGTAAAATTGTCCTGCTGTGGCTTCGGTTTGGAGCATTAGTCACTTGGTTATGATACGTGAAAGTGGAAGGGCTTAATCTTTCTCAAGTGATTTGATTTTGGATAATAGCATTTTAGTTTTGATAATACTGTTATGAGGAAACTATTGGTTCGCTAAGTATGATGCTAGAAATTTTAAAGTGAAATATAATACTAGTTGATAAAATTTAGTCGTAATTGTGATTTTACCAGAAATGCTACATAATTTTACTATCACTACAACTATCTTACTTTTACAGTAATACATGCTATAATTTTCTTTTACTTGCATAATATTACACATTTTAATCGTAAATATACACATTTTTCATAATACTGTGGTTTCTGTGATTTTACAAGGAATGGTACGTAATCGGTAAAATAATATTCATGAATGGTAACTATTTTTAATGTTTTTCTTTGTTTATTGCAAAAAGAATAATAATATATAAAACATATATATAATAATAATAATACTTATAATATTTGGGTAAAAAAAAATTATGATGATAAATAGTTATTTTTATCATGAATGATAAAAATTATACAATCATAAAAGTTATATTCATTGATATAGAAATTTGAAGGAAACTAAAAATTTATTTTAAATTTTAAATCGTCAAAATATTTTTTTTTGGTCCGGTGGTGTATATAGATTTACACAGATTTTTTTCTATCTCTGCTTGCATTGCAAGACTCTATGCACTAAAAGTCAAGTCAATATTTCAGTTTATTTAAATTTACAATCACAGTAATTATATACAGCAAAAACTTTCTGTATTCTCCAGCACAAGTGGAAGTCCGATATAGTTTATCGTGTTTTTTTATAATCAATTAAAGTCATTTTTATTCGTTATTCATTAGTAACCATACCAAAGTAGTACTAAGTAATTTAAAATGTATTCTTGTAATATGTGCAAAGATAGAAAGCAATCAATTATTCCTTATAATAAGCATATATATCTTCACAGAATGAATAAAAATGGAAATTTTTATTGTTTGTGGGAATCATGTCAGAAGATATTCTCTAATTACAGAAGTTACCAAACACACTGGCATCATAAACATGCGAACAGCCTTAGTGCAAGTAATAAGTGCATAGAAATTAAAAAAAATTATAAGTGTTGCGTTAAAGAGTGCAGCTTTCAGTCAAGCAATTTCAAAGAAATTTCTTCCCATTTGGTACATCATTTAAATGCTTATTCTGAAATTACTTGTCCTGTAAGTAAATGCTTGAAAAAATTCAAAAATAAATTTACTTTCAGAACGCATTGCTACAGAAAGCACAAAAATAATAACCTGAGCGAAAATAACACAGAGTTGATGATACAAATTCAATTGCTAATTTCAAGGAAGGCTATGTCCTCAGTACCACAAAACAAATTTCTGATCTTTCAAAATTCAGCACAAAATATAAACGGGTAGAGTATATAAAAAATCATAAAATTTATGTTGCTCCGGAACAAATAACGTTGGGCGTTGACAACTATCATAATAAATGCTGTTTTCATTATATCCCAATACTAAAAACAATACAGTCGTTAATGAACGACAAAGATTTCTTCACTCTTTTTCACAAACAGAAGATGCGCAAACCAGATATTTTGTCTGACTATAGCGACGGATCGGTTTTCTTAAAAAATAAATTCTTCAATAGTAACTCCAAGCGCATTGAATTGTTGCTTTTTCAAGACGCATATGAAAACTGTAACCCATTGGGATCCGCTAAGAGTAAACATAAACTTATAGGCATTTATATGATGGTAGGAAACATTGATGTTCAATACAGATATAAAACCGAAAATATCCAGTTAGTTGCTTTATGCAAGGAGACACACGTAAAAAAATTTGGGTACGATATTATTTTACAGCCAATAATAAAGGACCTTTTAAAACTAGAAGAAGAGGGTTTAGGAATTGCAAATCCTTTCAATGATTCTATTATTAAGTACTATGGAAGCCTGTATGCAATGATTGGAGACAACCTTGGAAGCCACCAAATAGGTGGTTTTACCGAAAATTTTAGTAGTTCAGATTATCTCTGTCGATTTTGTTTCTATAGGAGAGAATCACTTCGAAATAATGATTTAGAGCCCGCAAATAGGAGAGATATAACAAATTACACAGAAAATCTTAATAATTTAGCATTTAATGGACAAAATTTTGAAAAAGGCATAAAAAGAAATTCCATTCTTAATACCTTAAAATATTACCATGTTTGTAATCCGGGTCTACCACCTTGTATATCACATGATTTGTTTGAAGGTATAGTTCCTTATGATTTAATGGAAATTTTAAAATATTTTTGTGTTAATAATATTACTTCAATTGATTATGTCAATATGGCTTTAGCATCTTTAAGGAAATTATTTAAACTAAACATATCTTTTGCTAACATTTACTTGACCTCAAAGAAAATAATTGGAAAAGCTGATGAAATCCGCCACATATTGTTTTTATTAGATCGCATGGAAAATTATGAAGATCCCATTTGGAAATTCTTCTCTGTTCTTATAGAAATGTGTCGACTTATATGTGCTTCAGAAATTTCTTTAGAAAAGCTGTCATTGCTTAGGCACTTTACAGATGTTTATTTTGAGAGGAGACAAGATTGCTTCCCAAATATGAAGCTAAGACCTAAACATCATTATATTTGGCACTACTCTGATCTTATTCGTGAAATGGGTCCTTTGAAGTCTCTATGGACAATGGATTTTGAACGTAAGCATCACTATTTTAAAACTGTTGCAAGAAAATCAAAAATTTTTAAAAATATCACTCATACACTTTCTGAAAATCATCAAATCTTGCAAGCAATCCTTTTTGAAAATCGTTTCAGATTTGATTTACTTTCTGATGATTCACATGTTTTTACAAGGGATATGTATAACGTAGACTTACCAAATGATTTTATCTTTGTTTCCAAAAAGATTTGCTATCTTGGTACTATATACAAAGAAAATGACTATATTTTAGTTGGTTGCGAAGAATTAGGTAACATAGATATTTTGAGAATCGAAGCCATATTCATTGATAAAAGTTATAAAAATGCAATGTTTTTTGGATCAATTGTAAAAATGTGGTATAATTCAAATGATATTCTTTATCAAGCGTAGATAAATCATATGCTTTAATACAATTAGAGAAACTTTTATTAAAGAAGCCGGTATACGTTTATAGAAATAAGAAGACATCCTATTGTTCTTTACTTTCCTCTTTTGCTTCGTCTTGTTAAAAAAAAATTATCATAAAGAATACCAATATAAGTATTTTAAAAAATAAATATATAATACAAATAATTTTTAAATTTTTCTTTCAATAAATATTCTGATTGTACCAAAAACGTTTACATATAATATGTATAATATATAAGAGATTGTAATGTGTCTTTACTTTCAAGTTCATAATTTAAATACAAATATTGGTTCGCTACAGATAAGTAAAACAGGTGCACATTTCTAGTAATTAAGGCTAGCAGAATGGAGAAGTATTTATTTAAGATATGGAGCTGCGACAGACGACTAAAAAAGTCTTTTCTGTGTGTGCCAACTTTAAAGAACGTAATTGAAAAAGGTAGTATGAAAATTATTCTAAAAATGAGACATTTTATATAAGTTCTTACTTTCAGCTCTCAATTATGGAATAATAGGAGATAAAATAGTTATTGAAGGTGATGGCACTGAAATCTGTGATGACGAAACCTTGGCGTTTTATGCTGAAGACAAGATAATCTTTAAATTGCTTAAGTACGAAGACATTTGGCTTCCTGCAGATCCACAAAATTTATCGGGTCTACTTGATGAAAATAATGTTTGTGAAGAAATACTAGATATTCAAAACATTTCACAACTGAAAGAAAATCTACAATATCAGAAACATCAAGACAATAATATCGGACTGCCACCAGGAAAAGGAAGCCTAGAACACCAATCTGATATTATATTTTTAAATGTTCCAGCATCTCCGGCACAATCTGTGGAAACGACATTATCCATGAGCAGTACAGCTCTCTCGTCAGCTTCGGACACAACTACTCAATTTAAAAAAATGTTATCCGATTTTAAGATTCCCTGGTATAACATGCCATCGGATATTAATGAACTGTTAAAAAATAATAAAAAAATGGGGAAAAGGATGAATGCCTTAGCGAACATTTTAGTTGATGAAATGAGACGGTATTCTTATTATATTCCAATGGGAATATTTCGATCAATCGCTCAACAGGCAGCTGCAAAATATCCAAACTCTTTTATTGAAAAAGATGCTGAGGGAAGAATCATTTCGACAACCCCGATTGCCTTGATAAGTATGATGAAAAACAGAAATAATTTTCTAAATAGAGAACCTAAGAGACAAAAGCCTGAATTGGATCCTAATATTCCACTTAAGCAACGAAAAACTGCAAATCTTTTGAAACAAACTTGTAATAACTGGCAACCTAAGAATTTGCCTCCAGAAGATTCTGCTTCCAGTATGGAATATAAAAGAAAGTACATTCTGGATGCTCACAACAACGATAATCTCAGCTCCGAGGAAAAACGGAATGTTAAGGCTTACATATATGAAAGATTGCTTTGGTATCCAGCGATTATTCTTCAACAACCGAAAGCAGATACCAACAGTTAATGACATAAAAACACTTGGCTTTTTATTTTCCAACGCGATATTCTTTATGAACACTTTAAGCAATTAATGGACTTGGATCCAAATGATTTCATAAAGGAGTTCAAAAATGAAGAAGACAAAGTATTCAATTTTTTTAAAACATCCAAAAAGAAAGATATCTCCTCATCTGTACAAAAATCGACAGAAGGTATAATTAAATCTATCGCGCTTTATTTTAAAGAGAATCCTGATTTCGTATACAAACATTTTAATGTAAGTTGATAAAGTATAGATATTAAAAACTATATTATAAATTTTCTGATTTTACAGTTTGGATGTACCTTTGATGAAGTTATAGCGAGCATATCTACTAATTCCCCATGGCTGGCAATATCTGGTGAGTAAATATTATGTATAAGCATCCTATAAAGTACAAGTTCCTTAAAATATTTAGGAAAAACAATAAGTCCATTTTAATCTACAATAAAGTAAAAAGTGATTGAGTGAAAAACATGCTTAAGGTTTCTGAATGAAAACTTTTTTATTAATTAACCGATTTTTATGAATTTTTTTTATTTATATTGAAAACATTTAGCTCTTGTCCTGGAGGGTTTTTTTTTCGAAATTCATTTTCGAACATTTACATTATAATGGTTAAAGTTAGACATTTTCGAATTGGAATAACTTTTATTTGAATCGTACGATTTTTTAATTATAGCACTTTTTTGAAAGATCTTTTTATTCTGAACCAATTTTTTCAAGTTTTAGTTCATTTGGACATTTGAGTGGGGAGAAAAATAGGGTGGGGGGAATTTTCGATATTAACTCTAACTTGAGTAATTTAAGGAGTAGGGGGATGAAATTTATACACCTTATAGATCTTTTGATAAGCTATCTTTTGGTTTTCGAAAATATTCGAAATTCGAAATAGATTTCGAAATTCACGCAGTTGAAGTTTTCAAATCGTCATTTCAGATTTTCCCTTATTTCTCCACTCCCTGAGCGTCTAGCGAGATGTTTTAAGATTCGTTGGAAAGCCTATGGGCGTGGCTATAAAATATTAAAAATTTAGAATAACGGTATTTTCGAAACGCTCGGAAAAGGGGGAAATAGGGTGAAGGGTGCCATCACGAAAATCGTCCTAGATTCCGTACTTCTTATCGCATGCGGATGAAATTCTACACCAGAATTCCACTTACAATTTCCCATAGCACGATGGTATTTTTTTTTCGAGTTTCGAAAAAGTTTCATACAAAATTGATGATTTTCGAAAAACGTAAGGGTCATTTGCCCGGCTTATAACAAGTGAAATTCCAACTCCACTGGGTCGAGTGGGGTATCGTTGGAAAGAGAACACTTCAAATTTTAGGAATCTGAAATTTCACCCCCCTCCACCCTTCCTTGTGGGTGGGGGGAGGTAAAACGTAACGTAAAATGTTAGGGGGTGGAGCGGTGGGGGGGGGTGGAGCGGGGGAGGGGGGTGTCCGAGGAAAATTTCGAATGCGCCAAATGAAAGATCCCTTCGAGTACTATCGATTTGTGCACTAATATCGCTTAAGGGTGGTACTGGGTTGATTTAACAGGGTGTTCAATTTACATCTACCCGCATCACGGTGCTACCCCACAAAAAAAGTTATTGCAAATTTGGGATCCCAAAACATAAGTAATAGCGCATCAAAGAGCATGAAACTTTCTGGAAAACTTAATAAAATATCAGCGAAAAACAAATTGGTGTGATCGATTTTCTCTTTCTGCCCTTATTTACTTAATAATAGTATTTGAAGTTCAGAAATTTGCTTTAATTATTTCCAATATTCGAACCTGTTTTGCGGGGAGAGGGGGGACCCGATGAAAAAACTAACTTCGGATTCGTCTTTAATTCAATAAAGGGATTAAAGTTATGAAAAAAAAAAATTTGGGGTGGGGGGGTTTTGTGGTGGGGGGTTGTTACCCCACCCCCACAAGCCCCAAATTTGGCATGTGGGGTGTCTAATTAAAGCCCCCGCCGAGGTCTATCGAATGGCGTTTTTCAAATTTCAATTGAGTATACTTCGTAGTATATTTTTTTCACCCTCTTACATTTTACCTGAAAACCACTTTTTCACTTTGTCGGACCCTGCATCATAACGGATGCCCGTAGAGAAAAAATTTTATATTCAAATTAAAGGTAACCAAATTCTCTATCCATTAGAAGGTTTCCATTTGTGATTTGAGACATTTTCTCACTGAGTTTTTCCTCCCGAAGTTCAAAGTTTTTCCTCATCTGGGTCCCATATACGCCATTACTACATATGAGTTACTTTTCCAATTTTTTTTCAACCATAGGCATTAGTGTTCGATTACGAAACTTTTTTATCTTTACAAAAAAATTTCTCCGAAGCACCGTTATTCCGTAAAGAGAAATTGTAAATTTTTACATCATCTCACGGCAAAAAGCGGCAAAAAGCCGTCGTAAAAGGAGGTTGTTCTACTATTATTAAGTTTTCTCCTAAACTATCAGCCCGAGCGGAAAACTAATTGGAAATAAACGTTCCCAACAAAACAGGCTTCATTTTATCCGCTGACATTATACTCAAAAAGTGTATAATTAAGTAGTAATAGTCGAAATAAAAACTTTGAAAACGACCAAAACGGTCAGAAAACGCCATGAAAAACCGGCATTTCCTTAATTTAAGCCGTTTTGTTGAGATACTTTTGTTTTTATTTTAGCTATTTTTAACCGGATCTTCATAGTTCTTTTTTTCTATGATAACTATGACACCTGGGAATATTGAGGAATTTTTTCAATTTTTTCCGGGGTCGGGAAGTGCTCCTACCGGCCCATTTAATCAGCCTGTTTCCAAAAAAACAAATTTCATTCCCATAATTACATTGCGAGGCAAGCTAAATTAGTTTCATGAACACACATACGTACATAGGTGTGCTACTGAAAACTACCACCCTTTTTATCTCGGCCAAATTCCAACCGATTTTCAAAATTCTTTTTACTAAATTCATCTTAGTGATTTTTTTCTGATTTTTTAAGACTATTACGAATTTCGTAGGGTACAGGGTTATAGGGTTCTTGCCCACCCCCTCAATATATTATAATGCGGAACTAATTTTCACTTGTGTATGTAAGCATTTGTATATGAGCTAAGAAGTACACAATTTTATTGAAATATGCATTTATAGCGCTAACCACGTAAGATAGTTTGGCTTAGCCAGTAGGGCGCTAAGTCAGAGAATTTAAGGATTGTGGGTTCGAGTGTTGAAGCATCAATTTCTTTTAATATTTTATTTTTTATGTATATGGCGGGTTCATTGCTAAAGTGAACCAAGCACAGATCTTTTTCAAGCTTTTGGTTTACCCTTTCTTGACGGCTACTTAGAGCTGTATGATATTCAAGTAAATTGGTACTCATTACATGTACCAGTACCAGTACTTATATTGGAAATAAATTTACCAGTAAAAGTGAGACTTGATGCTTATTATGAGGATTTTTTTCAACATAAAGCAAGGTTGGCCCATTTATTATTAGAGTACCTATATAGAAAAAAATAAAGAAAAATATGATATATGAGACGGATTTGGAAGATTGCTATGTAGGTTTCATATCATTATGTGAAATGTAACATTCAAATTTAATTTTTTTTTAAAAAGCCCATGTGCAAATTTTGTTAATAATCTGCGTATAACCCATGATTACATAACCTGTATATATTCCCTGATTTACATATTTCCACGGCAGGAGGTTGTTCTACTCTTATTAATTTTTCTTCTAAACTATTAGACCGATCGGAAAACTAATTAGATTTAACTTTATGGGGCAAAATGTAGATGCGATTTCAAACTACAAATATCCTATACCGTTTATATATTTAAAATATTTATAGTATCTCATCTGTGATAGAAGATGACCAAATTGAGCATTTTACGGGTCATTTAAAAAAATTTCAAATTTCTTCATACACCAAAGTCGATCGTTATCCGTAAGTGTTAGTTCAATTTCAACTATTCCTTTTTCAAAGTATACCTAGGATATGTGGCATTACAAATGATGTAAATTTAAGGTTTGCGTCCACCTTGGTGGAGGGGGTGGGAATAAAAACGGGAAAATTTTCGGATTTTTTTTTAGAAAAAAATTTTCAAATCATTTTTTTAGTAATGAAATTTTCAAGGAGGGCTGAACAAGGGTAGATAATTACAACCCCTATTTGTCCTAAAAATAAATCTTTTTACTAAATCTCGATGCGATTCTAATTACCGATTCGCCGATGAGTTTTGTATGATACTATCTTTCATCGGTCATTACATTACATTCAGCGCCATATTTTTTGTATATCCTGCAACAATTAAGCCACTTTTTTTCTCTTAACATTATCTCTAATCCACTAGCTTTTATCTAAAATAAACTACAAGACATTATTCAAAGTCGTTTAGCAATAACTAACCAAATAAGTTCGCATGGTTCGCTAAATTAGATTCTAATTAGATTCGTCCCTCATTTATATGGGGATGTTACGAACGATTGAAATGTTTTAATTTTAACGGGACTTATAGCAATCGTATAAGTCCCGTTATAAATTTAGAAGTAGTATACTACTGTCCCTAAATTATTGTGTTTTTTTCAATGCTATCCGACAAACGGTTTAAAAGATTGTCATACATAGATTTCATTATGTCATTTAATTTGCATGCTCATATTAAGGAATGAATTAAAAGTCCCGTTATTTTTTAATTAATATGCTAATTTTTTTAGCTTAATTTTTATTACGATTTTTTTCTGATTTTTTGAGCATATTTTCAAACTCCTCCGCCATACGTGACAAAATCTGAATATTTGACGCCCGAAATCAGCGTCCTGAAAATTGATTTGGAAATTCCGTTATACGAAATAACAATTATTCCAATTTTTAATTTTTTTCTACAATTGTGATCATAACAGGATTGTCTATACCGAATTTTAGCATTCTCTGATTTTATTTTCCTATTTAAAAAAATTAAAATGTCCTGGAAATGTAAGGTCCATTAGACGACTCCTGGTGGGGGCCACAGAAAGCAACTGGACCGTCTATTTCAAGAAGTGGCTTTTGACATTCCTGCTTTATAGTTTAAAATTTATTTCAGCCAATTCAGTTACTTCGTTCAAATTCTACAAGCATTTGAGTTCGACAAGTCCAGCCAAGATTTGCGAAATCAAGCATTTTGTAAGGGGTTTGCCCATCAAAAAATCTCAAAAAATCACGATTTCATTTTTCGAGCCTAACCCAACATGTGGGCACTCATTGGAAAGGTCTCGATGACTACATTACAGAAATAACAAAAATTTCCCCCCTCCTCCAATTTTTCGGGTGATTTAGTACAAAAAACCGTTATTTTTGCAGTCTGCGCTTCCTAGCGGCGCCCCCTTGAACTACATAGATTTGCAATGCAGAAGCCCAGTATAGCTACTTATGTCCTATAATTTTT
This sequence comes from Dioctria rufipes, assembly GCA_963924295.1. Classification (NCBI taxonomy): domain Eukaryota; kingdom Metazoa; phylum Arthropoda; class Insecta; order Diptera; family Asilidae; genus Dioctria; species Dioctria rufipes. Next base: position 71,217,795 of record OZ002744.1, on the reverse strand, counting down.
TAAATTTATTTGAAGTCATTACCTCTTATCATTCAGGAGATATCGAATTTCAAAGTATTCAAGTCCCAATATAATTAGGGAATTCCTTGGTGCATGTAGGTATGTATGTATGAAAACTGAATTTCCTATTTTTCATCCTATCTTAGCGATTGAGCACTCATTGGAAAGGTCTTGGCGAGTACATTTTGAATATGCAAAAACATTTTACCCCCACCATATAATTTAGTGAAAAGGAAGGCGGGGAAAGGAATGATTTGTACTACGCGTACAGTTTGAGCACGTGTATCTCCTACAATTATTCACTTATTTCAGAAATTTTTCGATTTTCTGTTATTGTGAATTTTTCTGATTTTTTGAACATATTTGCAAACTCCTGCGACGAACAACGTGACGTAATCAGAAATTCTTGAGCGCCAAATTTCCACCTTGAAAAGTGATTTGAAAATTTTATTGTATGAAATAACGGTTATTCCAATTTTTAATTTTTTCCTACAATTGTGATCATAAAAGGATTGTATGTACCGAATTTTAGTATTCCTAGATTTTATTTTCTATTAAAAAAAAATAAAATGTCACGATTAAATTTTACGCGTCTGTATACACCTGTGAGATCGAACACAATTCAGTCTATATATACATTTATAGCCCAAACTGAATAGGGAAGTTTGGCTCAGTCAGTAGGGCGGTAGGTCAAAGTCGTTGAGTAGGGCGGGTATGGGTTCGATTGTTAACAGTGGAATTTTTTTTTTAATTTTTTTTTTTAATTTTTTTTTATATATGACGGGTTTATTGCTAAAGTGAACCAAGTCCACTTTTACAACTGATAGTAATATTGATTAGAGTTGGTCCATTGTGATTTTATTTACTATTTTTATGAAAAAGGCCGTCTGCTAACTTTCAGCGCTCTAAGTGAACTATGCATATAAAAAAATTCGTATACAAAATTTCAGTTCACTACGTAGATGCATTCTCAAATATTCTCAAACAAATAGCGAAAAACTAAATTTTTAAAGAAAGCCCCATGAAAGAGATACCCGATTTGTTTTTTTTTAAAGCCAGTGTGCAAAATTTCAACTCAGTTAATTGGAAATTTTTATTTTTCCTGTATCTTACTACGTTCATGCGTCAGTTTCCAAACAAGATAAACAAAAGTACCAAAGTGCCAAGTTCCCGCTTTGAAATTTGACAGTCAAGCTCTAATATGGCCGAACTTCACGCACAGATAAGCCGGCATTTTGGTTACGCTGAAGGTAGATACACGACAAGTATTCCCATTAGAATTTTGACACATTGAAGCTGATAGTCTGTGACGTAATTGTGTGACTAATGTACTTGCATGTTTATAGGAAAGACAGAGAGATCAGAGAGCGTATGTGGTCCCTGTACCGTGCTTTCCTATACATTTCACGATATGACATCATCTAATGGTGGAACATGGTTCGTAATGGGAATAACATGAATTCTATATACATTGGGGTACGCTCATGTACCTGAGAAGATGGCCTTATACCGGCGCGGCGCTCCCTTGAATTATCGAGACTTCCAATATAGGAGAAAGTTATACTCACTTAGCCTTTAGCGTTCAGGAGATATCAAAATTCAAAGTATTTAAGCCCCTATCTAATTGGGGATTGGTGTACGTTCCATACATTATGTATGTATGTAAGTGGTAAAACATCAATTTACTATTTTTCATCCAATCTTAACGTATGACCACTCATTGGAAAGGTCTCGATGAGTGTATTATGAGCATGTAAAAATATTTTACCCCCTCCATATAATTTAGTGAAAAAGATGGGGAGGGTGGGAGTAAAAACCAGAATTGACTCCACTCTTTTGGCTATTGCTCCTCACCCTCCTTACCGTTTCTCTTCATTCTTTTTGCATATGGTAGCCAACCCCTCTCTCTACAAACAGGCAATCATCTGTTCCTCCCCTCACACCCTCGCGAAGCACACCATGCCAATCTACAGTCTACATTCAAAAAAAATTTCCGACATGCCTCCACTCTTTTGTCCATTGCTCCTCACCCTCTGGACCGTTTCTCTTCATTCTTCTCTCAAATGATAGCCAACCCCTCCCCCTACCTATGGGAAAACGTCGCACCCATCCCCACCCTCTCGCCGGGCATCGCCGGCGGGCTCACCCTAGTGTATATAGTAAAGTATGTATTCTTAATCAGAACACAACAACTTTAATATTAATTTCTAGCATTTCTAACGCCTATTGTAATAATTAAGTAACAGATAAATGTTAACCATACGTACTTTCTATCAGAACGTAATTTTCATCTTGACTTGGAATAATTATGAAACTTCTACTTTCTATTACAGAACTATCACTGACTGGCTCAATGGTAGCTTACATCTTCTTAGAGAAAACACTTGTCTTTACAATACATGAAGTGGACCTTGTTCAATTATTGGCGGATATCTTATGTTTTTATTATGTATTTAATATCATGTATCCAAAAGAAATTTCTCAAACTATGGAGTTTATTTTTCAATATTATTTTAAAAGCTACAATTATTTGTTGAGAGGTTCAAAAAGACACATAAATAATGTAAATAAAATTAAAAATTTAATTGTTAAATTAAAAGATATATAACATAGTACATAAGTACCTATTTAAAAAATAATGTGCAAAGAATATTTTTATGTTAAACTTAATTGGAATTCTAAGTATGGATAATGTTTAAGTTTTTATATACGAAATTCAGATTTAAACCCTAATACTGAAAACATTGGTACTCAATCAGATAAACAACATATTTTATGATAAAATGTGCGCTAACTATAATAGTTTTGGATATACAGTATGAATAAGATTTTTACCATTTTATAATGTAACTTCCAAGGTAGATTTCTATTCTATTTGTAATAAATCTCGTTTTTGAATAGAGTGCAGTTCGCCTCTTTCATATAACTTAGAACTACCGCTGTATTTTCTTCCCAATCTAGATAATTACATATTTTTATTGTGAAACATTTGATCAAGTTCTGGACTGAAACTAAGAATCGAAAAGCTTCCACTTTAATTTAAATCATCCACAGTCCTTTTCTTGAAGTAAATTTTGCGATAATTGCTTTACAAATGAAAATTTAGAGCGCTCCGAATTTTTTACTTTTTAAGGGGGCGAACGGTTCCCTGTACAACGACAGGTACTAATAGGTGTTAATTATACTTTAGAAAAGGTTACAAACTATTTTTAACCCCTTACCTCCAAAATCACTGGTGTTGATTGACCATTTAAATACAATTGTCTCTTTGTTTGAGTTAGTACCTACTGTCTCTTTTAAAGCATTGTTTAAATCTGAAACACGCGTTTACATATTTATATGAGAAAAAATTATTATGTTTAATTACATTTATATCTAAGAATATATACACATATATATATATTTTTATCATCGTTGCATTGCAGTAAAATTTAATTAAGTATCAAGTTTAAAAAGACGTTGTAATATATAATGTTTTAGAAATATAATATAATATAAATATAAGTACATACTTGCTTATTTATTCCTTCCTCGGAATTACCAAATAGTTTTCAGCATGCGACGTAGATATATAAAATTTACGGAGAAGCAATTGGAAATGAAAAGCTTGTCTATTACTTAAAATTTTTTGTGATTTCGAGAAAATAATTGCTTGAAAATAGCAACACTTTCTTTTCCAATTAGATCTCAGATTATAGCTGCATGTCGTCCCGGTGAATTTTATTCGACACTGCCCACACGCATTAGAAATTGCCTAATTTTCGTTTAATGCATCGAAGTTACAATTTATTTTTATTTTATTATAACAGCATTTTTTTACGTTAAGTGACTTGAACATTTATATACCCTGTTACGTTGTGTATAACTTTCGAGAAGTTATATGTAATAAATATTTTTGTAAAATTATAAATATATGCTTTTTTTGTTAGGTATATGATTTCAATTTAATCTATACGGTTATCAAGTTATGGGAGATTGGAAATTTTATACACGGTATTCTCATAAAAATAGTAAATGCAGTTTCAAAAATGCACTAAATAAGGCAACCCAATCTTGGTGTTGCCATATAAAAATTCAGGCTTTTTACATATACTGCGAAAACCATCAAACTTGACTTTTATTGTACTGAAAAGCTCTTCAGAATATGAAATCCTATGAAATCAGTTATAATAAGTTCACTATCCGACGAACCGTTCTAGAAATAGAATGTTACGTAAAATTCTACCCTGCGGTGGTGATAATAAGTCTCAGAGGTTGGAGATTTACAAAAATAAGATGTAAGGAAACAAACATCTGAGCCATAAGTTTACTTAAAAATGTGTAGGAAAACTCATTTATAGACGTAATTTTACATAAAAATGTGTAAAGAAGCATATATAAGGGCGTAAAATTACATTAAGAAGTTGTAGGGAAATGCACATATTGGCGTAAATTTACATAAAAAGGTGTAAAGAAATACACATAAGGGCGTAAAATTATATTAAAAAGTTGTAGGGAAATGCACATATTGGCGTAAATACACATAAAGGCGTAAAATTACATTAAAAAGTTTTAGGGAAATGCACATATTGGCGTAAATTTACATAAAAAGGTGTAAAGAAATACACATAAGGGCGTAAAATTATATTAAAAAGTTGTAGAGAAATACACATATTGGCGTAAATTTACATAAAAGGGTGTAAAAAAATACACATAAGGGCGTAAAATTACATTAAGAAGTTGTAGGGAAATAAACATCTTGGCGTAAATATACATAAAAAGGTGTCAATATATACACATAAGGGCGTAATGTTACATTAAAAAGATGTACGGAAATACACCTCTTTGGCGTAAGTTTACATAAGGAAGGTGTAGGTAAATATACACAAATTGCGTAAAATAGCTGTGTTTACGTATCAATGTAATTTTACGACTACTATCACAGGAATTCAATTTCCTACCATTTTGATGGTAAATATTTCTTAGAGTGCAGACAGTGAACTGAACGTCGTAAAAAGACGGAAGTCTTTTAATTGGATTGCTATAGCTTGATCTACAGTACTAGCGATAATTAAAGCAGAGTTGATTGCTGATTGTTTGCGAATTTTCTAAAAGTAAACAGTAGATTGTAATAAACAGGACTTGTGAACTGAACGAAATAAAACCACGCTCGTAACAACAGTATGCACTAGATAGAAATAAAATTTAAACAAAGTGGAAACCCATAGTTTTGGCAACACGAAGGAAGAATTGCCATTTATGAAACCATATTTACAATTTTTTGTAATAAACTGGGACACCTCCAAAGCGACTTTAGGAAACGCCGTCGAAAGGAATCAACCAAAAAGGATTGGAGAGAAGTATGCCAAAGGGGGCGAGCTATGGAGCAAACTATTCGAGGACTCCAACCAGATGACATTAAGATCTAACAACGGAAAGGACGTATTCACGGCAATCCAGAACGGTAATTGAACACTACAGCTATATTACTGCATTTTGGGTGGATTAGTGTAGCGGTATGTTAAAATGACAAGATATGTGAGCTTGTGTTTACTGTTACTTTATTGAGCAAAAATTCCTTATTTTACGTTAGTCTGAATTCTATTTTATTTTTTCACTTCAATTGTACTTAATTAATTTAATTAATTATCTGTAGGTATGTATTCTTGAGGTGTCGTAACGTGACACGTGCTCAATTTTATACCTCAGATTTTCACCAATTTCACTTTTATTCGAAAATTCACTGTCTATTATTATTAGTTCTTCATTAATATAATTCACATCACTCTTAATATTAATTAATTCTACTTTGTTTTTTCACATGAAACGTCTAATATGCTTAGCTTGCATGAGTTAAACGCTATGTGAAAAAACCTAAAATTAAAATGCCTGCCACCAAATATATTTTGAAAATGTATAAAAATACTTAGCCTATATTTCCACCAAAACCCTGTAACACCACAGAAGTTAAAATTGCTGCTGCAATCTTTACGTAGCATGTAAATACTGTACCTTGCTTGGCACGTTGATCTATGCTAGAAAGATTCGAAGTAATTTGCACTATTTAATATTTTTCCACTTTAGATTTTTTAAAGAACACTGGATCTATGCGAAGTTGCATTTGCGTCCGCTGTCAAACTAATGAGAGTTTAGTTAGGGAGCACCTCCTTTTTATAATGTCCGAGCCGCCATTTTCGGACAAGTTCCACATGAAAAAATGCAATTTTCATATTTTTTTTGCACATTATAAGTCCATGCTGTAATGTCAAAATTTTCGAAATTATGTGAATTAATTTATTTTTAATTATCCATAATTTTTCCTAATTGATTTATTGCGATATTTCAATTTTTCTAAAATTTATCAATATGGCCGCTCCCTATCATACTATGTTAATTTCCGGTGTGGAACATAAATTCTCTCACTAATTTTCTTCTGTCTCGTTTCCACATCGTTCTCTTTCCCACTCATTATGGGAATTAAAATTACCTTTTTTTGTAAATATTTTCTTACCTGAGCAATTTCGCGTTTTTTAACTATTGCCAACAGGTAGAGCGCGGCCAACTTCGTAAAATTGATTATTTACGTTGTCGCAGTGACAGTTCGGTTCGCGGTTTTTAAATAGTAAAGTGCCGTGTTTTGTGTTGGGTTTTCTTCAAAAATAAATGGATTAATTCTTGAGGTAAGTGATTAATATATTCTATAAGTGTTAATTAGTGATTTGCCTGTGCATAATTTGCAAGAATCATGCAGATTTATGTATTTTGCACATTTAAGCATAAATGCATGTTTTGCAAATGTTTATTGTGCAGAAAACATGAATTTCGCTAAGAAATCCCAATGTTTATGTTTGCATGTAGTGTTGTTGTTGTAATGCCAAGAAATTTGTTTCTTGGCAGTCTGCATGTAAACTATGTAGTTTTTTTGTAGTTTTTTTGTTATATTTGATCAACTATATTGTATTGAATTAATTTTTCTAATTCTTTTTATTTCAGATATGCAATGGACGTATAGGGGGCATTTGCTGACTGGAAGAGGAACTAAGGAAATAGGGAAGTATCAAATATTGTGTATATTGTATTTTAATATATTTTTATTTAGTTTCAGCTGTGTTCAACACTTATTGTAAATATAGAAGCCCGGCTACTATACAGTTGGTAAATGTGGAACCATTAACACTTTGGAATATCGAGAACTTGCGAACAGCACAACGAGAAGAACCGGACGTATTGCCAATTCTTGCTTGAGAAGAAGACATAGGAAAACCAGAACGGAAGGATATTCCCGAGAGGAGTAGAAGCTGAAAAGCTATTGAATGGAATTCTCTTCACGTTGAATACAATATAATAAACGCTAGTGGAAAGTTATCAAAGGTCAACAATTTTCTAAAAAAATGCATGGTGGAACCTCAGATGGACACTTAGGTGTGACTGAAACAATTGCTAAAATACGAGAGGAGATACATATGCTAGAGAATGCGGAAGAGTGGTGTCGCAGATGTGTGTGCTTCTTGCAAAGGGCCACCACAGAGAAATTAAGGAGAAATTCATAAGTATAATGTAGGAACCCCACTGGAATGGCGAGCTGATGTGGACAATGCGACAACAGCGAAATTAGCAGTAAATACCGATCGTATGAACACCCGCTATGACTTACGTGCTAATTCTGCACGATTTAATGAAGGTGATGTTTTTTGGCTATACAATCTGAAAGGACAACAGGGACGTTATCCAAAACTAGTACAACACTCGGAGGGTCCGTATTCAGTTGTAACTAGAATAAATAACATAGTATGCCGGATTCAGCGTGGTGCAAGAGCCAAACGAAAAATCGTTCATCTGGATCGCTTGTGTCAATACTGCAAGCATCAAAGCCGTGGACCACCTGATGTTTGGGAACGATAATTCTCTTAAAACTACCAAGTCAGTACGGACATGAACATCTTTATGTTCGGAGAAGACCAGTGACATCTATTGGTTCGAACAGTAATGAACTTTAGGACCGGAGAATCGATATTTCTGGAATGGAATCTTCGAGAAGGTTCTCGGACATTTTCTAGAGTACAAATACAGATATTGTCACCGCCAGCAGCGAGTCTTGTCTCATAGGGTGAAGTGAACGTAGTAAACAACTTGGAATGGGATACAGTACTAGTGATAAATACAGTAGAATTGATTGATATTTTTTTGTGAATTTTAACATAAATAAACAGTGGAATATAACCACAAGAACTTGTAGTTATATGTGAAATATTGTATTTTAAAAAATGAACGAAAGCCACCCGCGTAATCTTTTTATAAATTACGATAATAACTTAATACCTTATCAAACTCTTAATATTATAAATATGTGAAACTTTGCTTGGTTAAATCGCTCACGGCTTCATTAAGTCCGCAGCTGAATATGACGGACCTGCACTTTTTCTTACATATATTCGAGGCATTCCAATTCAAAAGTATAGCATTATATTGCTTAATAGATTTTATCGTTACTATAATACTGATGTTTTCATTTACCACAATTCATTCACATTTACTCCAAATTTTGGTTTACGTTTAACGCCATACAACAAATTTAGCGGGATAAATGAAAACATGCCAAAAATACAGAAACCAAATGATATATCTTAAATCTAAAACGGCCATATCATTAAATAATATACAATTCTTAAAATGTAAAATAAAAAAAATATATACTTACGCAGTTACGTCAATTTTTTAATTTAATTTTAGTAGTCAGACATAAAACAGTACCAGTTAACTTAAATTAACTAAGAATGACTAAGAAAAGTATTAAAGTATCAACTATGCATATGTGTAGCCCACTGACATGAATGGACTGCTCGTTGAACCAAAAATGGATGAAAACAAATGGCACCACTTTAATATTCCTGTCTCATTCCGTGAGAGCATACTGTCGCAATGAACTGTAACGATTGGGAACAAGAAATTGCTTGAAGTTCAGCGGAATTTCCAGAACTGGCAACTTGGTAATCAAAACTTTTGTGTTAAATTCGGTAAATCCCACTGACATGCATTTAGGTAAATTCCCAAATAAATTAAATATAGCGGCACTTTACGACAGTTGTTCGCATTAACTGTGAGATCATACTTTCTGAAATCAAAAGTGGTGCCACATGAAACAGGAGATCAGTCAGTCCATTTACATACATGTCAGTGGTGTAGCCAGATAGATTAATTTTCATCCTACCCACCAAACAAATTTAATCGAAAATAATTTGAAAGTAACTTGCCATGGACAAGCATAACCCTCCAAATCGATACTGCCAAATGCTCGATTGTAATTTAGGCGGAGGATCAGATGGACATAAGAAAGAAAGCTAAAAGGTAATTTATAAGTAACTCGCCTATTCCTTACCAGAACAAGTATATAAATTTTATATACTTGCTAAATGCGAGGGTTGAGTAAATTACTTTTTTTACCAATTTCAACTTTTTTTAACCCTCATGTCAGCGGATATGATGTTTTCAGATTACGAGCGACGTGGTACAAATGTACCACAGGAACTTTACAACTTCTAGCGCAAGATAACGTAGGAATTATCGGCTTACAATCGAGGATGCACAAAATTCACACAATATATTCCATCTAAGTCTACCCAACACAGTATCAAAATTTAGTGGCCATGTGATGAAAATTTCTATCCAATATGTGGCCAAATTTATCCCGGCAAAAAAACAACAGGACTTGAAATTAATCGGCGTGAGGGTTTTGTGAAGGATTTGCGCCATAAGAATAAAAACAGCGATAGAAATATGGAATTTTTTTTACGACATTGCCGCTAGCTCCACTTTTGATGTCATGGAATCTGTCCATAGTGTGCATACTGAGGAAATATTAGCCATATATACCCTCACAAATGTTAGCCAACAAATCACGGGAGCTTCTGTTGAATGTGTTTGGATTTAGTACAGAACAGCTACTATTTGCTCATACGCCGTTATCAACAATGCACTACACAAACGAAGTAAGTAACCCAAAAAATTAATCAGAAATTATACAGTACTACAGCAACGTAAAAGTTGGCGTTGACAACAACATTATTCTACAAAGCGGAAGGCAAAATGATAACCATTTGCTATGTTTTATTATACGATAGATGTAGCTACCCTTGAAGTGTACATAATTTATTACGAGAATAATCCCATAACTGTAAGGGGTACCGATAGTCGCCGTATCTCCTGAGCGATCTGGGAAAATTCTGGCAGTGTCATTTATTGAGGAAAAACTAGAAAATTGTCGCGTCTTCCAACACTTTGCGCCTTCCATTCATTCGTAATTAAATTTTTAAAAATACGTATTCAAATACTTACTTTCTTAATTTTAGTTATTAAACAAAAAGAATGGAAAGCAAAAATCTCTTTATTTTAGTCATTAGTACAAATGTACCACATCGTTCGCTATAAGCGGTAATAGCTTTCAACACAAAAATAGAATACTTCTGATAAAGTTTTCGAACTTTTTTCTCAGATTACGTGCGTTGTTTTGATTAATGTGAAGAAGAACTGGAAGCTCACTTCCATATATTGCGCCTTTCATGTGAATTTCTGTTAAGACATTTACGATTGGTACATTTGTACCACGTTCCTTACATAATAGTTAATGTGTATGATTGACGTTTTGTAATTCATAAACGAAGGGCATTTTTTTTTTATTTCACTAATACATTATTCTAATTTTATTACAATTATAAGTCCGTTGCGTTGGAAAACAAAATGCGTCAGAGATTGTAATAAATTGTAATAAGCATTTGCACAGAATTCCTTTATTTTGCCTTGCAGTGGGCACATCAAACTTGACCTATACGATTTGTAATATAAGAAAAAAGCCACGTATATATTGACTTCTTGTAGAAGGTGCAAACGTTGCAATGTACCGCTACGCTATGACAATATGTAACACGAAATGACTAGCAACGATATGCAACTATGCAGGATCAAAGAACGATGTTCCGGACAGAAATCAACTTCTGAAAGACAACAAATTAGTAAATTTAAATAAACAAAATGTAATGTAACTACTTACCTATTCTCCTAAGCAACTCAGGGTCTCGCCAGCCGCATGAATGTCAACTCCTTCGCGGTGCAATTACTTTTGTGGGATGTATGCCAAATTCATGCTGATCGCTTCTTCATCATTGAAATCCTAAAAAAGAAGAGCAAACAAACCACCAAGAATCAACTCTTATTAAAGAAATATAAAATGATCTTACCTAATTAATGTATTCCCACGAAGCAAAATCTGTATGTAAACAAATTGCTGCTGTCAGCTCAAGTCAGCTGGACAGCAACAAGTATGGCCACCACGGTATCGAGATACAAGAACTCTCATTAGGAACCACGTTCCGCCATTACACGAGAAATTACTGCGCAGCAGAAGATTGAGATGTGCAGCAAATCGTGTGTGCTGGCTTCTAGCTACGTCTAAGTCAGCTGGAGGTGTTGGTTTTAGGAATTTACAAATTTTGTCGGGTAAGTAAACTTTCTCATTCAACAAAATGTGAAAGTTTTAGTTGTTATTAACATTTATACTACACTGGATTAGGAATAAATTGAATTTACGCATAATATTTTTCATATTCATAAGTTGAGTGCAGCTTGTTAACAACAATAACTAAAATGTAACACTTTATGAACCAATGATGAAGTGCAGTTGCTAGGTCAGGTTATTGTTGCTACGCAAGTTGTTGCTATGCCAATATTGTTACCACGCGCCGTTGACTACCGTTCTTTGGTGCCGTGCGCAAACTTTGGCTATATAAATAGCAGTTTGACTTGATTCGATCTCTTTTGTGATTTAGCAATGCAGTGATTAACTTGGTAATTTATTCATTTGTGTTCTTTCCTAGTGATTTTTCCTAGTGTTATATTTTATTACTAAATTAAATACTTTGTTTAATTGACGGCTAAAATAAAATATTCTTTTTCTGGGTACCGACTGGATTAAGGAGTTTATTTTAGATAGCGATTAAATTAAAGGTTTTTTTTATTGTGGGTAGCGACTGCAAAAAAAAATATTACTAACAACACACTTTATTTCTGGTCTCGACGGAAATAAAGAATCTTTCTTCGGGTCTCGACTGAAGTTAAGATATATACTAACATTCACTTTAAGTCGGGTCTCGACTGACTTAAAGAATATTATCTCGGGTCTCGACTGAGATAATATATTACTAACAAATAACTTTATTGCGGGTCTCGACTGTAATAAAGTTTCTTATTGCGGGTCTCGACTGTAATAAGAAATCTACTAACTCACACCACTTTATTGCGGGTCTCGACTGTAATAAAGAGTCTTATTGCGGGTCTCGACTGTAATAAGACAATTACTAACAAAACCACTTTATTGCGGGTATCGACTGTAATAAAGAGTCTTACTGCGGGTATCGACTGTAGTAAGACAATTACTAACACAAACACTTTATTGCGGGTCTCGACTGTAATAAAGATTCTTGCTGCGAGTCTCGACTGTAGTAAGAAAATCACTAACACAAAACACTTAATTGCGAGTATCGACTGTAATAAAGAGTCTTATTGCTGGTTTCGACTGTAATAAGACAATTCCTAACAAATCCACTTTATTGCGGGTATCGACTGCAATAAAGAATATCCTCATCCCACACCTCAGTCAAATAAAAGGTCAAGTAAATCAGCTGCTACATATCGATCAGGTGAGTACAAGTCAATTGCTACAGTTGAATAAAACAAATTTATATATTAATCATTTATTAAACGTTCATTTATTGTATGTACGCTCTAACTACGGGCAGTACAAACGATTGTAATGAAAAACTGATTAATGAATACACCATGAACCTTAAAATGCAATTGAATGATTTATTTCTTCAATTGCACTCTATATATACAAACAGCTAACTCTAAGCATAGATGGCAGAAGAACAAGATATCGCATAGTATACTGCAGAAAAGTATACAGATTTTAAATGGCTGGTCCATTCCGGAATAGTCCACAACATGTTTCTGAGGCACCGAGAACAAATGTTGCTTTGACAGGAGTTTCGTACACATTTGGTCGACTGCCTCAACGTGGTAGATGCGGGAAAAAATGAATCAATCGACGTGTCTCTCATCATTTACTTTCATGCCGCTGTACTGATTAAAGTAAGGGAATGATGCACAGCACAATATATTCGGTGCGGTGGGTGGGTCGTAAAATGGACCTAATAATAAAACTTGAAGTAACTCTGTATGTACATAATCAACTTCATAATTTGAGTAGTTACAAAATATTTGATATATGAAGTAATGCAAATTTGCACGAGGCTTGCTAAATGTGAGGAATAGGCAAAAGTTGAAAAAGAGGCAATCATATACATAGTTTATTGCAATAATACTGTCCCTGTTTCACAACTACTACTCATTCCTTACTGTTGACAAAACCTCGCCAAATTGTTTGCTGGGTAGTTTCATTTGGTTTTTTCCGATAAAACTTGTAATTTGTTCAAATTAGATTCGGTATAATGAAGACTAGTGTAGGAAATTAACTTGATTTTGGCATTATCCATATGACTATCTTTTTATATATAATTGTTGGTTCGTCTGTTAGTTAACGCTTAACTTCTGAACGAATTGCGCGATTGAGGTCATATTCCCACAATATGTTTGTTCTGTCGGGGCGGTCCATAGCTATAGTAGGATCCAATAGATGGCGCTTACACAACATAATATTTATGATCAGTTTGCAAAACATTACTTTTTTCTAAAGTTCTAACATTATTTTACATGGAATAAACCATAAAAAATGGAAGCCATGCAAACGCGATATTCCTGTTACTCTTTATGAAGGAATATTTGCCTCCAATACATTAGGCCTATTATACACTGTTCATCAAAAATGACGTGGCTGCTTTTATTTAAGATTGCTATTAATAAATGTACGTGGACCAACGCATACTAATATTTGCAAACAGCTAAGGACAAATTATACGCTATAAATTATGATGCTTGCCGAGAACAGCAATTGCTTCAAGGTGAGAATTACTGGAATGCAATACTTCCCGATGCAGCACTTAGTTTTTCTCTACATCAAATTTGCCAATTATTCGCCATATTGTTGACTACATGTTTTCCAACAGACTCAACTGAATTAGGAGTAAAATATTAAGATTCTATGAGTAAAGTGAAGATGTACTGCAAAGAACTTGAACAAGAAATCAAGACGCAAATCTTCAATTCATACCGGAAGTGTATAACGAAGCATTGGTTAAGATCGCAGACATGTGTATATTCATCTAGAATGGGCCACTCATAAATTTGGGAATGCCTTCACCTAAGCGATTAGAAAACGACTTAGTAAATAATGACATGCAATGTGAACAAGAATTTAGTACTATCGTTTGGTTACGATAAATGAACAATTGTTGTCGTACGTACAACAGGCCATTTATGGTAGAGTTATGTTTGTGATTGCAGCAATAGATGGAGATCTTTCTCCCTTGGACTCACCAGGCGGAACTGATAAAACGTTTTAATTTCGCTCATCCTTACCAAACTTAGATCTCAAGATAACATCGGATTAGCAATGGCTTCATCTGGCATGGCTGTAACTTTATTGAATGGTGGAAGAACAGCCCATTCAGCTCTAAAGATACCATTAAACATACCAACCAATGAAAATACAGTATATAACATCAGAAGGCACTCATGGATAAACTACTAGAAAAATCACACATTATTATCGGGGATGAATGAACAATGAATGGCCCATAAGCATTCACTGGAAGCATTAAATCGAACCATAATAGATTTAAATGCCAACGAAAGATTATTTGGTTGTGCCCTAATTTATGAGATTTCAGACAAACATTACCGGTTATTCCACGTTTAACGTACAACGCATGGTTAAAGTAATCTTTCTTATTTCGAGGTGTCCATACATTGCAACTCACAATAAATTTTCCTGGAGAATTAATTTTGTTTAAATCAATTGACAGAGTGATATATGAAAAAGAAAGCATTAATTGTCTCACTGAATTCTTAAATTCACTCGATTTACGGGGACTTCTACCACATAAATTACTTTTGAAACTTGTTCGACCCATAATTTTCCTTTGAAACTTAAATTCACACAGGCTTTGCATTGGAAAGAGATTACTTATTAAAAATATTATGGGAAAGGTCAATGAAACGACAATTTTAAGCGGAAAATTCAAATTCATTTATTCCTGGTGACAGTACATACATCTTTTTTAAGTACAATATTGTATATTGGTTCTATAGATAATTGAAGAAAAAGAATTAAAATATAAAAAGAAACAATCTAAATCAATTTAGTAAGCTTTACATTATATACCTAATTGTGCAGCTCAAATGCGAAGACAAAATTTATTATTTAAATTTTACATGTTAAAAAAACTGTTATTTTAAGTGAGTTCGATCTAGCGTTTTAAATACACTGACAGTGCCTGCCGTTTGAATAGTAACAGGTAAACTATTCCACAGCCGGATGATCTGAATAGGTGCAAAATCTCCATGACCAGCTTATGAAATCGTGCCATTACTAAATTTCTATTCCGTTGGGATGTTGTAAACAGGAATAACTCTCTAATATACTCCGGCTTATTTGACTTTAGTATGTTATACAACAAAATAGGCGACATACGATGTAGAAAATGTTTCAATGAGCATCCTAGTAGCTTCTCTCGAAAAGAGGATACATGGTGAAACCTACGTAATCTAAAAATGAATCGAATACAGGCATTAAATGCAATCTCCAATTTATGTCCACACACACTATCCAGTTTGGGAAAAACATTGCTCCCGAAGTGAAATGAGGCAAGATTAACGATTTCACATTCGCATTAGACGAATACTACAAGGTAAAATAATAGTAGAAGGCAAAGCCTTCGTAAACCAGAATATATTTTCCCCAGTTGCATATTGATATTATTACAAGACTTCATACTTCTGTTCAAGGTTATCCCTAAATTGGTGACCTTACTACGCATTGGTAGGACGGAGCCATGTAACACTACAAATCAAATCAAATGAATTATTGTAGAAGCTTATTCACTGCGACTTACTAGGGTATAATTGTAACCTATTATACCTAGATCATGCGAAGATACTGTATAAATCAGAGTTAATACGGTCTATGCAATCATCAATAAGTGCAATTGGACGGCTCAAATAAAATCGTACATCATCTGCGTAGAGGTGAATGCACACATCGCGAACCATTACAGGTAAGTCATTAATAAATAGACTGAACAACAATGAACCCCTGATAGAACCTTGAGGCACTGCTCGCACTAGCGGTAGTGGAATGGATATTCTATCATTGAGCTTGATTTGTTGACTGCGATCAGATAGAAAACTACAGATCATTGATACTGCTGTACTACTAAATTCAAAATTTATTATTTCCCGGGCGGGAATCGAACAACCACTTGTTAGAATCAGTCAATGATGGATAAAGAAGAATTTTAAGAACTTTTATTTTTAACGATTCTAAATCAAATTAATAAATACAAGAAAAAAAAAAAACAACCGCCTCGTCCGGGGTTTGAAACCGGGACCTTCCGCTTGCCGGGCGACTGCTCTTACCACTGAGCTAACGAGACAGATGATTTTCCCTCTTGCTTTTATCAATTTGTTACTAGCCTACCAAGCCACGATTTGCTTTCAGGTGGCATTAACCAATAAAGATGTAAGCGCACAAATAAATTGTAAATTCAATTTTTATATATTTTTTCCCGGACGGGGCGGTTGTTTTTTCTTCTTGTATATATTAATTTGATTTAGAATCGTTTAAAATAAAAGTTCTTAAAATTCTTCTTTATCCATTAAATTTAAAATACGCATAGAGCTTCTGCAAGAGAATGCCATGATCATGGTATCAAAAGCTGTTGAAAATCCAAAAGCACCAAATTGGTAAATTTGTCCTGATCGATAGAACTTCTTATGTCAATGGATATCTTTAAGATAGCACTTTCACAACTGTGGTGCGTCCTAAATCCGGATTGCCAGTAGGTCAATAAATTATTTTTGTCTACGTGTTCAGAAACCTGTGGGTACATTAATTTTTCAACCACTTTAGATAGAAAGCATAGTATGCTAATTGGACGAAAATCAGCTGGAGATGCTGGAGAAGATTTCTTTGGAATTGGAAGAATATTAGCAACTTTCCAATTGGTGAAGAGGTGGATGAAGACAAGCATGAATTAGCTATATGAAGAATATATGTACAGATGATTAGAAGGAATATTTTGGTAAAGCGCGGTGAGAGGTTATCAGAGCCAGTAGCATCAGATTTTATTGAATTAAGGGCCGAAATAGGTTCATCCATGTCACACCGGAAAGAAAATAGGTCACTAGAGTCATGCGAGATACTATTTACTGAATTGGATAATAAACCAGCCTGATGTTTAGCAGACGTTTCATCAGGGCAATTACTGATCGAGGTAAAAACGGCATTCAATTCATCAGATTGGAAACTGCAGTAGCCATTGTCCTTTCCATATAATCCGATTTGACGCAGTTTCCTCCACAACTTTTTTGAGTCAACTATTGTACTGTGTTTAATCGGTGTGGTTGTTCTATTTCGGACAGTGTTGTACAAGGACCTGGCTTCGTAGGTTTTGAGCCATCTATAAAGTTGATACAGATACTCACGATCTATAATAAGAGTGCGTACTCTAAGTAAACCATGGGCAACAATTCGCATTAGTATTTTCATCCGAAGAGGTACATATTTATTATACCGATAGGAGATCATCGTCGTACAGATGTTGACTTCGTCATCAACTAATATGCAATCATATATCCGCTGCAACGGCAAAACCATTCACTCCTCAAATAAGGAATCAATATCCATATTTTTATAATCCCGGAAAGAATACTTAATAGGAGAGTATTTCATGCCTAGCATAAGGTCATAGCTAAGAAAAATAATATCATGGTCGAGTGTACTAGGGGGGCTGATTTGGTCGCTTGAAATGATCTTTCCATTATCTGTCACTAGAATCAGGTCAAGAATAGAAGGATTAGATGTATTGTAGTAGGTAGGATAGAAATTAATAAAATCAAAGTGAAGGGACTAGAGTAAGTGTGTGAATTGATTTGCTAAGTTGTCTTTGCAAATTGACATTAAAATCACCACGAGTAATGACGTTCGCATAACGTTGTGTTATGTATAACATTTTATTTTCAAATTCACAGGCATTATCATAGTAAAAGCAATTCATTACCGGTACCAGCCTCTACACATAAAAATTCAATTGCTTCATCAACTGAAAATGCGATTTGCTTGGCATTGATCCAGTCCCTAATATAAATCGCTACACCAACCCCCAACTGTCCCTTCCAGTCGTTACGAAATAAATTACATCAAGGAATCGACACGAGTGATATGGAATATCCTCATTGAGCCAAGTCTCACTTCCAAAGATAGCATGCAAGTTAATATTGGAAAGCATATATTTAAATTCATCCATTTTATCGCGGATGCTTCGTGCATTCAGCGAACAAACATTCAACCCAGAGGAACAATTGCATAAAATATTAAGTAGTGTTCGCACCCTGTCCAAATCACTATAACTAGTACTATCCGCACTCATAAATGAGAGCAACATCGTCAGTGAAGTAAATTAAAACAGCTCGAACAATACCCATTAGATAAAGGCTAATGTAATTATTGAATCTTCGTAGTAGGAGTAGCATAATTAGAGTTAAAGATCATAGCCGCAGCTTCTGCACAAAATCTAAGAAAGCCTAATTACGAATAAAAGCTATAAATTATTAATACTATAACTCTTCAGTAGAAAAAATACAAAATATTTAATTAATCAAAATATAAAAGGAAAATAAACAAAAACAATATTTTAAGAAATGAAAAACCGAAAAAACCAAATAACAAAACAATGTATGCATCATCATCAGCCCCAGCGATATTGGCGGTAGTTTAAAGCATCAGCCTTCAGTTTTCAGATATGGAATTTCGAAGTTGCTCTTGATTTAAAATTCTTATCTCGTTATCACCTACCATTCTCATTATGTGGATAAAGCCACTTAACGATCGTGCAGAAGCAATTTTCCCCAATTTACGTAAATTGAGCGCTTCTGGAAGGAGAGAGTTATTATGTGCTGTGAAACTTTCATTTAAATATATAGCGCTCATAGAGGGAAAGCATCCAAAACTGATAGCTGAATTCCATTACGTATACGAAAGGCAGATAGAAAAGATTTTCGCTCCACATTTGAGGAGAAGCGTACAATGATCGGTGCAGCCAATACAGATGGTGATGATGAAGACCTGGACTTTAAGCGAGAGGCATCAATATAGGATGATACTGGAAACTCGATCACTGCAGAAATATATTAAATCACATTAAGTATATTCTCCTTCGCAAGTTTAGGTATGCCCCTAGCAACAAGATCACTTAAGCGCTGAATGCGATGGATATCCTCAACTTATGCTTGCAAGAGATCATTCTTCTGCTGAATACCAGCAACCGAGGTCTCGCATGCTATAATTTTGTTATTGAGCGAGCGGATTGCATCATAAATTTTTGTTGATATCCGAGCCTCAAATTGTTGCATAAGGCGGTCGATTTTACTTCAAAGACGAGATTCCAGGGATTCCAACAGTTGGTCTAGAGTGCCAAACGTTGAACCAAGATTAGCTGATTACGCTTTACTTCTGCGGGTTATTACATTAAGAGCGTCATCTGAGATAGAAGTTGATGGTAACTTCTGTTTTCTTCCTCCCTTAGTTGACATTTTTAAATTGAAGAGAAGAATCACACTAACACTTAGAAACCAGGACAGTTATTCAGTTTACACCCGCTAACTCAAATTCACTTTTAGCAATTACGATATTTAAAGATATATTTTCACGAAATATCACCAAAGCACTATGTTGCAATAAAATTCCAATACGGTTAAGAACACAATATGGAAAATTGATTTACTATAGGAGATAATATTCGGAGGCACTAAACATTAATTATTAATAAAAAAACGCGGGAGTCGATTAGAAAACACGTCTACTCTCTAGCTGTAATCACACCAAATTCAGAAGAGACAATGTTTTACTGCTACGCATTCAAATGATATACATATAAATAAAATATCATTAATCGACATTTATTACATTATAATAAAATATTTATAATTAACATATTTTGCATCAAATCTTTGTAGTAAAAGTAAAACTTTTATTTCCAAAAATTAATTACTAATATATTGGCTTTTTCATTTATTATCATTTTCTGTCCAATTCTAAACATAAAGTAGTTTATTTTTCTTCATTCAGCCTTAAACGGTCTTCCAGTAGGCTTAAAATAGCGCAATTTTTGTTTCAAGATTTATTCCATTTATGGAACTATATTTATTCTTTTTCGAAAACGCCTTATACAGAATTTCAACTCTATAAGTCAACGCGTTCTCGAGTTGTCGACAAGCGGACGGATAAGCGAATAAAAAAAAATAATTTTAGTACCTAAATATTATGCGTGGGTTCCCAATCCATTTTTCTTTATATATTAAAAAAATCTAACAATTTATTTGTTGGACTTATTAATCACATAAATTTGCTAATATAACAAATTATATTCTGACAAACAAACGAACAGTTTCGTTGTTCCTGCGAAAAAATTAATAATGGACCTGAATGCCATTGGAGGCAGTCACAAAAAATAAGTCTACTATATAATAAAAATATATTTAAAAAGCAAAATTAGACTTTCTTATCACAATGGACCACAAATGGTCTAAGTGAGGCTGATCGCAGGAGTTTTAGAGAATCGGTCCTGCACGTACACATATAAATTTCTTTTTCATGGCTTGGCAAGTATTTCTTGAGGGTTTTGGTTACACAGAGTTTACATGAAATTAAGTGGATGGCTTTATTATACTTAACACGTTCACGGACGTAAATGCTAAGCATTCATTTCCATTTGTCATTTTACATAAATGCTACATTCAACTCTATATAGCTTTTAATTTTTGAAATTATGGATGCCATAGCAGTCATAGTAATATAGCTATTAAACTGTGATATTCTAAGTAGTCGGATAAAATGTGACTAATCAAAATTTGAATTTCACAATCAGTTTAAGTCTAAATCACCTGTCCATTTTCGCAGCTCATTGAAATTTTTACTATCTTCTAACGTGTTAAGGGCGGTACAAAAAGTCGGTGTGGATAACATCTTAAAAAATTTCGACTCTAGCGATAGAGCAGTACTAGAACAAAGAGGTGGGCGATGTCAGTATTAGCAGTAGAATATATAAGCTAAAGGTCGAAGTTTATGTTAGGTTGATTCCGAAACAGCGCCCTTTCTAAATAGCTTTATCGGATTCTTGGAAGATAACATCTTCACCTAAAAGAATGCAAAAATTCCAAAATGAAAAGTGGAATTTGAGCATTTAAAATGACAAATATTATCGCTACATATAGCTCATTATAGCGAGATTATAAAAACATTTTCAGCAAAATATTAAACCTTATTCCTTCCAATAATTATTAATTTTTAGGTCCCTAAATACATGTTGCGAAAGGTACCAACTAGTAATTATTTGCATAAAACATCTGGCAAATTCCAAATGTCATTTCAGCTAATGCGAAAAAACACATCAATATCTCTTCGGACGGAAAAGTATACACGCATCTGTCGGTCATATATGGAATTATATAAAACTTGGCAAGTTTTAATGGTAATCATGTTCGTGTTAAAAATTTCATATGTCAATTTCAATTGAAATTGATTGCTGTCGGGTTGGTGGAGTACTTTACAGTGTTGCATCCACATCCTGCACGGGTGTGCATAACAATTTTATCGTCCATGTAATCTTTCTCCATTTCTCTCTGGGTACCAATTCATATAACATGTGATGCCTCGGGACATGTTTTAGAATTAATAATTTTTTTTTTTTTATGTATATAATGACTCTTTAATAGAAAAAAACGTTATAAAATGGCTCTTAAGTATAAAAAAGAAAACAACAAAAAGTGGCTCTGAAAGAAACAAAATGAGAAAAGGCTCTAGATAACTAAAAATTAAATGGGACGCAAAAGGCTCAAACAATTATATAAGACTAAGAAACAATATAAGAAGCTAAATAAGGCACATTAAAAAAGATTAAGCTAACAATATAAAGGAAATGTAAGGTAGAATTTTCACAATAATTTTGAAAATAAAGATTTAGAACCAAAGTCGAGATAAAATGCTAAAATTTAAAATGTGCCTATATTTGCAGATAAGTGGCAGTTCCAAGAAGAGCTCACCAAGAAAAGTTTCCAAAATAGATAACAAGAATTTTTGTAAGAGAACCGAATGCGAAATTTAGAATTTTTTGTTAAAAACATATAATTTTGTCCAATGCCACCGATATCATAGCGTCCCCGAGGGCGGCCTGTAGTATCATAGACCTCTACAAACTGCCCTCATCATCCCTCCAGCTGAGCATCTCTAACGGAGCGCTTATCCTTCCCACAGCACTTGCAACGGTTCCAAAGCGAGGAGAAGCCCCGTGGACTAGAGTTGCAAATGCTGTGGCCTGATATCACCAGCGAAAGACAAGAGCGCCGTCCTGCACTGACGATAGTGGCTGCCATGTGCAGTTGAATGTGTCTGCGTTCGTTGCCAGATATTCAAGACGTAAACGTCTCTTCAATCTGTCAACGAAGTGGCGCTTAAGTGCTTGTGCGTGGTGTTGTGGGTCAGTGTTCTGATTCCCATCTCCGGCTCTCATGTAGTACAAGTGAATTGTAGATTTGGCCAGTGTCAACACAAAGCTAATCAAACAGTTCACCCGACTACAAACCTTTGGTCCCCATAGAAACGATGTCCTAGTAATGCTGAAATTCGGGTGGATCAACTGACACATATCGCGCACCAGCTCCATCAGACTCTGCAAAGCTGGACAAACTGTGCAGATCCTCTGAACCCGCCGGGCGATATGTGACAACTGATTAGGATGCATAAGACTGTGATGCAGCAATTTGAATGCTACATCAGCATCTTTGTAACTAGAAGGATAACTGTAGACTACTCTGCAAGTTATCCCTCCCATCACGCCCATATTCACCCCGAGGTGTGTTCGCCATCTGTTGTATCCTGTATACTCCGGAGGTCTTATTGACATAAGCACGTCACGGAGGACACGTGTTGTAAGTGTGCTGAAAGGTGTGTGAGGCGGTCTGTCCAGAACGAAAGCATCTTCCAACTTAGTGCCAGGGTCACTGATCCCAAGTTGGCGAAATCTCTCCCGCGCTGAAGCCGCCAGGTCGTGTAGTTGTGGAGTGTTCGTGTTTATTCGACAGTTTCCAGAGATATCAATAATATCTCCGAGAACTGTCAGTGTATGCGTGTCAGCTTCAAAACCTCGAGCATTACTGAACACTGAATCTATTAATTCAGGATTAAACCTGATTGGAATCGACGCGAATTGCGTGTACCGCAGAGCATTCCACTTAAGGTGAAATGCTGGCCTGATTCTGCCCCAGGTCTGAATCGTTGAGATTAGATCCTGTGGCCAGTCACGAGGATAGGGTGGTCGAACAGAGAGCAGGTAGTAATACTCCCCTATGCCGATCCCTCCCAGTACATTCACCCACAGTTGAGAAATTAAGGTATCTCTCTGGCAAAACACTCGTTGGAATGCACGCACTTGGAGACACCTTGATTTCACAACCAAGTTAGTGAGACCTAATCCACCTATCTTGACTGGCAGACAGAGCGTGCTTTCAGCAACCCATCGTCTTCCGCACCAAAAGGCGTCTATCGCTTTTGCTTGAAGAAGACCTACGAAGCCTTCATCAAACGTCTCAGACTTTAGCAGATGAACGATGGACGAGGTAATCAAATAGTTTATCACGACTGACCTTCCCATTAGGGATAGTGGAAACAGTCGACTACGCCATGAGTTAACAGCTCTAGAGAGTTTCTCAAGAGCGATGCGGCTATTATTTGATTTACTCTCGCGTCCGATATACACACCTAAATACTTCAGGCAAGTATTAGTCCATTGGATGTTCAGTGGAGTATCTGTACGATCTCTCCACCTTCCACACCACAAGCCTTGACTCTTGCTAAGGTTGATTTTAGCGCCCGCTATACGTTCGTACTGTTCGAAAACAGCACGAGCGACTGGAAAAGCTTCATCTCTTGTCACGAAAATAGAAAGGTCATCCGCATATGCCAACATAAGAGGCCTCACATTGGTATATGGTAGATGCACTGAATATTGTCCGAGCATTCGACGAAGATTCACCAGTAGCGGCTCCAACGAAAGATCATAAAGCATACCTGACAATGGACAGCCCTGTCTGATACCTCGATGAAACGAGATAGGAGCCAGAACCTGTCCTTGATGCTTAATCAAAATCGCTGAATCTCTATACAGTTTCCCGATGATATCGAGCCACCTGGGCGGGAACCCAAATGCCTCGAGAGCAGTCAGGAGATACTCGTGCGAGACGCTATCAAAAGCCGTTTGCTGGTCAAGAGAAATCATGGCCATTTGTGTACCTGTCTGTTCATGGTAGGCAAACAAATGTTTGGCTACCGCGATGTTGTCGTAGATACTACGACCAGGAACACAATAGGACTGTTCCGGGTGTATTACCGAAGCAATCACTGAGCGGAGTATCGCCCCTAATGCTTTGCAGACGATTTTATAGTCCACATTGCATAGGGTTACTGGCCTCCAGTTCCCCATCCTCTGCAAATCTCCTTTCTTTGGAATCAATCGCATAACAGACCTCATCCAACTAGAAGGAAAGTCTGAATGCGTCTCAACCGCCGAATTGAAGACTTCCAAAAGGTCAGGAATTAATAAATCCCTGAAACGTATGAAGAATTCTGGAGTCAAGCCGTCATAACCAGGTGAAGTGTGTCGCCTTAGATCCTTTGTCGCAGCGATCATATCCTCCAATGTGATTACTGTATCCAGGATCTCCTTGCTGTCTTCAGAGAAAATAGGAATATTCTCAAGAAATTCATGAGTGGTCGAGGATGTTGTCGACGTCGATTCAGAGTAGAGACTACTGTAATAGTCTCGAATAAATTCTGATAGCTGTTGTCCGTTGAGGACTTGTCCAGATTCATCAACTATCGATTCGACTTCACAAGAAGCAGTACGTCGTCTAGTTGCCTGAAAGAAGTACTCGGTTGGAGAATCGCCTTCCCTCAGCCAGCGTGATTGGCTGCGCAGCACAAACTCCAAGCTGTGCTTGTAAGTTTGTGTTGCCAAGCGTTCCTTTATTCTGTTAAAATAAAGAATCAACTCCGGCTGAGTTGGGAGAAGAGCTGCCACCCGAGATACTTCGGCCGACAAGCTAGAAGCTTGATACCCACTTCGATTGAAATTCGCTTCGATAAAAGATCGAATTTGGAGCTTTCCAACATCCCACCATTGACTAAGAAGAGGAAAGTCACCTTTCCTCTCTTGCCAATCGTGCCAGAATTCAGTGAATTCACTGATGAACTGCTCGGAATTCAACAAATAGTTGTTGAATATCCAGTATGCAGTTCTTCTTTCAACTAGAGTGCTGGTTGCCACTACAAGAAGGTGATCACTAACGGAACACACTTCATGAGTGACACCAACGAAATGTTCTAGTATTCCAGGTGAGACGTAAAGTCTATCGATTCTGGAGCCTGCGAGACTTCCATGGATATTTCGCGAGACCCTCGTGTATGATCTAGTCGTAGGATGCATCCAACGATAGATATCCACGAGTCTGAAAACACGAACAAAATTCCTCAGCCGAGTAGCATTGACAGAGTTGAACTCAACTCCGGAATGCCGATCCATTGAGGGATTTAGCGTGCAGTTGAAATCACCTCCGAGGATTGAACACTATCAAGAACTTGTCTTGTAATGTCCTGGTCATGAGGAAGGTACACGTTTACTACCTTGATATGTTTGTCTTGAACGACAAAGTCCAAGGAAGAAGCGAAGCCTGGGAAGATATCTGTATAGACAGGAGACGATAGTGTGAATTTGTTGGATACAATGATTGCCACCCCTGAGCCTCGACGAGGCGCAGGTGTGGCAAACATTGCATAGCCAGTGTGCAAATAAGCATAACGCTCAAGTTGTGTATATGTGTCTTGTGTAAAATTCGTCTCCTGTTGAAGGGCGATGTAAAAATCGAACATTTTGGCATGTTCGATAGTGCTGTGTAACCTTGTATGTGCACTTAAACCCCCGGCGTTGATAGAAGCTATCTTGCACATTCAAAGAGATGAAAAGCTGAAACGATGATGGTACGACGTCTATTGACTAGGAGAATCAACCAAGCGATGCTCCTGTATCAACTCCTGCACCCTCCTATGGAGCCGATCTAACCGGGATATACCGTTGTACTTCCCCTTCTTCTTGCACTCCTCTTGTAGGAGTAGAAGTTGGGGAAGTAGCAATTCCGGCTTCCCCAGCTCCTCCACAAGAATACTCCAGATTTTGCCTGAATTCTTCTTGTACAGGAGCCGGGAAAGAATCCTCGAGATCTTCTCCCTAGGAAGGGTTTCCAAACCCTCCGAGACTTCAAATTGGCTACCAATCGACATGGTGCTACCACACGATTCGTAGCCACTGAAGCTCGAGAGACCAGTCTCATCAAAACCGGTCATATCGCAGTCCGAAAGCTGCTCGAGAGACACTTCCGTGTCTCTCACAACAACCTTCGAGCCGCAAGCACCACTATCGTCCTCCTCCGAGTGGGGCCGTTTTGATGCGACTGGCTTTGCTGGCTCTGGAGGAGGCAGCATCGCCCGGTCCACCCTCGTCTTCCTCCTCGTCCTCCTTTTTTTACCTACTTGGCTATTCGACTCCTCGTCGGAAGTAGCCATGCTTTCGCGTGCCGACGTGGCACCGTTTATAGCCGGATTTTTTTTTGCCTCTAAGACAACTTCAGGCACTTTAGCCACTGGCTGCTCCAAGATAGCAGGCTGAGTGCTGGCAGAAAGTTCCTTCTCCGGAGCCACTATTGTAGCAGTGGTTTCCTTCGAAGGAGCCTTCTGTTCAGCCTTCTTTCCGCTTCTCTTGGGGCAGTCAGCAATAAAATGCCCTACCAAATGGCAAGCATGGCATTTCGCTTCGGTGCCCACGTCTATCCAGTATCTCGAGCCGGATATGCTCAAGTAAAAGCCTGATGGAAGCGTGCACCCCTTATTCAAGGTAATGGACGCTTCCCGGCTGGTACCGAAAATACCCCGCCCGAGACCCTCGTCCCCGATTTTAATGGGAATTGCGCGAACCTTTCCATGAACCTTCCCGAATCTCCCAAGGAAATTCGAGAGGTCTTCATGTTGGGCTCGCATAGGGACCCGCGAAAACACGACCTTCGTGGGCCTTTCCCTGAGTGGGAACGGCACAAGGTGTCTACCATCCACCTCGATGCCCTCAAGCATAAGCTTGGTAGCGCTTTCGAGGGTTGTGGTATACACCTCAACCATTCCCCCAGCTATTATCCCCATGGAGAATAGCTGCTCACAGGAGATGACGCGGAAGATTGCCTTCAGGTATGCAGTCTGAGGACATCCTCTGATGTGCTCCAACTGCATCCCGTAGCTCTCGTCCTGCCACCTCCCGTCGAAAAAGCCCTGGAGACCCGCACTGGTCTTAGGCCGAGGCTTACCTGCGTCCAATGGGGCTGGACGAGGAGTGATGCCTGTACCTAAAATTTCGATGGTGGAAACTTGTTTGGAACTGCCACTTACCTGAGCATATGAAATCCCTGACACTAACGCCGGGGATCGTGGTGTTGCTGCTGGTCTTGTTGCTAATGCCTGCGGCTTCTGCTGCTTAGAAGCATTTGCCTTCGCTGCAGAAAGCGGTGGCCTCATGATCACAGTACTCGGTTCTGGCGCTGAGGCCGAAGCTCTTTTCACAACCTCCTTCAGCGTAGGATATTGTCCTAGGCTGGACGTTTGTGGAACATTCGGAGCTGCTGCTGTAGACTCTTCTTGAACAGTCTCTGCTGTGCTGGCAACATTATTTCCCTCTGATGGAGATGGCTGTAACTTTTTGACTTTGGCCTCTTCAATTGGGCCCTGAACGGCCTTTTCGGTGGGCCCTTGGTTTGTTTTGGAAGAGGAAGAAGAACCGTTTCTGCTCTTCTTCCTCCTTCCATTTGATTTGGGGGGATCATCTTTCCCCCCAGCATCGTCGCTGCTAGTACTCATTTAGAGTGCAGCACCGATGCTTTATATCCTTTTTCTTTTTTCTTTAAATTTTTAAATTATATAAATTTTTATAATTTAAATTTGCTTAATTTTATATTTTTTATTAATGTTTTCTTTCAAAATTTATTCAACTATAAATTTTTGTACGGTTGCCATGTTGCCATGGCAACGACCGAAATTAATTAAAAATGTAAAACTGTCACTCGTTTTTGGGAACTTTTTTCAATTTATTGTAACTAATTTTAATACACTTTTTTGCATCGAAACTTATCAAAAACTTTTCCAATTGATAGTAGGTACTAACAATAACACGTTTTCACACTTTGGTACAAGCTTTTTCACGAACTTCACTATATTTTCAATGTTTATTACTCGGAACTCAAGCTGACGTCCGTTCGCTTTAGAATAATAATTTTTTTTTTTTTTTTTTTTTTTATTTATATAAGCTCTTTATTATTTGGCTCATTGGCTCTTTTTAAAAATTCCTTAAAAATAGGGTGGCAAAAGGCTCTACAAAATGTAAACAAACAGTCGCTAGCTAATCTAAAAGTTATAAAAGGTCAATAGGGACAATTAAACAATTAAAACAATTAGAAAAACTAAAAAACAAGAAAAATGACACAAACAAAATGAAAGCAAACAAGAAAAAAATTCTCAAAAGAGACTGTATAAACGGAAACAAGAATTTTGAAAAGGATCTAAAAGTTGTACAAAAAATTTAAAGTCCCAATTTTGAAAATTGGGTAAGTGGCAGTTCCAAAAGTTCCAAAATTTCAAAATAAACTAATAAATATTTTACCTAAACGAGCGAATTTCAACAAAAAATTTTGCAATTTAGCACCGAGACCGAAACCGAATTAAAAACTTAATAGCCGAACGAACGAAAAATTTACCCGATACCGTTATAGAGTCCCGCGAGGGCGGCCTGTAGTATCATAGACCTCTACAAACTGCCCTCATCATCCCTCCAGCTTAGCATCTCTAACGGAGCGCTTATCCTTCCCACCGCACTTGCAACGGTTCCAAAGCGAGGAGAAGCCCCGTGGACTAGTGTTGCAAATGCTGTGGCCTGATATCACCAGCGAAAGACAAGAGCGCCGTCCTGCACTGACGATAGTGGCTGCCATGTGCAGTCAATCTGTCAACGAAGTGGCGCTTAAGTGCATGTGCGTGGTGTTGTGGGTCAGTGTTCTGATTCCCATCTCCGGCTCTCATGTAGTACAAGTGAATTGTAGATTTGGCCAGTGTCAACACAAAGCTAATCAAACAATTCACCCGACTACAAACCTTTGGTCCCCACAGAAACGATGTCCTAGTAATGCTGAAATTCGGGTGGATCAACTGACACATATCGCGCACCAGTTCCATTAGACTCTGCAAAGCTGGACAAGTGAAGAACCTGTGAAACAAGGTGCCTTCACCAGAACAAACTGTGCAGATCCTCTGAACCCGCCGGTCGATATGTGACAACTGATTAGGATGCATAAGACTGTGATGCAGCAATTTGAATGCTACATCAGCATCTTTGTAACTAGAAGGATAACTGTAGACTACTCTGCAAGTTATCCCTCCCATCACGCCCATATTCACCCCGAGGTGTGTTCGCCATCTGTTGTATCCTGTGTACTCCGGAGGTCTTATTGACATAAGCACGTCACGGAGCACACGTGTTGTAAGTGTGCTGAAAGGTGTGTGAGGCGGTCTGTCCAGAACGAAAGCATCTTCCAACTTAGTGCCAGGGTCACTGGTCCCAAGTTGGCGAAATCTCTCCCGCGCAGAAGCCGCCAGGTCGTGTAGTTGTGGAGTGTTCGTGTTTATTCGACAGTTTCCAGAGATATCAATAATATCTCCGAGAACTGTCAGTGTATGCGTGTCAGCTTCAAAACCTCGAGCATTACTGAACACTGAATCTATTAATTCAGGATTAAACCTGATTGGAATCGACGCGAATTGCGTGTACCGTAGAGCATTCCACTTAAGGTGAAATGCTGGCCTGATTCTGCCCCAGGTCTGAATCGTTGAGATTAGATCCTGCGGCCAGTCACGAGGATAGGGTGGTCGAACAGAGAGCAGGTAGTAATACTCCCCTATGCCGATCCCTCCCAGTACATTCACCCACAGTTGAGAAATCAAGGTGTCTCTCTGGCAGAACACTCGTTGGAATGCACGCACTTGGAGACACCTTGATTTCACAACCAAGTTAGTGAGACCTAATCCACCTATCTTGACTGGCAGGCAGAGCGTGCTTTCAGCAACCCATCGTCTTCCGCACCAAAAGGCGTCTATCGCTTTTGCTTGAAGAAGACCTACGAAGCCTTCATCAAAAGTCTCAGACTTTAGCAGATGAACGATGGACGAGGTAATCAAATAGTTTATTACGACTGACCTTCCCATTAGGGTTAGAGGAAACAGTGGACTACGCCATGAGTTAACAGCTCTAGAGAGTTTCTCAAGAGCGATGCGGCTATTATTTGATTTACTCTCGCGTCCGATATACACACCTAAATACTTCAGGCAAGTATTAGTCCATTGGATGTTCAGTGGAGTATCTGTACGATCTCTCCACCTTCCACACCACAAGCCTTGACTCTTGCTAAGGTTGATTTTAGCGCCCGCTATACGTTCGTACTGTTCGAAAACAGCACGAGCGACCGGAAAAGCTTCATCTCTTGTCACGAAAATAGAAAGGTCATCCGCATATGCCAACATAAGAGGCCTCACATTGGTATATGGTAGATGCACTGAATATTGTCCGAGCATTCGACGAAGATTCACCAGTAGCGGCTCCAACGAAAGATCATAAAGCATACCTGACAATGGACAGCCCTGTCTGATACCTCGATGAAACGAGATAGGAGCCAGAACCTGTCCTTGATGCTTAATCAAAATCGCTGAATCTCTATACAGTTTCCCGATGATATCGAGCCACCTGGGCGGGAACCCAAATGCCTCGAGAGCAGTCAGGAGATACTCGTGCGAGACGCTATCAAAAGCCTTTTGCTGGTCAAGAGAAATCATGGCCATTTGTGTACCTGTCTGTTCATGGTAGGCAAACAAATGTTTGGCTACCGCGATGTTGTCGTAGATACTACGACCAGGAACACAATAGGACTGTTCCGGGTGTATTACCGAAGCAATCACTGAGCGGAGTATGGCCCCTAATGCTTTGCAGACGATTTTATAGTCCACATTGCATAGGGTTACTGGCCTCCAGTTCCCCATCCTCTGCAAATCTCCCTTCTTTGGAATCAATCGCATAACAGACCTCCTCCAACTAGAAGGAAAGTCTGAATGCGTCTCAACCGCCGAATTGAAGACTTCCAAAAGGTCAGGAATTAATAAATCCCTGAAACGTATGAAGAATTCTGGAGTCAAGCCGTCATAACCAGGTGAAGTGTGTCGCGTTAGATCCTTTGTCGCAGCGATCATATCCTCCAATGTGATTACTGTATCCACGAGCTCCTTGCTGTCTTCAGAGAAAGTGGGAATATTCTCAAGAAATTCATGAGTGGTCGAGGATGTTGTCGACGTCGATTCAGAGTAGAGACTACTGTAATAGTCTCGAATAAATTCTGATAGCTGTTGTCCGTTGAGGACTTGTCCAGATTCATCAACTATCGATTCGACTTCACAAGAAGCAGTACGTCGTCTAGTTGCCTGAAAGAAGTACTCGGTTGGAGAATCGCCTTCCCTCACCAGCGTGATTGGCTGCGCAGCACAAACTCCAAGCTGTGCTTGTAAGTTTGTGTTGCCAAGCGTTCCTTTATTCTGTTAAAATAAAGAATCAACTCCGGCTGAGTTGGGAGAAGAGCTGCCACCCGAGATACTTCGGCCGACAAGCTAGAAGCTTGATACCCACTTCGATTGAAATTCGCTTCGATAAAAGATCGAATTTGGAGCTTTCCAACGTCCCACCATTGACTAAGAAGAGGAAAGTCACCTTTCCTCTCTTGCCAATCGTGCCAGAATTCAGTGAATTCATTGATGAACTGCTCGGAATTCAACAAATAGTTGTTGAATATCCAGTATGCAGTTCTTCTCTCAACTAGAGTGCTGGTTGCCACTACAAGAAGGTGATCGCTAACGGAACACACTTCATGAGTGACATCAACGAAATGTTCTAGTATTCCAGGTGAGACGTAAAGTCTATCGATTCTGGAGCCTGCGAGACTTCCATGGATACTTCGCGAGACCCTCGTGTATGATCTAGTCGTAGGATGGATCCAACGATAGATATCCACGAGTCTGAAAACACGGACAAAATTCCTCAACCGAGTAGCATTGACAGAGTTGAACTCAACTCCGGAATGCCGATCCATTGAGGGATTTAGCGTGCAGTTAAAGCAAGAGTCTTATATGTACTAACAAATGAAGAAATGAGTAAAATTAAAATAATGCTAAGTGAAAAGAAAATAGAAAAAAAAGAAAATTAAGAGAAAAAAAAATAATAAATTTAGAAAAATAAAAATAAAGATAACTAAATAATGCAATTCAATAAAAACTCAATAAAAACTAAGGTAGTAAATATTTACTTAGCAAGGTCATCCAAAACGAGCTGATCTGATTTTCATACTATATCAATTGATTTTAATTGTCTACTGAAAATCCCCCTGGTCCCAGTAAGTTGCATATCATGTGGTAACAGATTCCATTTGCGAACACATTGGACAAAGTAGGAACGCTGCCCGTATTGAGATCTACATCGCGGTATTAGGAGATTCCTATGTCTATTCGACTGCAAGAAACTCAGCTTTTCAAATAGGTATCCGGGCTGCTGGCTGAAAATGAGCCGATGTAAAAACTTTAGCCTATATTGAGTTAAGTAGGCTTCTAATGGGCAATCAAGCAAAGAAGTAATATATGGGGAGATATGACTACCTCGAGATAGTTTATATATAAAGCGAAGTACATCATTATAAGCCACTAGGAGCCTTCTTCGGCAGACGGAGTCAAGCGAGGAAAATATTATACAGCCATAAGTAAAGTAGGGAAGAATTAGGGATTTGACAAGCTTTTTCCGAACATGGAGTGCTAGTAGTTCTGAATTTAACCATAGTCTTCTTAAGCAGCCATATATTTTACCTAAGGTAGCACTAATGTGGTCACAACAAGAAAATTTTGAATTGAGTTCAAAGCCCAGACTTTTAGCAGAATCAACGTAGACAAGTCTCGTTTTATTGAGAAATATGGCTGGTAAAGATAGAGAATCGATTTTATTCCTATAAACTGCCAGGCATGTAGATTTGTCAGGATTTAAGTCTAATTTATTGAGCAAAGACCAGTTATAAATGCGTTGTAGATCATCGTTTAACCGGCATACACAGTCTTCCATTAAGCCTATGGGTCTGGTTAAGTATATCTGTACATCATCAGCATACATATGAATAGATGCATCCATGACGGCATCAGGAAGGTCATTTATGTAAAGACTGAATAATAATGGACCCAATATAGATCCTTGAGGAACACCGCGGTGTAAGAATGCTATATCTGAGATCTGGTCATGTACTCTTACCACTTGGCTGCGCCTATTTAAAAGGCTGCAAATTAGTTTGGCTGCTGATGATGAAAAAGAGAATTGGCGAGAGAGCTTTTGCAGCAAATGACGATGGTCAATAGAGTCAAACGCTTTGCTGAAATCTAGTAGTGCTAATATTGATAGATGATCATTATCTAAACCCTCGTGAATATCAGATGTTACTTTAAGCATCGCAGTTTCACAGCTATGTTTACAGCGGAAACCTGATTGGCAGTTGGTTAAGAGACCCTTGTGGTCTATATATTCCGTGATTTGCGAATAGAGCACCTTTTCAAATACTTTGGCAAAGAAACAGAGAAGACTAATTGGACGGTAATTACTCGGCAGAGAACTATTCGACTTTTTTGGAACGGGTACCACTAGAGCTTTTTTCCATTGAGTAGGAAACTGACATGTCATGAGGCAGTAGTTGAAGATATGAGCTAGTATCCTAGCTATATCTAGTCCAATCAATTTAACAAAGCGGGGAGGTAGCTCATCTGGTCCCGTTGCATTAGATTTTATAGAGGACATAGTCAGTAAAACTTCTCTTTCATCAATGTTTCGAAAAGCAAAGCCATCAGAACAAAAGTCTTCAGCAGAAATATCAGTGAGTGAAGCTTGTGAAAAACTATTAGGTGCTGACGAATTTCCTGCGAAGTAATTATTCAATGCATTTGGATCTAGACATACTTTTGTGGATTCACGTCCATGTATCCCAAAACTTCGAATGTTTGCCCATAGTTTCTTTGGTGGTAATTTCACGTCTAGTTTACTATTAAAATAAGCTTGCTTTGAATATCTTATCAGTACACTGGTTCTATTACGAACTTTCTTGTACATCCTACGAACTTCATCAGAGCGCGTAGCTTTATAGCGTCTATAAAGGAAATCACGTTCCGCCAGTAGACTATGAATTTGAGGAGTCAACCATGAGCAACCTTTATTTTTGATAATACAAATTCGCTGTGGGACATATTTATTGTATAGATTTAAAAGTGTGACTTCAAAAGTAGCTACCTTGTCATCTATAGATACTGAGTTATATATGTTTTCCCATGTTGTTTGTCGGCATTCAGATACAAGCTGTTCAAGATTTATATTTTTGAAGTCGCGATACGAGAAAGAAGTCACTCTAGGGACAGGTTTCGATTTAAGATCATAGGTCATGAATAGAAAATCATGATCAAATTCACTTGGTGGACTAATTTGATTATGAAATAGAACCTTGTCAATATCGGTTGTAAGTATATGGTCGAGCTGAGATGGGTTAGCAGTATTAAAATAAGTTGGCAGGCTATTAACCATTTTTAAGTTGAGCGTTCTGTATAAGTAATGTAAATTCTCAGTAGTAGAACAAGAACTAAGATTATTTACATTCATATCACCGCAAACGACTACATTATCACTTTTTAGGATCTGCTGTAACACTGAGTCTTTGAAACGAGTAGCAGTTTCATCATTAAAAACATTTGGCGGACAATAGGTGCTTATTAGGAGACACTTTTCGAAACCGGAGTCAACCTCAACACTTAAGAATTCCAATTTATCTTCTGCAGCAGAAGATTGTGTTACCGTCGCCTTTAAGGAATTATGAACATAGATCGCAACGCCTCCCCCAATTCTGCCAACACGATCATTTCGTAATACAGTGTAACCTGGCAAAGATATCGATTGTGAGGCTAGATCGCTAGTAAGCCAAGTCTCACATACTAATAATGCATGGACAGTAGTACCGGAGAAAATTTCCTGCAGCAGACCGACTTTATTTCTAAGACTTCTTGCATTGAAACAGCATATGTTAAACCCATTCGCGCGAGAACTGAAGATATTAAAAAGCGTTCTTACTTTCACCAATGGAGAGATACTATCGCCCATTATTTTTAATGTGCGAAAACCAGAAGAACTTTAGCAGACGTGAGTATAGATCATCAGTTTCAGTGATCGTTTTGCGGATGACACAAGCATTACAAAGATTTAATAAAAAGAGATAAAAAAGAATAAATAAGAGATAGAGAAAGATAAGCAAAAAAGAAAACAAAAACATATCAAGGTTCCTATTTCGCATTACTACTACCAGCTCCTTCAGAGTCCGCTTCAGCGATGATTGTCTGCAGAGCATCCAGTGTTGTAACTTTGATTGGTGTCTCCTCTTTTTTTACACGAACAAAGACTTCACCACTACGAGTAAAAGCTGCGTGTAAATGACCCTCTCTGTTAGATTTTAAAGCATTTCGCAGAATTTTATAGTTACATTGTGTAAGGCTTTCGAATACATTGATCTTATTATCGGAGAGAAATCCGCAGTCTATACTATTCAACGTGACGGTGCCGGACCTCTTAAATTTGTAAATAAACTCCCTTTGATTAGCATGGGTAGGAAACTTTACAACAATTGGTACGATCGAACCACGCTTATTTTGTTTGAGAGCTGATGGCTTTGGTCTAAATGCTGTCACATTAGCTGGGAGTATATAATCTACTTTAGCTGAAACTTGATTCAGTATTTGCCTTGGGTTTTCATTCTGGACATGAGGAATACCGGTAATAATAACATCAGTGCATCTGCTAATGCGACGAATATCATTCATTTCATGACGAGTTTCAGCGAGCTCTACTTTCAGCCGTTCCACTTCATCACTCAGTCTAGTTACCTCTGCCTGTGTTGATGTGACTAAAGCATCAATTTTGTGGGAGATGCGTTCCTCAAATTCTTCTAGCTTTTCGGAAAATGCAGCCATTAAATTTTTTACAAGCCTTCTCTCGAGCAATTCCATGCAATCATCGGTGCAAATGGAACTAGACCTGCCTGTTGTAAGAGAGCCATTTTCATTATTTTGGCTCTTATGACTCTTAGATGCCCCTCGTGTTAGTATTGGAGTATTTGTATCATGCACAGTTACCTTCGAATTTGATTTGGAGTTTGCGGATTTGCTCATGATGAGAGACTTTTTTCACTTTTACACTTAATATAAAAGGAATCAATTCAAGTTTTTCTAATATTTTTTGCGGAAACAATGTTTTATGTTGGATCACTATTGCACTAAAATTGGAAAAGAAAACTCGCGGAATAAAACAAACTATGAAGGAGCTTGTCAAAACACGTCTATCCACTAGCAAACATCTCACATATGAGAATTGAATTAGTCTAATCAAAAAACACGTAAGGGTTGAGTGAAAATTTACTTTGAGTTCTTTATGCAGACATTGTCAATTGTCATACTTGCATATTTCAAACGGAACGCTTTATATGCTTTTTTTATATTTTTGAAAGCCGAAATGGACATGATGTTTTTGGAAAAGTGTAAGCCATGCATTTCATATCAACAAAAGATCTAAAAATGTTATTCAAATTTCCACAGGCATACGAATATTTGGGAATACTTCCAGAAGAATATAGTTCCATAAGTATTTTCTGGTAGAAAATGAGTAGTTCAGACACTTCATTGGACCAATCTGATCTTCAATTTGACAAAAAAGAAGAGCGGACCACATTTTATACAGAGCAATAATAGAAGTTCTTTGGGAAGACCACTTTAATTAGAAATTGATCACAGGAAGTATTCGAAAAGACGTGTTGTGCTGTTTCAATAAAAACAGATGACCAGCACGCGTACATTAAAAGGATATATATCTGTAGACAAATCATTGCGTAATTAAATTCACTCCATAGAAAAGATATTTCTTTTTAAACAATTAACTTTGGCTATTTTCATATCTATAAAAACTGTGTTAAGCATGTTTTTAGAACAAAATTAAAAAAAAATAGAGAAATGTTATAATTGGTCTAAGACCAATAGTATTAGACCCTAGGTGAAAATAAAAGTTAAATAAACGAAAAACCCAATGTTTGGTATGGCAAGACAAAGAAGGGGTTGCTCGATTTAGTTTACTTTTGAAATTTTATTTACATTTGAAAATGCCGTGTACAGAGTTTGAGGTCCTCACGTCGATGCGTTCCGAGGCAGTGTCATAATATATAATGAAAAACTTAAGTTTTTTATGGCAATACCAAGAAACAGTTGCCCGATTTAGTCCATTTTTGAACTTGTGTTTGCAATTTTTATGAAAATGCCGTGTAAAAAATTTGAACTCTCTACGCCGACGACGTGCTCAGGCAGTTTTCAAATATATATTGAAAAACGAAATTTGTATATGCAATCCTTCGAAGGAGTTCCCCGATTGGTCCCATTTCGAACATAAATTAGAGCTTATTTTTAAAGCCCGTGTGCAAAATTTCAGCACTTTAAGTGAACGCCTTCTCGAGCTATGATGAGGGCAGATCGACAGACGGACATGAAAAAATAAAAATAAAAAAATATAATATAAAATTTAGCTTAATAAAACACCTACATAGAGAAGAGATTTGCGCCAACACGAATTAAAGGTAAGGGCTAAACGCTAAGAGGAAACTCTGGTAATACAAAAATACAACACTCAAACTCTCTTATCTGTAGTGTGTGTGGTGGAAGGCTATTGAAATTACAAATATCAAGACAATTGAAAATATGTTCTTGAAGCAAATGTCTCGACTGTACTCAATAAAAAAGAGTAAGGAGATGGCTACTGGCAGCATTACATACACTGCATCAACATATTTGCATAATTTATTGCACCAGATCTAATCAGGTGGTGATAATCGATCCCTTAAAACTTTTAATATCAACACAATTAAAGGAAAAATGGAAACATCCTAAAAAGGATGCAAGAGGGAGATGGACCGTAGATAATCAAAAAGTCCATTACGGAAGAGGTTCTCGATTCTAATCTGCTAGTTTTACTGTTGACAGTTGGACCAGTTCAACTAGCTATCTCAAGAAGGAAGTAATGATACCCAATTTTTAAAATATATACCTCTCACATGATTACTTCATTTTGTGTGTCATTGTCAACAAACATATGAAGTTCGTCTTCATCCGCATGCATGTGTCTTTAGTGCAGATAATGGAATAGTTTGCTTTGCTTGGTTCCGCGCATTTTAGACCAATATAGCTATCGGGTTTAAAGTAAGCGTTGCACATATTTTTAGGTGGCGCAAAGATTCGTTGTTTGAAAATCGTGCGCCTTTGTGTGACTTTGTGTTCCTGGAACTATTCACTTCATGCATTCAGGCCATAATAGGAAGTTCTGAATACCTAGCCTGCAGTGTTTGCTTAAGGCGTGAATTACAAACGACTGCGACTTCGGCTTCGACTTTGCTCAAATGGTAAATACATGTAACAAGATACAATTGCAACTTCAACTTCGACTGCGACAACGACTAAAACTATACTTTGCTCTAAGTGCAAAGTTGGTGTCGCCTGTGGTCAAATTTAGTTCAATCACAGAAGTTGGAACTGCTGGTTTGTTCAAGCAGTTGAAGCTTTAATTTAATTACAAATTCCACCACAGCGTCGACTTCGACTTAAAATCAAGTCGCTGTCGACAGATCAGTCGTAATTGTAATTCACGCTTAAAACTCATTTCTTGCGTGACATATTGTGACTACATATGGTTTTATTGTATTACACTCTTCCTCTCTCCAACAACACTAATACTAGTCTAATTACCTCTTCGCAGGTTGCACTGTGCTTAGCATTACTTTATTCTTATCAATCACAAGAGATTAACGTATTATATGGAGGGAATCATAGCTTCAACATTGTAAGACAGACATTAGAACCCACTAGGAACATACTGCACAGGAATATCCTGGATCAATTGGAAAAGCAACATTTAACACAATCTGGCAATTGAGAGATGTTGGAGCGAGCCTAATAAACTAGAGAGGGTTCATTGAAGAGATTCAGCTTCCACCCGATGAGTAATTGAAGTATAAAAAATAAGTAAGTAG
This sequence comes from Dioctria rufipes, assembly GCA_963924295.1. Lineage (NCBI taxonomy): Eukaryota > Metazoa > Arthropoda > Insecta > Diptera > Asilidae > Dioctria > Dioctria rufipes. The sequence continues at coordinate 71,178,294 of OZ002744.1, read as the reverse complement.
AAAATTCCCTTTACTCAATTGCAGAAAACTTGACAGCCGAATTGCTTGCAAACCATACATTTTGCCGTCTCCAAATTAATAAATGAGTGTCGAGAAATTGGAGATTGCGATGTGAAAAGCACTTTGAATTTCTCACCACGCTGCGCTGTTCTGGTCGATCCTTCTTCAGCGGCCTATGTCCGGCAGACAGTGGGGTCTGGGAACTATAAGTAAAATCAAATTTATGCGAGTCAATCCCCTCATCGTCTTCATAAAAATACTATTCAGGCTTTTGCCCATAGAGATATTTGCTCGTTACACTTCTTACACACAAGATCTTAAATAAGGAGAGATACTCCTTAACCACTTCTCATACTAAATATTGAAGGACGAAATTTGTTATAAAAATAAAAAACTTGGGGCAATGAAAATAAAATAAATTCTGATAAAATCAAGAACCATTTTTCTTTTGATGGTTTTCATTGTTATCCAAACGGCTTCATCAGTCCACTGGTAGTCCCTCCAAGCCCTTTTCATCTTAGCATAATATTTGTTTGCCATTGCCATATTGTTCTGCCTTCAGTGCGATTATGACAACTCCAAGTCTATACTATCCGGATTCCAGGTCCACCCAACTGAACCGAAACCGACCAGAATTTGGAGCACTTTGAGTATCTAGTCTTTCGTAAAATTAATTTCGACCACACGTCAGTGACCTGTGTGCTCTCATTTGTTCTTTATTCTTGTTGTTGGCGAACAATGCCTGTTGGTGATGTTCGAATCAAATATTTTTCACGTTTCTATTATTTGTTGGCAATCATTCAACCGAAAAGGCTAATAACTCTGAATATGAGGGCAAAATCTGATAAATACACACTGAAAATAATTTGTTTTTTTTTAGAAAGATTTTTCCACCCATAGGCCAAATGTGGTCGACGCATTGCATTACAATGCAATTGCATTTGCATAATATCGAAATAATTGGATTATTTCATCATCATGCAACTGGTAAATCTGCATTTCGATGAATGACTTCCTTATACCAAAGTCGAGACAAACGTCGGTTTTAAATAGCGCTTTAATGCTAATTTTATCTTTGCTTTTATACAATTGATTAAGGAGGTTAAGAATAGATGGAGCACATATCTACTTCAAAACGAAAAACTGCTTTGTGTTCGAAATTTTTTTTTTTAATATCTTATGCTGAAGTAGAAATATTAAAAACAAAACTTATGAATTCCAATTGAATTAAGTGTCACTGGAAGACAATCGATCGGGCGCATCTAGGTCGGAGGTCTCCGGGGGGAGAAGATGTATGAGTAAAAGCGCCCAGAAATATTCCGCAAATTATAAACACTAACAGGACGCGCAGTCACGGTAGCCATGGCTGGATAGGGGAGGGAACAAGGGCTGAAAGCCTGGGGCCTCCTCAATACGATCTTTTAATTTTTTTTAGACAAACAAAAAATGAAACCCGTTCTAGCAAAAAAAAAAAATTTCATATTCATGAGGCACTTATTTTACCAACATTTCAAAGCATGCTCCTGAAAACCTTAACGTAATACGCGAAACATGATGAATTCTCTATAAAAGAACATGATGTTCTTTCCGGAATATCTACCATATCACACATTTAAAGCGCCATATTAGCGTTGGGCGTTTACGCTGACAGTATGTACTTTTCCAATAATATAATAGTTGTTCGATATATAGAAAAATCGGTATCAAAGCAAATATTTCTGACCTTTTTACCCAAAAGTGGCCACATTTGTCACAGAGATTGCTTTATTCAAATTTTGAGGGGACCATCAAATTGACATTCTCGATTGTCGCGGAAAATCGTACGATAATGCTGCAAATATGAGTGGCAAATAGAAGGAGATGCAAGCTCAAACTATAGAGAGACATAATTTATCAGTGTTTGTACCATGTTGTGGTTATTCTCTTAATTTGGTTGGAAAATCAGTTGCTAACTCCTGATTATCAACTGTTGAATTCCGTTTCGTTCAGAATTTATATGTACTTTTTACAGCAAGAATTTTGACACCAACAATTACCAAAAAAAAAAAAGAAAAAAAAAACAAAGAGAACAAAAATTTACATCTTAAAAAAGCTTAGCGATACTCACTGGTCTTGTCGAGCTCTTTCGTGGTTTTTCGACGGCTACTCCGAACTTCAATGGCGTATCAACGACTTTTGGGGCGTAATGCGGATCATGAATATGGTGGGCCAATTTTTACCATCCCATTGAAATTTCAACACAAGAACTGGAGTGAAAAATTTTTATTAACTATATACTAAAAAGATGAAGTTGGGAATATTTACAAAACTATTTCACGAGCATTCTGACTAGCAGAGTAATTGATCACACTCTCGAATTCCATTAAGTCAATCAGGGGCCCTTCTGCCCTCAGTGATTCAAGGTGTTCAGGTTTTGGAGAAGCTTCAATGAATATAATCAATCTTGTACATTCCAGCATAAACTCATCCCTGCCGATTTCATCAGCATCTCCCACTTACGTAAATCGATGCTGATTCTGAGGTCCTAAAGATTGGTTGGGTTTAGGAACTTGAAGCTGCTTGCGAATTCGTGCATCTTTTGGAATCTTGTTTTTACTTGCAGGTTGATGCGATCAAGTGAAAAGAGTATTTCACGACACAAGTTACCTTCAGCAAAATATACACTGCTTTGCGAAATGACTTCTCGGTTCTTCCTTCAGATAATTTTGCAGCGCTTTTAGTCTCTGAGCACACTTCTGCAACTTGCTGCTTAGCATTTGCAAGAACGTTTGGACGCTATTCCCCTCAACCAGAACTTGTGCTCAAGGTCCAAGAAAACTGAGGAACCAGAGAGATAGTATGATCATCAAAAGCAAAGCGGCATCAGTGTTGTGGTATTTGCGTTTTTGTTCCTTCTTGAAAACTGCTTCAAAACTCTAAAATTGTTGGAAAATTCGTTCTGGCAATTTTTGCTACATCTCCTCTTGCGCTCCATCTCGTTTCACTCGGGCGCTTCAAGCTGGAGTCAGTTATGTTCATCAAAACATCCTAAGGTTGAGTTGAAGAAGAAAAGAAAGCGAAAAGTCGATCAAATGTCCCGAAAAAAGTAATATCGTTAAACAGGAGCAAAAAAGATATGAATTACTACAAAATGAAGTACACATATGAAATCTGTTGACGCTCTGTTTAATCATTATTAATATCCTAAGGCCATTCCAGGTGCAAAGTATTCACTGAATCGTGAAGTAGGAAATTGAGAATTAAACGAGTTTTTTTAGTCATACCACTGCCAAATCAAGCCTTCATTACTAGTGTTACATAGTCAGAAGTTGTAACTTTTTAACGAGCTTAAGGGTATACAAGGTTCAATGCTCCGAGACAGCTATGGCTACTTGATATTGGCACCATACAGTCAGTTGTAAAAATTGAACTACCAGGCTTTTTCACTAGCTACTTACAATGAATTGTGGGCTAAATTATTTATAAAAAATGCTCATGCCTGTTTATTTTGGTGCCTCAGGTGGTCCGCCTCAGCTGGCCTACCTTTGCTGCGACGCTGCCGAAATGAAAGATGCTTTAATAATCATTTCTTCCAATCAGGAGCATAAAGGGATCGCAAGAAATGAAGCAGAAAATCGTTTGGGGAAGATGAGTATCCCCGAAACCGCTTTATATGTCATCTTTTACAATGATATCTTGGAGCGATTCAATGTTACGAGGATCCGAAAATGATTCTTGAATCTATAGTGTGCCTATTAGAATCATTGAAAATTGTTTTTTGAATCGAAAAGAGACGAGTTGGATAAATACGAAGATGCAGCTCGAAGAATATCAAATACTTTACAATCTCGCAGAAATATGAGGCTAAATCTGCTTGTTTATATGAAAGCACAACACGCTAACCTACATATCGTCAAATGAAAGAGTGTCAGGCTTTATCATGGTGGTCGATCCACTAGGTGTTTCTCCGACTGCATTCACACTACACTGCACTTTCACGATTTGGATTTCTCAAAAAACAACCGACCACCTATGAATGATGAAATCAACAAAACTATTACTATTATTATTATCTAATCATCTATATATACGCTCGGTAATCATATTGAAAATTTATTATGAACTAATTCTAATAGCTTGATTATTGTGTATTGTAACTTGATAATAAAATATTTTTTAATAGTAATAAAAGAAAATGAAAAAAAAAACTAAGTAAAACTTGTTTTACTTGAACGAAATTTATAAGTTTGAAATTTTTAAGAGGTAAATTCATGAAATTATCGACAACACTTATTGTATTCTAAATTAAAGGAATAAATATATGGTATCAATATCAAGATAACCACAGGGCTTCTAAAAAAAAAAATGGTCCGTCAAAGTCTTAGTTTCCGTACAAATTGAGTGAATACTTGAAATTTGGGATTCGACTTCAAAATTTCTGAATTCGAGGGCTCTCTTCGTATTAACATAACCCACTAAGAATTTATTTCATTTTGAAGGCTAAATAAATCCGTACCTATTTAAAATTAAAAAAGTCCCGTCGAATAAATACCTCAAAAGTTATAACAGCTTCAGTGAAAATCTAACTTGGGGAATGCAATAAACAGTAGAGCTCGAATATCTCTTATAGAGTGAGTATTATCATATGGTCTAAAAGAAATTATTACTCCGAAAGCAGCACTCTATCTATAGGCCGAATATGAACATTTTCACCCGAACACCCTGAATAAATATGGGACAACGATATAAATATTATTTCTATATCAACACTAAACTTATTCCTAAATTTTGATACTAGATTCTCTACTTTGTTATGATCGTAGTATGCTGCCTGCAGCAGTATGCTACACGCTGAAGATAGCAGCAGTACGTACATCGTACACGTCAAATGTGCTGCTGAAGTAACTCGACTAGACAATTCTAACCGTGCTGTGACAGAGTACCGCAATCGATTCTGACAGGGAAGAAGAAGAATCCGAGCTGCCTGAATGATAAATTTGACATTTTTTGGGAGTCGCCGTCAGAGATACATACAAGAAAACCACAGAAACTAAAGGGATAGAAGTAGTGTCCGCGGAAATAGAATTTTACAAGGAGAACGTCCCAAGAGTGGGCGGAGATCTTCACGGAACAATTCCGTACAAAAAATTTGCAACAACAGAACAGGAGGAAGGACGACCCATTACAGTTTTTGTGAGGTTAGGGTGCAGGGAAATCGTGGCGAAAAAAGAAATCTCCCGCCATTCATTCAATCCACAATTTGTTGTGAGTCCAACAAAGCTACAACAAGGATATCAGGTCGTGTGTTTTGGCGAAAAGCGTATTTCTTGGGATTTTCGGGATATCCTCTTATATTAAGCTAGGAGTAGTGTTTATTATCGACCTGCGTCCAGGCGTTTATTCAGATCCAGAAGAGCAATCCAACGGGCCTAGCTGAAGATAAGACAGGCATAATTTACTGCGGCTCTAAGTCAGCACTTGCCCGCAGTTAGCAGATCTCGCAAGGAGTCACTCCGAAATCTGCACTTATAGGAAAGAAAAGTGAACAGAAAAGGAAAGCCAAATTTTAGTTATTTGTCGATGTCAAGCAGGTAGAGTCAGTAATTAGGTAGAATTAGGATATATCATTGTGTACAGGGTAGTCGTCTGTGCAAAAAGAAATAAGGAACATTTGTGTAAACATGACAATAAGCGCACACAGCTGTTTTCTCTGGTGTAGTTCATTTACGGACGCCGCTCTTTAAAATAGTAAGTCACAATCGTATATCATTGCCAAGAACAAAAAAAGTTCTTTTTCTCAGAGACTGCACCACCGCCTCCAAGGAGCGCTTTCGAGGTCGAAGTTTGAATGCATATTAGACTACGGCATATTTAATCATATTGCAAATTACATATTTTTCTTTATATTTGATCATTTTCGTTTTACATATTTGTTCCTATATACATATTATTTGATCATATTGCATTTTGCAATATCTGTGTTACACTTGATCATGCGGCATTCTGTACAACTATGGGTTTTAAATGTGCTCATAGTGCCTTCTGCAATATTATCCAATTACGTCCTGCTTTATATTTGATCATTTTGTTTGGTTTGTGGCTATTGTTAATTATCTCATTGTACTTGATCACCATATACTTGGTGCTTACATATCCGAATAAGTCGTAAGAGACACATTGCTGCTCGAGGATGCCATCAGTATTTTCTAGTTGCCACGGGGCAGGATAGTTAGCCCAGTCTACTACTGTTTGTTCCATACGAGATCCATGGTTTCTTCTTGTACGTAGATGTTTCCTGAAACTTAAATTGTTATTGTGCTAACTATAATAGTAATCAATTTTTTTTAGACTTAAACCAGGTTTAGCCTAGGCACTATTGCGAATTTTAGCAGTGGCAGTTATAATAAGACAAAATTTTTGAATCTGAAACACAAACTATTCTCTAGCCCAAGCATGTATTTAGAACATGAACAGTATCAACTGTAATAATAAGTTTCACTTAAATTAAAGACTTAAACTACTTTCTCACAGAAGTACGACCCATGAATTTAGTAGTGCCAAGCGAAATAGTCGTCTAGATGCGAGTTAACAGCTAAAGCTGAAACATGTGAGTATTTATTGTCGGGTTGAATTCTAAATGCTAAGCTAGCTACTTTCTTTTGAATGGTCGTATGTTTCCTCGTAGATGACATAGACCTCGGTAGAGTTAAGAGTCCACACCGCCATGAACAAATGTAACAGGTGTACACTAGGTTCAGATTGTTAGATTGAATAAAAGGAATCATTATAACGTCATAATTTGTTAAGATTTCATTATTTCTCCTTCACTCTCCTGGAGCCCTCCTCACGATGAGGGTTGATTAGTTCCGCTACTCCTACTTTTTCGGATCAATAGTGGGACATTGAAATAAATTCTTCCCTCAGTGTCGTTGGGTGGTTGAGGCGAGCAGCAGAAGGCCGAACATCAGCGCCTTCGAAGTAAAAGGGTAAGTGGTGTAAGGGCCCCTTCAGGGCTGGATAATGCGCTTCGTTTTTTTTTTTTTTTTTAATAGGCACGAAATTCTTTTTGATTATGGGTCGTGACAGCGGCTGGTGTTGGGTGACCCCCCCCCCCCCCCTATAACTCTTCAACACTAGCCGAGGTGCTAGCGTGGTTTTCTGTTATATTGCTGGTCACGAGGGTGAGCTGTCAGCGCACGCTGACAGAATGGAGTTCACCTCCAATAGTAATCACCCCAACATAGTTCCATAACAACTTTTCGATATGAGAGTCTAGTGAAATTTCCTCGGAATTCCGTGGGATTGTAATCGGGTTACTTATGATACCTTAAGTTCGTAAGATTTATGCCCTACAGGATCTCTTTGGGCATTTCCGCCATTGAGGTCATAAGGCAGGATGTGCTATTAACCACCTAGAAAAACAAAATTGTAAAATTGGGAGGGGGCAACTCAACCCTTTAAGATATGCTTAAGCTAGTTGAAGATCTTCGATTGTATTTATTATCGTATGTGTAGCTTAGTTGACTTGTAATTTTCAAAATGCATACTTCTTACATTCAGTGGCTTTTGTATGAGTTAGTTGCATAATTGGTAAAAGTCGAAAACTGTTCGCACTTCCAGGATCTTTTTCTGAAAATCTAAATTAGCAGCGCAGGCACGAAATAACCACATATCGACGCCTGTAGTAATAAAATGTTGTATGGGAAAAGCTCGTAGCAAACCTCAATAATTCTATGATATAGTATATCATGAGTACGAATCAACATTTTTATGTAAAAATTTGTTCAATGTAGGCAAAATTTTATTTTTTTTCTTAGAACTTTAATTAATCACATTTCTTCAAAATCCTTGTGCATTATTAAGGGTTGAAGACGGTCCAGACAAATTGTGTCTGGGCAGATAAACATTTTTATGAATGTAGAGAGCCATGCTTGTTTCTTATTGTAAAGAAATTAACTCTTGCACTATTCTCAGCCTATTCTTCGCGAAAATAAACACGAAAAGTATAATTAAATTGCAAATTTGGCATGTATGGTATCATTTACATTAATTGGTAGTCCATTTGACGCGCATTAACCTTAGCTTCGCGAATTGTGACCCATATGAATGCAAGTTATTGACTAATTGCAAGTTTTGCATATTTATTCTGAGATTTCTCAATATCGCGAATCGAAAGGTGGGCACAATTTTTGATTGTGAAAGACAAGGGTTGTGCTCGATGTTAGGCATGCAGAACGTTGCTTGAAAGAAGCGAAGCGGGCAGTTAAGAAGTGTTTAATCGTCGGGCCGTGAATTGGTACGTAATTTTGGTGTGTTAAAAAAGTTATGTTATGAAGCGTCGGTCAAGAATAATTATTGGAAAAATACGAAATAGTGGAAACTTAAAAATAGTTTGGTGTATTTGCTAAAAGCCATTGACGCATTTGTAAGAATAATTATATATAAAAAATAAGTATATATATATATACAAAAATAGGTGAATGTTGTTTAAAAATAACAAAAAAAGTAATAAGATAAAAAAAAGTATTAACTTTTTATTGTTTATGCTTATAACCTACCAAAACTTCTTGTTGTTTGTGTATTGAAATAACCAACCATTAATCCCTAACATTATGAATTTACTGAACCTTTTCTTCAGCGCACATTTATCCGACAATAGTCCAAATGAAATTCTTTCGGCAGGTATACGAAATTCTTCCTCACGAGATTAGCTGTTGTGTCAACTCCTTCAGTCGCCACCAACCTCCCGAAGCAGGGCTAGGACTGATTCAATAAATAAAAAATGCTCGATGGCTAGTTCAATTTTATTAAAACTGTTCAATCTTTCCCAAACAATTCACAAAAACCTATTAAATTTTAATCTTGAATTCAACAAACCATTATGTTCTAATCAAAGCGTTAACTACATAGTCAAATAGCTAAAATATGAGTATTTTTAAAAATAAGGAACTTTAATACAATACAAATAACTTAGGCAGAAGGCACATGAATATAAACTGTTTCTGATGATAAAACCCCTTTAGTTGATGCCCACTTCATCACTGCCACTACATGGTATCCGGTTTCTCACTGGAACTTCACAAAAAAAATAAGGTAAACAATAGACCTCTGAGAAAACCCGTTGGTCAAGCTGACCCAATGAGAAGATGGCAAATCCCAACATCTAAATTTTTGCAATATTCCAATTATGTAGTTGTCCACCAAATCCCAGAAATTCAAAACAAATACAATACAATAAGAGAAAGAGAAAGATTTAATTTATTATCAATTACTTGATGTGGCAAATTGCACTGCTTTTGGAATTTCCATGACTTTTCCATTTCATCTCCACGAATATAATATTCCTAGCACGTAAAATTGTGCAGTTGTTTTGGTATACTTATTAGGATTCATAATTTAATCGGTGCAGAAACAAATTTTTAATGCGTTTTAGATAAATATTTACAAAAACTTGTGCTTACGTACTAAAATGAAATTATACTGTTTTTTACAGACTACAATAGCCTTTACCAAAAAACTTATTTTATAGTCATTAGTCTCACAAGTTACAGATTTTGTTAAATTTAAGGTTTCTAAATTAAGATTTACGTTGCTCTAAAAAATGGCTTAAAAAAGTGTTATGATTAATGGGTGTGCGTGTAGTCTGTGCATTAATAAATTAACTTAGATTAGCTTAGATTCGCTTAGTTTGTAAAAAAGGTCAAATATATTTGCAATTATTTACATTAGCTTAGAGGGTAACTTATTCCTAGGTTCGTAGGAGTTTGTATGAGCATGTATGTATGCATTTTTTGTTGGTACTGTTGTGGATGATGTTAGTGTTATTTGTGATTACGGTGATTTGATGTATTGTGAGTATTATAGACTATGCTGTCAATATTTCGCTAGCCCCTGCGATAAAGCAGGAGGTTGTCTTGTGCAAATAGAAGGTCATTGACAATTAGCCACTTTAGATGGGAAGGAGGGTGGTATTTAATGTTGGTGTAAGGATTATGTAGTTGGTTAGCTTCTTGCACTAACGGATTTTCAACATCATTCAGCTTTTCCAAAAACTTATTCGCTGTTTTTATAAGGAATCAGTCAATTCTGGCAGTTCTGGCTTTATTATATACTCGTGGGTTACTCATCCAAGTGTATGAGCCTCTACGTCTCTGGTTGTATTAATTACCAGAGACGTAGAGGCTCAAACACGTACCTTTCTCTCAAATGCTCTCTGCAGAGCTGATACCAGATGGGTAAAGCGTTAACATTTGTTTGTAGAGGAGTAATTTTAATTCAACAGTTAATTTTGAATTTGCTTTCATGACTTTTTATAGGCTGGAGTAACAATTCATTGCCTTTTTTAAAATATAGTCAATATGCCGGTAAAAAGTAGATTGTCCGTGAAGATTATGCAGAGGTATTTAATTTTGTTTTTCAAAGGGATATCGGTATTGTTGAGATTTAAACTAAAGCGATCTAAGTATCTCCAATTATTCCTGGGGGTATTTCTCCTGCTACCATTGAATAAAATGGGTTCGCACTTACTGGTGTTAATTTTAATTTTCCATTTTGATATATAGCTCGATAAGATCTCTAAGTATTTGTTAACACGAGTTCTCATTATGACCATATTGAGATGCGATATGTAGAGGAGAATATCATCAGCAAAATATATGATTCCTACTCTACAATCGCCTTGTTCATGTTTCCGGATGTCCGAGGTGTAAATACCGTATAGTATGGGACCTTATATTGAACTTTGAGGTACCCCTGCATCAATTTGGAAACTCTTATGCAGATGTGTTTGTGGAAATCAAATTGACATTTCATCTTATATATCAGTCCTGCTGTCCAAACAGTGTCGAAGGCCTTTTCAATGTCTAATGCACAGGCTAATGTTGCTCTTTTGCTGTTCATGTTAGGGCTAACGCTTTCCATTAGTACTGTGATGGCATGTGTTGTTGAGTGTTGGTATTTAAAGCCATATTTGTGATTCGGAATAACGTTATTGTCTTCACAATGTTGTTTAACTTTAATCAAAATGAAAGCTTCACAGATTTTAATGATGTAGGAAAGAAGCGAAATTGGTTTATAGCTAAATACTAGTAACGGGTTCTTATTAGGTTCAGGGATTGGAATAACAGTGGCTTGTTTCCACTTATCCGGAAAATATCCAATATTAAAAATATGATAAAAAAGTAACGTTAAAAAGGTATATAGACAAGGCGACGATCTTTCAAGCAAAAACAAATATGACTTTATCATAACCTGCAGTTTTTCTGTTATTCCTTCCTTTTATTAAGGACATGATTTCTCTGGAATTTGCAAAGTTTATGTAGCTCTCGTTGTTTGCAAGTAGAGGAATGCTGAAATCTTGACAAAAACGTCGGGTTGCTGGTCAACTGGAGCAGAGGTGGAGCGATTGAGAAAGGGATGAGGTAGGTCTCCCATATGACTATTGAGGTATTCAGCGGAAAAGTTAACGAGTGGAGTGAAATTATTCTTAAAATTGACATCAGTGAACTGATTTATGATGCTTGTTCGCTCAAGGTGTTCAGGATTATCATTGATTTCATGAATGGTTTCACAATACTAACCAAGAGCATCCAATTTTTCTTCTTTGGTGTACAGCACCCTGCCATTATCAGACAATTTTATTGGGGAATGTCCTTAATACCAAATGAACCAGTTAGCTTTTTGACTGTTCTGATAGAATTATTGTCTAGCTTAACTCCAGATAACTTCTTAGTGCAATAATTCGCATAATGATTTTTTATTGAATCCTTGATTATTTTCTCAACAATATATTTGCGGCTTCAGCTGATAATAGGCAGGATTCTAGTTTAGTCGGTGTCAGCGGCGACGAAGTTTGTTTTTTTCCCGAATAATTTTTAGAATTGCAGGTGGTAAAAGGATACATGTAGAATTATTAATTTTATTTATTTTTCCCGCGGACGGGAATCGAATTTACACTTATTAGAATCGGTCAATGATGGAGAAAGAAGAACTTTAGGAACTTTTATTTTTTTTATAAGTTTGATTTACAATAAATAAAAGTAAAAGTTCGTAAAGTTCTTCTTTCTCCAATTCTTAATTGTTAATTAAGAACGATTATTTTTACGGGCTCTGATTGTATATTGTCAAATTGATTAATAGTTTTATCAAGTTTACTAGTGGTCAAACATCTGTCATTAGGAAGGATTAATTGACTTAGGGATGATATTATTTTAGCTTTGTATAGTGCCCAGTTGGTGTTGCCATAGTGTAATACGGTTCTAGGCTCAACTATGGGTAGGTTAGATCCTAGCGTTAAGTACAGCTCAACAGCCGCATGGTCGGACGGGTAGTCAAGTATAGACAGCTTACCACTATGATTAAAAATGTTGGCTTGTCTGGATTCTCAATTGTTGGAAATAATACAACCGGAATTTCATACACGCAGACAATTCTGCGGATTATTCATGCACTGTCTAGAGAGCACACTTACACTAATCCGTACTTGACAAGCGTCAGTCTATTAGAGAATTTGACACGCGTCGGTTGTACTTTGTACTTAACTATAAAAATCATCTCAATAAAGCTCTTGAATTGTTATCGTACTAAACGTGCGTTTCACATACTTTTTGTTCTAGTTATAAATAACCTGCCATTCCCAACATCAATTGATAGTAATTTGTCTTTGAAACTGTTGGTATACCATTGATGTAGGAATTTGCCTGAGGTGTTTTCTGTTTGTGAGGTATTATTTCAGGAATGGCATTTGATTTTGATGAAGAGTTTATTGAAGCCGTTCATTAGGTGTGAATTACCAGAAAGGTTATATGCGGATGTCATTGCTACACTGAAAATAATTTTTAAGCAAAACTATCTAATCGTAATTAGATAAGAATTTTCTACCTGATTTAACTAACTTTCTAGTGGATTTTACTAAATAAATTGTATTTATTACTTTTTTGTTTTCAAAACAATACCCACAAAGATTTTATATTTTTGCCCTCTATAATTGGTTGTTTTCTTGGAAACTTTTCAGATTATCTTGGAGAATTTTATTTAAACAATTGGTGGAAATTTGTAATTATATTGGTACAATTAGTTTAATTATTCACCGAAGAAAAATTTTCTAAAGAAGTAGAATCATTTCAAATTATTAATGGTAATATATCTAACAATATTACTAAAAACTTTCTAATTTAAAATTTTTCGAAAAAATTGTATCATTCAAATTAACTGGCAAAAAGAAATTGATTTGGCCATACTGTTAATAGATCAGATTTAATTTAATGTGGCAATACTCATGAAATCATAAACCTGAATTTTGCAGGCATACAATAGAATTATGATCATACAATAAAAACCGCACTGGTGACTTGAGTTACAAGCACACAATTGTATGTATTTGCAAGAATATCGCATTTTATTTAGCTGAGGTCAGTGTGTGAATACTACTCGACCTGATATACTTCAGTATTATTCTACGAATAAAAATCTAAGGAATGATTGTAACGTGTAAAGTCATATCTGTGTACGAAGCATTTCTGTAGTGGGCAAAGACGCTAGGCGAATTATAAATTCATGAAGGGAATTGTGAAGTTCCATATTGAGATCTTAAGTGCGAGACGTCAAGCAATATCATAACAAAACTTCGCAGTCGGGGGCAAGTGTATAAATTGCAGCTTACTACAATCGAAAATTTGTGATTGGATTTTAAGATGCTTCAATAAATATTGCTTAGTTCCCTTCTTTAGTTCTTTATGCGCTAATACTTACCAAACGGTGATAAAGTAGATTCGAGTTTTCCACTAATTTCAAAATATAATTGCACTAATATTTTTCGAATTTTATCTTAATCAAAACCTAAAAATATTCTAATTAAATTATATAAATGTGGTAAAAAGAATTATTGTGAATATTATTTGTGGGTGTTCACCAAATAAATTACCTAAATCTTGAAAACAATTGGGAGTGCTTTCTAATAGTATTGACAACATATTGTTTTGTAGTAGTCAATTTCTCCTAAATACGACTCAATTCAAAGATTTATATAAAAATATATTGTTTAGTGGTTTCATTCTTCATTCAAGAAAAGTAATTCAGGAGGGTGATTCTGATCTTTTGTCGATTTTGAATGTCAAAATAATCGACTAAATAAAATGAACTTTTCTACTGATTTTTTCGTGTTTTTATTCAGGTCAGCAACAATTGCATGACTTAGAATGAACTGAAAATGTCACTTCACATTACAAATTCAAAATAATATTTCGAATTTAAGCACTTGTAATGCTCTAATTAGGCGTAGGATTTTTATTTACCAGTGTAAAATTTTTGTCACAACCTCTGGGAGCAGTTGACTAATTTGTCGATTATTTAGTCGTGTTTTTTGACGTTTGTTCATCGAAAATTCATTATAGTTCATTTCGTGGTAGATAATAGTGAAGACACAAAATGAACTGTGTTGAAGAAAAAAATCGACAAAATATGTCAAAATTCACGACTAATTAGAACGACAAAAGATCAGAATCACCCTCCAGGAGTGCAGGTTGCTTTGAGAATTTATATTGCGAGTGAAATAAGGCTAAATTTACCGTACTCTTTGTTTGAGTCTTAATAAGTTTTCCTCTTATATCGGTTCAGTGTCATTAAATGTTAAAATTACCTAATTTCATTACTTTTTTGATTCAATTTTTCATAATTTGTGACGCCTGGCAAATTATCTAAACTGCGCTGTTTTTGTTTCGAATATCATTTACGAGTACCTACAATTTAAAAGTTCACTTTGCGTATTCGTAATTCGGTTAGGCAAAGCGTCAAATATTTAGTTCTTTAAATTTTAATTTTGAATAAATGTGCAGCTAAATTGTTATTATCGTGATGTGTGACATACCCATAGTAACATATGAAGAAGTTGTCGAAAGTTTACTGCATGATTGGGGATTTTCCGAGCTAATTAGTGATTTTAAAGGTGAGTAAAACTTTTACTAAGCTATGTATACAACGAGTGGAACAAAAATGGCGTAAGATATTTTATTGTTATTTTGATAAACGTGTCGCTCTTTAGTTCAATTTTTGTAATTGGAATCTATTAGACAGAGAGAAGGAAAACGTGTTTATATGTGATTTATTTCACGATCATATTTCGGTCTCGGATTTAGACCATCATCATGGCTTTTCAGAAATCAATATATCAAAAATAATCGGTTTATATTTAGAGCAAATAAATAAATAAAATAACATATTAATAAATATTGTGCAATCAAAGCGGAAAGAACAAAAAAATAAAAATCGATTTCGGCATCTTAATGGGTAGGAAACCCCAATCTGAGCTGGGTCGATGGAGATTTGTTACACATAAAGAACCCACCGTCATTTTTATTTTATTTTTTCCTTCTATCTTTCTTGCACAATGTTATGTTTATTTAATTTTCAATTAATTAATTTATTTATTTATTTTAAATTTAAAGAGTTTATTTGTAATTTATTGATTTTTGTGAAGCCCTGATGAATCTCGTTTTTCTTCTCTGGATCTAATAATCCCAAATTACAAGAAGTATGATTAAAATATTTGAACTTAGAAAACGGAAGAAAATACTCTGTTTCTTGCTACGCGCTCAGAGTAAATGCAGTATTGCAGTAGTGAAGAAATGTGCGTGACATTTTATGGAAGTGGAATAGCTTACGGCTAGTATTATAACAATATGAAGTGCAGGCGAAATTTATATTAACTATAACATTATATCATTAACTCCATTTTTAATTTTCAAAGCATTTGGAGTCAGCTTCGAGGTTTTAAAAACCATCAGTGATGACGACATACGCGAACTTATCCCACGCGAAAAAATGGGGCTCCGTGTGAGATTCAAAAACAAATTATACGAATGGCGTTTAGCAAATGTAATTTATAACTAATAATATTATTTTCCAAAATATATTGTTTTGAATGCCCGTAAATGCAGGGATTTTCATTTAATGTGAGTACCGCTGAAACACTATCCGTAGATAGTAGCGTTCGATCTTGGATTGCTCAGACTGAAGGTATTATCGCCTCTCCAAATTCACCAACAAGTACATCAGGGAACCACGCTTCATTAGTAGGTTGACACTGAAAACAATTTTCATTTTCCAAAACCTTCAAAGTTTATATTATCCAAAATAGTTCGCCCACTCACGCTTTACTTCTAACTTAAAAAACGAAACATTTTTTAGCTTATTTGTTCTAAGCCATACATATTTATGTTATTTATAAAGTAATATTCATTTTATGCCCTTACTAATTGTGAAAAAATAAATAAAATTAACACAAAAGTTTTTTGAAAGTTTTTTGTTTTGCTTTGTTTTTTAAGTAATAAAATAAAAAGTGAGTGAGCGAACCATCTTGCATTTGGGTATAGACGGAGAGCTGGCGACCAGAATACTTACGTCATTTCTATCATACTCTCTTAACATTCTTGATAATTATTGGAAATTCTGCTCAGATTCCAGTGGTAGAGGATCCTGAGAGATGGTCTCGATGGCTTTAAAAAACCGGTTAACTTACGTGAATTCATAAATTTTTGGTGTAGCAGCATAGAAATATATTTCATGATCAATGATAAAAATGGCGGACACATTTTATGGTGAAAGAGTGATACCAGACGCCAACAAAGACAAGAAAAAATATGTATAACGTACGTCATACCACGATAACTCGAGAACGCTTCCACTAAAAGTGCAGAAAGCTTTTTTAGAAAACAGTAAACTTAGGTTCGAAAATGGGATCAATCGGGCAACTACTTCCTACCGTTTCCATACAAAAGTTTTGTTTCTCACTATATATTTGAACCCTACCTGGGATCGCGTCAACGCAGAGAGCGGAAATTTGACACATGGTGTTTTAATAGTAAGAGCAAGTACATGTGCGTAAATATGCTAAATCGGGAGACCTTTTATTAGTGCTGCCATGCAAAACTTTAGTCTTTCAATATATATCTGAACAATGCACGAACAAGGGCTGAAATTTTGCGCATGGCGTCTTCATAAAATCAATCTACGTTCAAAAATGGGCCACAAAACCGGAAACCCTTTCTTGGTTTTATATGGCAATGCCAAGAAGGGATTACCCGATTCATTTAATTTTTTTCATTATTTTTTTGTGAGAACGCTTTGTGCAAAATTTCAGGGCTGTATGTCGACGCGTTCTCAGGCATTGTTCAAGTATATAGTGATTATTCAAAGTTTTGTATGGTAGCACCAAAAACGATGGGCAGATTTGGTCTATTTTTTAACTAGTATTTGCCATTGCTATGAAAATACCGTGTACCAAATTTCAACTCTCTACGTCTATGTGTTCTTAGGCAGTGCCCTAATGTATAGCGAAAAACGAAATTTTTGTATAGAAACCCTTCGAAGTAGTTGCCCGATTGGTCCCAGTTTTGAACCTAAATTTACTAGTTTCAGAAAGAGGTCGTGTGCAAGATTTCCGCAATTTAAATGGAAGCTATCACCACAGACAAGAAATACCCAGATATCGACGCTAGTACTAAGAAAGTGATGTATGGAAGAGCTCATAGCAAACCTCAATAACTCACTGATCTCGGCTAAATATATCATGGGTACGAACCAAAAAAATTTTTCAATATAGGCAAAAATTGAATTTTTTCTTAGAATTTAAATCGACCATATTTCTTCACAATTTGTGTGCATTATTGGTGGCTGAAGACGATTCGATTAAGTTAAATCGACCATATTTCTTCACAATTTGTGTGCATTATTGGTGGCTGAAGACGATTCGATTAAGTTGTGTCTGGGCAGAATCGGCTTCGTAGAAGTTGGATTGATTTGGTTGCTTGGGCTTGTTAACTAAAAATTTTTATGAGCGTTGTCTCAGGCCGGTATATGTAAATTTGTGTTCAATGTAGGAAAGAATTGATTTATTTCTTAGAATTGAAATCGACCATATTTCTTCAGAATTCGTGAGCATTATTGGTGGCTGTAGAGTAGACGGTCCGAACAAATTCTGTCTGCCCAGTCCTTGCTGGATTGTTTGGCTCTGAATAGCATCTTGTTGGAGGTTAGTGGGGGGGGGGGGGGGGGGTCAGATTAATAAATTAATGTTTTCAATATCTTGCACAAATTTTTTCTCTTAATTTGAGAACCCGGATATTTATTTTCATATTTCACGACTAGTCAAGCAGGGAAGCCGAACCGCTGAGAGTTGCTTTTATTCGTTCTTTGGCTGTACTTAAATACGTACGCACTGTCGCTCTTTGCATTCCACCAACAGAATTTATTGAAGTAAGTTTAAATTTCATTGTGATCATCGATTTGCATTAACTTCTCCGATTTAAATTTTGTAATAAAAATTTTGGACATTCTATTCTTAAATAAATATTAGGTAAGTGCCTGGCTATATTTATTTAAATGTATTCTTGCAGATTTATCTGTAATAAGCATACCTACATTATCCGTTCCGCTTTCTGGTCAACACGTACTCAAGAAAAAGTACGGACGGACGGACATGCAAAAGTCGAAATGTTTAAGTTTCATGATTCACGTAAAGGAGGATTTACATTATGATGGCGTGCATTTTTTCCAGATATTGTGAATGATATACATAGCTTATTGAAATTTCAATGTTACCAAAGCAATCACTGCAACACCTCACACGTACACCCCTCACTAGTTCTTATGGAAGAAATCACAAACTGTCAAACAGTCAAATTGTGAAAGTGGAATATCTATTTCCAAAGAGCTTCGAAAAAGACCACTCCAACGAAAAAAGTATTTATAAATCTCACTACGTCTAAAACTTACAAAAAAATTTACAATATAATCTTCCTACTGGTATGCCGTACATTTTCCCTGATTGTAATTTTAATGGAATTTCAATGAATATTTTACCTCAATAAAATACTCTATCATATTTAAAACATTTCTAATGTTCGAACCAAGCCCCTTTTTTTGTTAAAATTTGCAATTTTCTTAAATACGGAAATCAAAAAATGCAAAATCTAATTTGGTTGTGGCGATTAGTGATAGCCGCTTAGGCGTTATTACCCTAAATGTACGATTTGTATCCATGCAAATAAATTTCGGTAAAGTTTGTAATTTTGTTTGCTTATCCAACTATTAAAAGAAGTAAGTCTTGCATTAATGTTTACCACCCACCGCCGCTCACTCAACTCATCATGCGATACGATACCGGACAGAATTTGTTCGGACCGTCTACAGCCACCAATAATGCTCACGAATTCTGAAGAAATATGGTCGATTTCAATTCTAAGAAATAAATCAATTCTTTCCTACATTGAACGCAAATTTACATATACCGGCCTGAGACAACGCTCATAAAAATTTTTAGTTAACAAGCCCAAGCAACCAAATCAATCCAACTTCCACGAAGCCGATTCTGCCCAGACACAACTTAATCGAATCGTCTTCAGCCACCAATAATGCACACAAATTATGAAGAAATATGGTCGATTTAAATTCTAAGAAAAAATTCAATTTTTGCCTATATTGAAAATTTTTTTTGGTTCGTACCCATAATATATTTAGCCGAGATCAGTGAGTTATTGAGGTTTGCTATGAGCTCTTCCATACATCACTTTCTTAGTTCTACCGTCGATATCTGGGTATTTCTTGTCTGTGCTATCACTCTTCCACCATAAAATGTGTCTGCCATTTTTACCATTGATCATGGAATATATTTCTGGAATATATTTCTGTGTAGCAGAAAAATCTGCCTTTATGAATTCACATAAGTTAACCGGTTTTTTAAAGCCATCGAGACCATCTCTCAGGACCCTCTACCACTGGAATCTGAGCAGACTTCCCAATAATTATCAAGTTAAGAGAGTATGATAAGATGGAAAATTTTGCTTATGAAATGACGCAAATATTTTGGTCGCCAGCTATTAGTTTAGTATTATCACAAATTTTTCAAATAACCTTGTAATATATTGCATTTATAATTTTTAGAGTCTTGGGTCTATTATTAAGCAGACTTTAAATGGGAAAGCTTTATTGAACGAATATGAAAATACACAATCACTGTCATCTACTTCAAGAGGGGTTCTGTCTGGATTAATAGTAGATTCTTGGTTGAGCGAAAAAAGAGTGGTAAATACGTCAACCTTCCTTGACGCTGTTAAAGAAATAAATGAATTATTTCCATCAGAAGACACAGTAAGTTGACTGCTGAATTTTGAGTTCAAACCTTTGGATGAATTTCTTACAGGAAACATTTTACGTGCCGCGAAACGGAAACATCTACGCACGCGGAAAGCTTGTCGATAAGTATTATGCCCGCCGTAAAAAATATCAGAAATTAGGTCTTTTGAATAGCAGATATGTTAAAAAAAGTAAGCTTAACGTAGAAAAGAATACCAAAGAAATTTCTGTGCTTCAAGAAGGTATGTAAAAGAATTATTTTAAATTTCAATTTTTAATGGAATTAATTTCAGAAGTCGAAAATGATATGGAGCAAGCTTATTTATGGCTCCAACATAACTTTGAGCCTCTAAACTTAGTGACAGAAAAATGGGAAAAAAGCTATAATCGTAGAAGAAGGGATATTTTGACTAATGCTAAATCTATTTTAGATTTGTGGCCTTCTTTAAAAATCCCACATGGTCATATTTTTGTAAGTTTCAAAACTTGTTTTTCAAAACGAAAATTAATATTCTATTCCCAGATTGAGCTTGACTTTGAAAAACTGCATCCAGGGAAGGACGTAAATTTATTTTCACGATGGTATGACTTCAATTCAAAAATCAGGACGATTTTTAAAAACAATGTAAAGGACCCAAGTAGTAAATTTCTACTGCAGACTTTATAGCAAGGAAACCTTTCGGAAGATTCTACAGATTTTATTATTTGCTTACTTCTAAGTACGCTTCTGGTACCGAAAATAGTAAATTATAAAAAAGAAGAGAAAAGAATTTCTTGTTAAACCCTCTATTTTGGATGGACAAAATGCGTTCGCTATGCGCGTAAATGTGAGTATAATGTACTGCTATATATATATATATATTCAACTGTAATATTTCTTGTGTATTTTAGACTTATAATGACGTCAAACCAGCTTTAGAACGCCAAAAATCAAAACTTTTTGAACTTGGAGCAACTTTTCAGCCATGCATTATTGTTGTTGGAAACAAAGTTGAAACTGTAAATGAGTTTTACTGTTACTTTAATGACGTGTTTTATAAGGTAAACTCTTTTCTGAAAGCTGTTTCTGTAGTTTTTAAGCTTCATCAGGTGCTAAACTTAAGATATGCATATGAATGTGTTAATGTATGGCACTTCTTTGAAAGATATTTCTTTGACATAAAAGTAAGTGGGAATATATCTTCATCATTAGCTGGATTGTTATCCGATCTGAAAAACTAAGAAATAATCTTATTAGTTTCTTACATAAATATATACTGAAACTTAACGATTTTATATAATTTTAAGAATCTACTGAAATGTATAAATGTTTTTTATGTTCTGACTCATTCGAAGATTTGTCCACATACATAGCACATCTAAAATTGTCTCATAAATTATCCAGTATTTCACATTTCTTGTGTAATTTTGAAGGCTGCTATCAGTCATTTCAATCTATTTACTCCTTTAAGAGACATTTAAAAGCACAACATACACATGCTGAAAGAAATAGTCCTAATACTAATGTACAAAACGCGGCATCTTTGCCAAATGGTACTCCTAATATTAATATACAAAACGCGGCATCTTTTCCGAATGATAAAAAAAAATGCAATTACGATCTAAACTTCGAAACCAGCAGCCAATCTGAAAAACAATATTTTACCCCTTCTTCATTTAAATCTCAAATTGAAGATTTTGTTATAAAACTTTACGGAGATTTGTCTTTAAGTCGAAAACAAGCAAACGGTATAATGCAGGATGTTAGTTGTTTGTTGAATTATATGACAAATTATTTAAAAAGTGTACTTCAGGACACATTTCCAGAGCTGCCATCACAAAAGTTGGATAATTTATTTTCAAAATTAGACGAATGTGATTTGTTTGGTAATGTAAAGAGTGAATATTCTTTAAAGAAGTATTTGTCAATGACTAAGGAATATACTGAGTCAAGAGAGTTTGTTATTGGGCCGAAATCGGCAATACCCGATTCTAATTCCGACAAGAAAGGAGTACTTATGCCTCTTCGCGAAAACTTGACACTTATATTGCAGAAACCTAACATTTTAAAAAGTTATAAAGAAAAAATTGATAAGCTTTTGATTTCAGAATCTATAAGTAATATTATCCAAGGAACAGTTTACAAAGAAAAAATATACTCTTTTAAAGATAAATTTATCTTACCTTTTGTCCTTTATTATGACGATGTTGAACTAAATAATGCTTTGGGATCTCATAGTGGGAAACATAAGGTATCAGCTTTTTACATGCAATTTCCTTTTTTAGATTCAGAGGAAATTTCTCATTTAAATAACATACTTGTGGTCTGCTTACTCAAAGCCGAAGATGCAACTTCAGGTAGCGAGAAGAACTTTAGAGCTTTGATTGAAGAATTAAAATTTTTAGAAACAGAAGGTATCCTTGTAAAACAAGATAACCATGAGCTAAAGGTCTTTGTCGTTTTGTGTGGAATATTAGGTGACAATTTAGGTTTAAACAACCTCTTGGGCTATGTCAGAAGTTTTCATGCAAATTTTTACTGTAGAATATGTAAATCTCATAGAAGTGAAATGGAAGTTCAAATAGTAGAAGATTCAACTTCACTTAGAAATGAACAAAATTACTCAATAGACGTGCATACTAATGATCCTTCAATAACTGGTATAAGAGAGAAGTGTATTTTTAACGAGCTGAATTCTTTTAGTTCAATTAATAATATTACTGTCGATATAACACATGATTTATTTGAAGGAGTCTGTCATTATGACTTGTCAAAAATAATTAACAATCTTATTAATTTGGGGTACTTTAACTTAGACTTGCTAAATAATAGAAAAAGGTATTTTGAATATAACAATATTGACAAAGGAAATCAATGTGTTGAAATAAAAAAAGAAAGTATAGCAAAATGTAAATTTAAAATGTCTGCTTCAGAAATGCTAACTTTTCTTATTACTCTACCTTTACTAGTTGGAGATCTTGTTCCCGAAAATGATGAATATTGGTCTCTTTTACTCCTTCTAATTAAAATAGTTGATACTGTTCTATTACCGGACTTTAATGATAGTACTTTATGTTATTTAAAAGGAATTATCAAAGAACACCATGTATTATCCTTGCGTCTTTTTAAAGAGCCATTGAAGCCGAAGCACCATTTTATGGTGCACTACCCAACAGTCATCAAAAGACTTGGACCTCTAAAAAGACTATGGACAATTCGTTTCGAGTCAAAGCATAAAGAACTTAAATCATATTGCAATGTTATTACCTCAAGAAAAAATATCCTAGTTAGTTTAGCAACTAAAATGCAATTTAATTTTATATTAAGTCAACCGAAACTAAAAGATTTTATTTTAGAATTAGGCAAACAACTTGATTTTACTAAAGAGACGTGCTTTATGAAAATAAGAGACATTAATAGCTTTCCGACGTACAATTTTAATAACATTTTGAGTTACAAACATGTAATATTTAAAAGTACGAAGTATAAATTAAGTGACATTCTTACGCAAACTGAAACAAATAAGCATCTTCCTACTTTTTATCAAATAAATTATATTTTATGTCAAGGAGACGTCATTTTTGTTTGTAAAAAATTACTAAATGAGGAATATTTAGAGCATTTTAATTCATACAGTGTACATGAAGAAAGTACAGAATTTCATATTTTAGGCCTGAATTTCACATATTTCCCCACAAACATTGTAACTTTGCCAAATGGTTTACGAGTAGTTTGTATTAGAGCTCCCTTAAGTTTTTCGTAAAAGGTGCGAAAATTTACAATTTTTGCATTGAAGTAGTAATCTGCGAAGTTTTATAAATTCCAGAGTCAGATTATTCAATTTGCTCTTTATCAGAAAAAAACTTGTTTAAATACATTTCTTTTTATATAATTTTAATTTAAGCATAGTTTTTCCTTTGAACTGATTTTTATGTTTATTTTTATATACAATCAGAAACATTGCGTTAAATCTGTTTGGTACCTGAAATAAAAATTTGTTCTAAAACTAAAAATTTCTTTTAATTGTAGTTCGTGAAACTTTTAAATAATAACTAAAATCCTTTATGAATGCTAATTTCTTCACCTAAAATAGAAAATAATCATGGAGCTTTTATAATTAATTTGCAATATTGCACAAATTTATTTGGAAAACTATACCAAAACAATGGAATTGTTTTCCAATTAAATTGCAATATTGCGCAGATTTTTTTAGGTAAATATGCCAAAAGATGGGAACTGTTCTCTAATTAAATTGCAATATTACACAGATTTATTTAGGTAAATAGGCCAAATGATGGGAACTGTTTTCTAATCAAATTGCAATATTGCGCAAATCTATTTACGTAAATATTCCAAAAGATTGGAACTGTTTTCTAATTAAATTGCAATATTTCGCAGATTTATTTAGGTAAATATGCCAAAAGATGGTAACTGTTCTCCAATCAAATTGCAATATTGAACTAATTTGTTTAGATACCCATGCAAAAACATTATTTTGTTTTTCTAATTGAATTACATTCCTTTGGCCCTTATTTTCCTGAAATTTAATAAAATTTCTTATTCCAATAACATATGTTTTAGAAAATATTTCGATTTTCTCAGTTAATTGTGCAAATAACAATAGGTCTTTAAACTGAAAACATCAGTTAATAAACAAAAATATATTTGAATTTTCAACTAAATTTAAAAGGCAATGATTTGAAATATATTAGTGATTTTTATCATTAGAAAATCAACTAATTGCTCTTAGCAACTTTTTGAAATTAAATTTCGAAGCTGAAAATCAACTAAAATGTTTACATGAAAGTGCCCGTATTTCAGTATATATTCGCTAAGTATTTTTTTCAGTGTAGGGATTTGTTGACTTGAAGCTTTATTTCCATTCCAGTTTTTCAATTGACTCCAATTCTATAGGAAAGTCAATGTGTATGTAGTCAATACTTTGCTTAACTAGAACAGCTGTACCATCGCGAAAGGTTGGTCTATCACTTCGGATAAGGTCAAACTTTGAATTTTGGGACGTGTATTGGTTTTAATTTAGTTTCGCTAACTAATATAATGTTGGGATTTTGTTTCCGTATATAAATGGTGCGTTTTGTGTATGTGTACTAAAGAATTTACATTAATTGTAATAATTTTGTGTTTGTTTAAGTGTGATTGTGCGGACATAATTAAGTCTGGCTATTCAATGACAAAATCAGTAAGGAATGAAAGGAGAGCGAATCTTTTTTGGTTGTTATATTTTAGCTCTCTATATTTCGGGAGAAAATTGTCCACTTTAATAAGGCAGTCGAAGAGATTCATTCCAAAAAGTATATTGCATTCATCGCCAAAAAAGCTGACACTGTTAGTATGTTGAGTGTTCTTAGTTGTAGGTTGCTTTACCGTTTGATAGGCTTGGTCCCTCACCATTTAGGAAAACTTGACTGCCTTTCCTACGAAATTATTATACGATTTTTTACTAAGATCGATTCTTTCCTGCTTTCTATTCAGAATTTCCAGGTATGTCTCACATTTCCTATAGTTGGCGGGGTGGCCACTTTTTCCATAGTTTACGCTCTGTCGAACTGAGCTCTTCTCAGCTACCAAGAATCCGTTTACATCAAAATCTAGTGTGGTGGTATCGTTAATAATTTTCTTGGATAAAGGACATTCGCGTGGCTTATGACTGCCGTTGTATTTTACGCATCTATAGGACATGTTTCAATTACTTGCGACATGACCGAAGCGTTGACAGTTTCTACACTCTGTCGTTACAGATGGCTTGAATTTTGCCATGTACATTTTTTGGCCCAGGAAGTACTCTGTATTTATAATGATTGCAGTGTTTAAATCCGGCTTAACTTGTAGCAACCAGTTGCCATTTGTTCCGCCAAAACTGACTGGCCTCCTGAAAGAACCTATTTTTATCAGCTCGTGTTTAGATAACTTCCTGGAAAATACAGCGTTAATATCGTTCTCATCATATGAGCAATCCAAGCCTTTTAGCACGATGCTAATAGGCGGTGTATGAGTAATGGTTTAATTTTTCGTTACTAAGTAGTTTCTAGTGTCATTGGTGTTTGGATGCTTTTTCTTAACGCTATTTTTTTTTTTTGAATCAAATTTACTCTCTAAATCATTATATTTTTGCAATAATAAATTCTAGGTTACCTGTATATTTTTGATTTGTTCTTCATATTTCATGTGCTTTTCGTCCACCATTGGATAAAAAGCCATGTTGAATTGAGATCAAGAGCTAGGAATAGGGGAATTTTCTTGTATATTTGAGGTGTAGTCAATACCACTAGGGTCGGGCATAGAGACATTTTCGTTGTTTTGCATTTTGTTTGCCTATTTCTTTCGAAATTTTGTTAATTTTTTCATCTGTTAGATTTGGTCGCATTTGAACATTTCTGCTTATTAGCTTTTAACTTTTTATTCGCTTTCACGTTGCCTTTCTCTTTTGTTATCTTACTCTTCTTGTCTGGGGTAATACTTCTCGTTAATGGCATTTTCCTTTTGATTGACGTGACACTGCACACTGAGACGTCACTGTCACTAACACCGCTGCTTGTTAGTGTTGATTATTCTAGTGCGGTTGCTTCTTCTTCGCCAGAGTCGATTGTTTCTTCGTATGCTTTTAATAAGCTTTGATATCTTCCATGGAAAGAATCCCATCGATTTAGTTAATAACAACTTAGGTTTCTTTTCTTTTCAACTTCTGGATATTTAAATTTAGTGCACACCGTAAACCGTACGATATATCCAATTATATTTTGGGCTTTGGTATATTTATTAATCTGTGTTTTTATTCTATTTTCTTACTACTTGTACTACTTCCCTTGAAAAGTCAAGTAGTCACAGAATGCCTGGATGTGGAACAATCACAATTTCTTCTACTTTTTTTTTCTTATACGTTTTTGTTTTCTCTTCTGTCACAATTTTCATTTTATTTTAATATTTATTATTTTTTGCACTACAACAGTTCGGTTTCACTACAGTCAGAGACTTTGGCCCAATCACTATTTCTATTACTTTTAATTTTTCCTTTTCTCCTCTATTTTTGTTTTCGTATTATTAATTTATTACTCCAACAACAAACTTACTCTTTCAGTACTAGTCAGAGACATTTAATCGGTGCAGATCATATAGGCTTTTAAAGAATCTTAAATGAATAAGAAGTTGCTTTCATTTAAGATGAAATTCAAAAATTGATGAACGACTCATTGGCATTTGTAGTTGTTTTGGAAAAGGAATTAATGAAAATTTTTTGAGACTTGAAGGTTAAATTTTGCTATTTATGGAAAGATTGAGTAATTTGCAGAGAGGTTCTGCAAGACTGATATTAGGAATATAATCAGGGCCTGCATTTTTATTTCAATCCAGATCGTTTAAAATTAAAATAACATGCTGCGGAGATACGGGGTCTAGTTTGATATTAATCGAGTGGTTCTGGTAAGAGATATTAGGCTCCCTATCGTCGTAAACAGATTTAAAATAGTCTGAAAATATTTCACTTATAGATTGAGAATTGGTTTGCCGTATACGCCATTTTAATGAATTTTAAACTAATATTCAATACAAAGGTTTTCAACAATGCTCTTTTCAAATATGTAATCAGTTTGTTCCTACCTGTCCTGGATTTTGAGATATTTAGTGTGAGTTTTAACGTATATCACCCAAAAAGACAGTAGTAACGATATTGTTTTGATGTATATGCCATTTTTTGGCGTATACGGCAAACAACGTATGAAAATATCAGCTTTTTTGTTACAAGAATTGGTTTGCCTTATTCATGTACATAATGCCTGAGACTTTAGAAACTACAATATTGGTTTGCTGTATGTACATTGTCTTGAGTAAATA
The DNA here is from genome assembly GCA_963924295.1 of Dioctria rufipes. Taxonomy (NCBI): domain Eukaryota; kingdom Metazoa; phylum Arthropoda; class Insecta; order Diptera; family Asilidae; genus Dioctria; species Dioctria rufipes. The sequence goes on along the minus strand of OZ002744.1, from coordinate 71,150,360 downwards.
CGGAAAAGATTGTTGATATGTTGATTAGGCTTGTTTTGCCGTATGTTCCTTGCTTCTTATTACGTATTTCGATGCTATAAAAGCATCGAACAAACTATTATGGTCTCAGTCGTAGTTTGACCTTCAATGTGAGTAGAGTGCTTTGCGTAGAAATTCTTTAAAGATGGAATCACCACCGCCTGATTTGTCACCAACATTATTGAGGTTAGCATGAATATTTTATTAATTTATTTGTGCAAGAATACTTATATTTGACTTTCTTTGAAGATTGCAAGATGAGAATTTGAATTCGCCCAAACTTCCAAGCTCTCCAGAAGAACCTTTTAGTATGCTAAATTCAATACTATTTCATTAGAATCAAAATTCTAAGAATTTTTTCAGGAGCTGATTCAGACAATGACCCAGGCTTTGACCCGAGAGAATGCAGGCCGCGACGTAGAGCCAATATTTTGAAGAGTCCCACTATAAGAAATGAGGGACAAAATGTAAGAAGTATACCATCGGAATACAACAGCACAGGTATAACCTTGAAAAAATTTTGATCTTAAGTTTTTAATTTATGAAAACTAATAACTATTTTATTTTATTTGTTTATTTATGTTCTATTTATTTATTTTTTCAGAAAGCGAAACATGCTCCCCAGTGCAGGGTACATTCAGAAAGAAGAGGCGTTGTCCACTTGTATGGAAGCAAAACATCCGTAAGAAACTGCGCGAACAGGGAAACGAATATACGAACATAAAGGGAAAAACAATGCCTGCGAAAACAATGAAGCCGCCTTGTGCTCAAACGTGTTTTTATTTATGTACTATAAATTTCACTGAACAGAATAGAGCAGATATACATGGAGAATTTTGGAGTCTATCCGACGATAACAAAAACAGTTTCTATTCCAAGTTTGTTAAGAAAAGTAGCATACAACGGCGAAGAATGAAAAATTCAGAGAAAAAACAAAGTACATTCCTATATTACTTGGAAATTGATGACAACATTCACAGGGTGTGCAGGAAATTTTTTCTCAACACTCTATCAATTGATGAAAAGAGAATTTATTATTATTTTAATAATTTACACAATCAAAGTGTCGGTGCTCCTATGCCGAGAAAAAAAGGAAAAAACGTTAAGCGAGTAACTGCTTCTGAAAAAATTGAGGAGGTAGAAACGCACATTCGCAGCTTCCCTGTGATCGATTCACATTATTGCAGAGCAAACAACGAAAAAAAATATTTGGACCCGAATCTTTCTGTAAAGAAAATGTATGATCTTTATAAAGAAAATAAGTCGGATCCAGTTTCTCTAAATATATACAGGAATGTATTTAATTATAAGTTCAATTATTGTTTTTACAAACCAAAAAAAGATCAATGCGATCGGTGTTTGCTATACAAAGCTAAAAAAAACCTAGCGAGGAAGAAAATCTACTTTATATAAAACACAAATTGGAAACGAAATGCTTGAAAGCAGGGAGAGACCTGGATCGTCATAATAGTGATTCGAAAGTAGTCATCATTTGCTTTGATTTGCATAGTGTGTTTCCGCTTCCAAAAGGCTTCGCGTCAGCTTTTTACTACAAACGAAAAATAAATTCGTTTAATTTAACTGCGACAGCCTGTTTCTTTGATGGGGAGAAAATTACTTACTGTGCGCTGTGGGATGAGACAAACAGTGGTCGTGCAGGGAATGATATAGCCAGCGCTGTTATAAAATACTTCGACAGTTTGTACAGGACTACCCGCAGATAGAATTCATAACATTTTGGAGTGATTCCTGCATTCCTCAAAACAAAAACAGAGTTATCGCGACAGCTCTACTCCAATTTTTATCCGAAAATTGTCACATTAAGTCAGTCACACAAAAATTTTCTGAGCCTGGTCACTCTCAGATTCAGGAAGTGGACTGCGTGCATAGTGCGTTTGATAGGCACTTGAAGGGAGTCGAGATACATAGTCTCCTTTCCTTAATAAGACTGCTAAAAAATATCAGTTTCGAAAAAATAAAGTTAAGGCTCATTCAAATGAGACCTACTGATTTTCTTGCATATTCGAGTAAAGCTGATAGACTGAATTTCCAAAATGTGCCTTTCAGTAAAATTAAATTTTTGCAATATAATCGAACTGATCTTTTTACTATCAAATATAAAATATCTTCACGAGAAATTGAATATAAAACAGCATCGATAATTAAAAAACCATCCAAAAAAATAATAGCAACTCCAAAGAATTTATTTTCCCAAGCTGTGAATCCAATTGATCGACGTGGTAATGTGAAAGAAGATAAAATTAATCATGTAAAGTGTCTATTACCTTTTTTGCAAGAGGTTGATCAGCAGTATTATAAGACTGTGCTTAAAATAAAGTAAATAATTTTTTCAGGTTATCGAAAATTGAATTTTTGGTTATTTTATGTTATCGTTTTTGTCAAGAATTGATTATTTTGTTACCTTTTTTTAAAAAGAAAATATATTAAAACTGATTAAAAAACATCTTTTATTTGAAATAGCTAAAAAAGTAATTTAGGCAATAGATTAATGTAATGATATTCAGGTCTACTGGGGAACTCGATTAGATCAGATCGAAATACAAAACTATATAGACGAAAGAAAAATGGAAAAAAATTGTTGAAATCTTATAGCAAAAACACGTAAAACAGTCGATGAGAAGTAAGCAGATGAAAGTTTGTGGATTTTTCCTATCAGATTTTGTTGAATTTTGTTCCATCTTTCTAGCATCTATATAATTTTGTACACACGATTTCGATTTGATAGAATCAAATTCCCCGGTAGTCCTAAATATATACACATGTTTTGCCGTACGTGTATAACTCTGTTTCATTCGGTACCAAAGTTGGCGTATACGGCAAAAGGCAAACATTTTTAAACACCTATAACTAATAAAAGCCTCATTGCCGGAATCCTAAAATTATAAATTTGGAACGTCCTTATCTTAAGAATATTATATTATAAGTTTCAAATATTTCTATCGTACCATTTTTTTAAAATAAGAACATAAACTTTAAACTCGTTTTATCGAAAGTGGTGTGACTGGCATATACGGCAAATCAATTCCCAGGTGACGAGATGTAGAAGTGTTACCATTATATGTTAATTCTTTTGGGGTTAATACTAGATCAGTTAAAAATTTTACTAAACACCCAGAAAGACCTGAGATTACCTTTAAGGGAATTTTCAACATATTTTTGGTAACATTCCTTTAAGAGTGACTTTGACATTTTCCTAAGGTAAGAAAAGGCCTTATAAATTTCTGGATGTGGATTGATTTTATGTAGGCGTTTGTATCTGTCCTTTGCTTGGAGCACTTTTATGAGCTGATGGGTATACTATTTTGGAAGGAAGTTATATTTGTTAAATGCAGGTATATAGAGATTAATACCTTGATGTAAAGTATCATAGAATAGTTACGACGATAGGCCACGACCAGGTGAGAGAATAGACGACAGATTACTGTCTGTTGTTTAGAAAGTAATTGAAGGTATCAAAATCACCACGTTGGTATTTTCTCACCTTCGTAAACAGATCTCGGGCGGTCTTGAATTGTGTCAATATTAATCTTATGCCGAGAGGTGGATGGTGGGCATCAATCTTAGAGAGTGGGTACATAGATGAATATATGTATATCGATATTGTAGGATGCAATATTAGTCCATACCAGCTTTGATCCCACTATTAGGATAAAATTGATTATCAAATTGCTTCAACTAACATAGTTCCACATTATTAAGGAAAAACTGAGTAGGAAGGCTGTAGGCCTCAGACGGGCGCATATAATTGTCCATCCCATCAAGAGTCCATCGAAGGTATGGTAAGTTAAAATCACCTAAGAACAGAACTTTAGAGTATAAAGGACGTTGCAAAATTTTATCACTTATACTAGAAAATAAAGAGTTATATGAATCGTATGAAGTTTGGGACGTAAGCATATACAGCATATATAAAGAGTAAAATTCTTGTCTTTTATGACCGCACGTCTGATAGCTATAAGACATCTGGCACCATCCTAGTTACCCGTGAAATCCAAATTTTTGTGCCACCTTGAAATTAAATACCTATCATCAAGAATTTCACTACTGTAGGCATATGATTATAAAAATGTTTCAATAAAACATATAATATCGTAATTATTTGAAATCGCGGCTATGCGGACATTTTGAATTTTCGAATGTAGTACCCTAACATTCTGAGAGTAAACATTCATAGGCATTAGTTAATAGATTAAGGCTGGTTTGTGTTTAGAAGGTTGCGCTTGAACCGATCTAGACACGATTAATTTTTTATAATATGAGGCTTAGTGTTGTCTTCCTTTTTCAAATAAATTTTGAAGTTCTTAACCCCAACATACTTAAATTTGTTTTCATTCTTGAACTTCTTTGCTATATAACACACCATCTCCAGCATGCTCAAGTAACATTACCTATCGCGACTTTAAATTAATCAACCTAGAGAAATTACACCTTGCAGCTAGTGACATATTCTGGGATTGTTTATACTCTGTAGGTGATGTAAATGAGCAGGTTACTTACCTCACTAACAACATTTCTGCCTCTTAAAACTCGTCATATTAAACATTCTAACTCACCTTGGTTTACTAGCGAAATTGAACTGCTTAGAGTTGAAGGCGATTATGCATATAAATGCTGGAGAAGATTCGGATGTACACTACTTCGGAATAACTATACCTTCTTGAGAACGAAAGTCACTGCTACAATTAGAAGGGAAAAAAATTATTGTCGAAAAAAGCTAGACCCATCGTTGCCTCTTGCGAGCTATGGAAGAACATTAAAGCAATGAACATAACCCAAATAGACAAGCTCGATACTCACCTAAACTTGGATGAGCTAAACGACTATTTATACAGTTCTGCTGATTATAGACCTATTAGTACTTTGCATGTTTCATCAAAAGTCCTTGAAAGTATTCTTTTTGAGCAGATTATAGGTTATATTGAAGTGTATGGACTCTTAAGCTCTGCCCAATCTGGATTTCGTGCCAACCACAGTACAGTCTCAGCCTTGCTAAATTTAGTTGAAGATATTGGCAATAACACAGAGAAAAATATTTCAACAACTCTGTGTCTTCTTGATTTCAGTAAAGCTTTTGATTCAATAAATTTTAATATACTGTGCAATAAACTCAAAACTGAATATAAGCTTTCGAACCCCACGCTAAAGTTTATGAACTCATATCTATCGGTCAGGCAGCAGGTAGTTGTAAACGGAATGAAGTATTCCCAGCATAAAAAATTATACTTGGGGGTACCTCATGGGTCAATTTTGGGTCCTCTACTATATTGTGAAATTTCCTACTTATGCTGATGATATGCGGCTGTGCTTATGTACAAGTATAGATTATCTGCATCTGAATGTGACCAGATGGATTGGGAACCTATTTGTAGCTGGGCAAAAGTGCATAATCTTACGCTAAATCCTGCTAACTTTTAGAACGCGTCGATACGTCTCATCTGCCTTGTATGTCTCTTAATGATGTGCTTTTTCCATTCGCTGGCTCAGTTCGGCATATCGGGGTGTATTTTGATCCATCCCTTAATTGGAAAAAGCACACAAATGTTCAGGTTGGAATAATTTCTGGTGGTTTAAAGGGCTTAGGCGACATGCATCTTACACTCGTAGAGATACAAATATTCGTCATGTGAAGGCTCTATTACTAACAAATATAACTTACGGCTGTGAAGTTCTGGAAACTTGAATAGTAGTAATAATTTTTTTTTTGTATGTAAATTTGATCTTTACTGGTCACTGTTTGGCGTAGGCAAAAGGCTCTACAAAGGGTAAAAACGCGTCAAATGCCTCAAACGCGTCAAACGCGTCAAACACGATAAACGTGTCAAACGCGTCAAATGCCTCAAACACGTCAAACGCGTCAAATGCCTCAAACGCCTCAAACACGTCAAATGCGTCAAATGCCTCAAACACGTCAAACGCGTCAAATGCCTCAAACACGTCAAACGCGTCAAATCCGTCAAACGCGTGTTGCCAAAATCTCAATTCAATACAAATGCACCAAATTACCTGTCAAATAAGTTAGCTGTCAAATAATATCTAAGGAAATCTATATTATTTCTATTTTCTAAATAGAAACAGAAACATGTGCCATCTCAACAAATTCCAGTAATATTTACTTTAAACGTATCAATTACATTAATATTCTATTACTTAATATTACATTAATATTCTATTACTTTCAAAAAATATTAAAATAACTATGGAAATCTTTATATATTTATTATTAACATTACAAACATTAAAATAATTCAAAATAATGACTTTATCAAACTTAGCACTTTACAATTCTCAAATTTGAGGAAGAGTTTGACACATAGCAGCCGTAGTTGTCATATGTGAAATGATTTTGAGCGGATGAAGTAAATATTTTATTATTCTGAGTTATTGTGAGTTATTGTGTGCTATTGTCGGGTGAATTTGTGTTTAAAACATTTTTCAGGTAGGTTATTTACAATTTTTCTTTTCATTTTCAAAATTATTTGTTTAGGAATTCTATAATTACTAAAAATTAAAAGTAATATCAAGAAAAGTTCATGCCGGACATTTTCAATTAATTCTGCGGATGCAAATTCTGGAGATGCTAAATTTAAAATAAATAAATGTTTGATTTTTCTGCTTCCTTCTACTACTGCTACGTTCGTTCGTTTGATTTATCATTTTTAATTCGGTCTCAGTCTCTGTGCTAATTGCAAAATTTTTTGTTGAAATTCGCTCGTTTAGGTCATTATTTTTATTACATCATTTTGGAATTTTGGAACTACTTGGAACTGCCACTTACCTAATTGTCAAAACTGGGACTGGTTTTAAATTTTTGGTTAGAAATTAGATCGTTTTCAAAATCCTTGTGACCGTTTTTAAACTATTTTGAGAATTTTGTTTGAATGTGTTTTACTTTGTGTGTCATTTTGTTTTAGTTTTGTGTCATTTGTTTAGTTTAATTATTTTACTTGTCCCTATTGACTTTATAACTTTACTTTAGCTAGTAGTAGTAGTACCGTAGACATCTACAAACTGCACCTCATCATCCTTCCAGCTGAGCATCTCTAACGGAGCGCTTGTCCTTCCCACAGCACTTGCAACGTTTCCAAAGCGAGGAGAAGCCCCGTGGACTAGAGCTGCAAGGCAAGATCGCCGTCCTGCACGGACTATAGTGGCTGCCATGTGCAGTTGAATGTGTCTGCCTTCGTTGCCAGATATTCAAGACGTAAACGTCTCTTCAATCTGGCAACAAAGTGGCGCTTAAGTGCTTGTGCGTTGTGTTTCATTGTTCTGGTTCCCATCTTTGACACTTATGTAGTACAAGTGAATTGTAATGTCAAAACAAAGTTAGTCAAAAAATTCACCCGACTATAAAACTTTGGTCTCCATAGAAACGTTGTCCTAGCAATGCCGAAATTCGTGTGGATGAACTGACACATATCGCGCACCAGTTCCATTAGACTCTGCAAAGCTGGACAAGTGAAGAAACTGTGAAACAAAGTGCCGGTCCATATGTGACAATGGATTAGGATGCATAAGACTGTGATGCAGCCAATTGAATGCTACATCAGCATTTTTGTAACTAGAAGGATAACTGTAGACTACTCTGCAAGTTATCCCTCCCATCACGCCCATATTCACCCCGAGGTGTGTTCGCCATCTGTTGTATCCTGTATACTCCGGAGGTCTTATTGACATAAGCACGTCACGGAGCACACGTTTTGTAAGTGTGCTGAAAGGTGTCTGAGGTGGCCTGCTCAGCACGAAAGCATCTTCCAACTTAGTGCCAGGGCCACTGGTCCAAAGTTGGCGAAATATCTTCCGCGCAGAAGCAGGCAGGTCGTGTGGTTGTGGAGTGTTAGTGTTTATTCGACAGTTTCCCTAGATCTCAATAATATCTCCGAGAACTGTCAGTGTATGCGTGTCAGCTTCAAAACCCCGAGCATTACTGAACACTGAATCTATTAGTTCAGGATTAAACCTGATTGGAATCGACGCGAATTGCGTGTACCGTGGAGCATTCCACTTAAGGTGAAATGCTGGCCTGATTCTGCCACAGGTCTGAATCGTTGAGATTAGATCCTGCGGCCAGTCATGCGTATAGGGTGGTCGAACAGAGAGCAGGTAGTAATACTCCTTGATGCCGATCCCTCCCAGTACATTCACCCACAGTTGAGAAATTAAGATGTCCCTTTGGCAAAACAGTCGTTTAAATGCACGCACTTGGTGACACCTTGATTTCACAACCAAGTTAGTGAGACCTAATCCACCTATCCTGATTGGCAGACAGAGCGTACTTTCAGCAGCCCATCGTCTTCCGCACCAAAAGGCGTGTATCGCTTTTGCTTGAAGAAGACCTACGAAGCCTTCATCAAACGTCTCAGACTTTAGCCGATGAACGATGGACGAGGTAATCAAATAGTTTATCACGACTGGCCTTCCCATTAGCTATAATGGAAACAGTCGACTACGCCATGAGTTTCCAGGTGTAGAAAGATTCTCAAGAGCGATGCAGCTATTATTTGATTTACTCTCGTGTCCGATAAACACACCTAAATACTTCAGGCAAGTATTAGTCCATTGGATGTTCAGTGGAGTATCTGTACGATCTCTTCGCCTTCCGCACCACAAGCCTTGACTCTTACAAAGGTTGATTTTAGCGCCCGCTATACGCTCGTACTGTTCGAAAACTGCAAGAGTGGCCAGAAAAGCTTCATCTCTTGTCACCGAAATAGAAAGGTCATCCGCATATGCGAACATATGTGACCTCACATTGGTGTATGGTAGATGAGCTGAATATTGTCCGAGCATTCGACGAAGATCCGCTACTGGTGGCTCCAACGAAAGATCATTAAGCATACCTGACAATGGACAGCCCTGTCTGATGCCTCGGTGAAACGAAATAGGAGCCAGAACTTGTCCTTCATACCTAATCAAAATCGCCGAACCTCTATACAATTTCCCTATGATATCGAGCCACCTGGGGGGAATCCTAAATGCCTCGAGAACAGTCAGGAGATACTCGTGCGAGGCGCTGTCAAAAGCCTTTTTTTGGTCTAGTGAAATCATGGCCATTTGTATACCTGTTCATGGTACGCTAACATATGTTTGGCTACCGCGATGTTGTAGTAGATAGTACGATAAGATACAAAATAGAACTGTTCCGGGTGTATTACCGAAGCAATCACTGAGCAGAGTATCGCCCGTAACGCTTTGCAGACGATTTTGTAGTCCACATTGCATAGGGTTACTGGCCTCCAGTTCCCCATCCTCTGCAAATCTTCCTTCTTTGGAATCAATCGCATAACAGACCTCCTCCAACTAGAAGGAAAGTCTGAATGTGTCTCAACCGCCGAATTGAAGACCTCCAAAAGGTCAGGAATTAATAAATCCCTGAAACCAATGAAGAATTCTGGAGTCATGTTAAACTAAAGAATCACCTCCGGCTGAGTTGGGAGAAGAGCTGCCACCCGAGATACTTCGGCCGACAAGCTAGAAGCTTGATAATCACTTCGATTGCAATTCGTTTCGATAAAAGATCGAACTTGGAGCTTTCCAACATCCCACCATTAATTAAGAAAAGGAAAGTCACTTTCCGATCTTGGCAATCGTGCCAGAATTCCATGAACTCATTGACGAACTGCTCGGAATTAAGCAAATAGTTGTTGAATATCCAGTATGTAGTCCTTCTTTCAACTAGAGTGCTGGTTGCCACTACAAGGAAATGATCGGTAACGGAACACACTTAATGAGTGACACCAACGACATATTCTAGTATTCAAGGTGAGACGTAAAGGCTATCGATTCTGGAGCCTGCAAGGCTTCCAAAGATATTTCGCGAGACCCTCGTGGGATTCAGCGTGCAGTTGAAATCACCTCCGAGGATAATTTCGCTTCTAAAATTCACCAGACAGGATTGAACACTATCACGAAATTGTCCTGTAATGTCCTGGTCATGAGGAAGGTACACGTTTACTACCTTGATATGTTTGTCTTGAACGACAAAGTCCAAAGAGGGGTGTTGTTGGATACAATGATTCCAAACCCTGAGCCTCGGCGAGGCGCAGTTGTTGCAAACATTGCATAGCCAGTTTGTAAATAAGCATTACGCTCAAGTTATGTACAAGTGTCTTGAGTAAAAATTCGTGTCCTGCAGAAGTGTAATGTCTATATCGAATATTTTTACATGTTCGAAAGTACTGTGCAGTCTTGTATGAGCACTTAAACCCACGGCTTTGATAGAGGCTATCTTGCACATTCAAAGAGATGAAAAGCTAAAACAATGAATGTGCAACGTCTACTGACGAGAACAACGGGCCCAGCAATGCACCTGAATCAGCTCCTGTACCTTCCTATGAAGTCGCTCTAACCGAGCTGAGGCTGAGGAAGTAACAACTCTGGCCTCTCCAGCTCCTTTACAAGAATACTCCAGATTTTATCTGTATTCTTCTTGTACTGGAGCTGGGCAAGAATTTCGGAGATCTTCTTCCTATTAAGGTTTTCCATCCCCTTCGAGACCTCAAATTGGCTACCAGTCGAACTGGTGCTATCACACGACTCGTAGACACTGAAGCTCGAGAGACCAGTCTCATCCAAACCGCTCATTTCGCAGTCCGAAAGCTGTTCTAGAGATGCTTTCGCCTCTCTCACAGCAACCTTCGTACCGCGAGCTCCACTATCGTCCTAATCCGAGTGGGGCCATTTTGGAGCGACTGGCTTTTCTGGCTCTGGAGGAGGCAGCATCACTCGGTCCACTTTCGTCTTCCTCCTAGTCCTCCTTTTCATCTCTACTTGGCTACTCGACTGCTCGTCGCAAGAAGCCGTGCTTTCACATGGCGACGTGGCACCGTTTATAGCCGGAAATTCTTTTGCCTCTAAGACAACTTCAGGCACTTTAGTCACTGGCTGCTCCAAAATAGCAGGTTGAGTGCCGGCCAAAGATTCCTTCTCCGGAGCCACTACTGCAGCAGTGGTTTCCTTCGAAAGAGACTTCTGATCAACCTTCTTCACGCTTCTCTTGGGGCAGTCAGCAATAAAATGCCCCACCAAATGGCAAGCATGGCATTTCGCTTCGGTGCCCACGTCTATCCAGTATCTCAAACCGAATATGCTCAGGTAAATGCCTGACGGAAGCGTACATCTCTTCTTTGAGGTGAAGGGCGCTTCCCGGCTGGTACCGAAAATACTCCGCCCGAGACCTCCGTCCACAATTTTAATGGGAATGTCGCGAAACTTTCCATTAACCTTCCCGAATCTCCCAGGGAAATTCGAGAGGTCTTCATGTTGGGCTCGCATAGGGGCCCGCGGAAACAAGACCTCCGTCCGCTTTTCCCTGAGTGGGATTGGCACAACGTGTCTACCTTCCACCTCGATACCCACAAGCATTAGCTTGGTAGTACTCTCGAAGGTTGTGGTATACACCTCAACCATTCCCCCAGCTAATATCCCCATCGAGAATAGCTGCTCAAAGGAGATGACGCTGAATATTGGCTGCAGGTTTGCAGTCTTAGGACATCCTCTGATATGCTCAAACTGCATCCCGTAGCTCTCGTCCTGCTACCTGCCGTCGAAAAAGCTCTGGAGACCCGCACTGGTCTTGGGCCGAGGCATACCTGCGTCAAATGGGGCTGGACGAGGAGTGATGCCCTTGCTCTTAATTGCGATTGTAGATTCTTTCTTAGTGGAACTGCCACTTACCTGTGCATATGACATCCCTGCCAGTAACGCCGGGGATCGTGGTGCTGCTGCTGGTGGCTGATTTTTCGAGGCGTTTTCCTTTGATGAATTTCGGGAATACGAGGGGGCTCCGTGGTTACAGAGCTGATTCTGTGCTTCCTTCGAACTCGTGATATTTGTTAAGAGGCCGTGGAGAAGGTATTGCTGGATTTAAATTGAAAAAACAACTTTATTGTTCAGCTTACTTTGATTTACGATACTTTATTTCAACGATGTAACTGGACTTTATATACAATAAATTGCGATATAGAAAAACTTTTGGTAATTAAATGTTGACGTTCGTTCTCCACGGCTGTCGAAAGTAGAAGAAGGAAGATGGCGATGGCTGCAGAACTTGTGCGTATGACAAATGGACCGAAGTTAGTTGCATTTTAGCTGCTAGCGCCAAATACGATACAAGTGGACAGTAGCCTGCAGGGTGCTTATACATTGCTGAAACTCCAACATCCTCCCCGCCTTGAAAGCTTCCGATTTCAACATGATGATGCTCGCCTTCTTCTGCTTCAATGCTAGAGGTGAATCCGAAGGTAAGGGGATTAACTTATGGGAGAGGGGGCAAAGAAATAGGAAAATAGGACAGGTAGGAAATTCATTTAATGCATTTGTTTGTTTTTTTTTTTACTGCACATATAACCAGGTGTGAAACACATATAATTCAATAGCTTCATTTCTTGTATAAATAGTATCAAAATAATGACAATTTACTGTCTTGCACTTGCAGTTTTACAACATACATCTTCTGTGCCATCTTGAATCGGTAAAACACAAATCTTACTTATAGGTCGTTTTAACAAGGAACCTTTCATTTGAACAGTTACAACTCTTACGAGATTATCCTTCCCTGGATGTACTTCAGTTATTCTTCCTATCATCCACTTCAATGGAGGTAACTTATCTTCTTTGAGTAAAACAAGATCACCGACATGGATGTTTGTCTGAGGGATCAACCATTTAGGTCGCTGTTGGAGGCTTATACATTGCTGAAACTCCAACACCTTCGTAAAAAGCGGTGGCCTCATTATTTTACCAGTATGTTTTGGCGTTGTGGCTGATGCCAGCTTGACAACTTCCAACAAATCTTGGACGTTGTCCTTTCCCAGAGGTAGTCATCAGTGGTTTTTCTGCTGCTACTGAAGTTGCACCAACTGGCATAGCAACTTCTGAAGCTGTAGCTACTGCTTAAGTTGCTGCTACGGTGGTAGTGTTTGGATTTAGTGATGCAATAACTACTGTCTTAATTGCAGACTTCTCCCCTACAATTTCTTTGGCCTCTTCATTTGGGCCCTTACTGGCCTTTTCTGAGGGCCCCGTGAGATTTACTTTGGAAGAAGAAGAACCATTTGTACTCTTCTTCTTTATTCCAGTTAATTTCAGCGGATCTCCTGTCCGCCCAGAAGCGCTACTACTCGTACTCATACTGAGTGCGGCAGAGCAGCTTAAATTGTTTTTATAATTTTTACAATTTTCTTTTTTTTTTATTTACTTAATTTATTTTTAATAATATTATTGCCACTTTATATTTTGTTGTTTCAAATTGCTAAATTGAGATTAAAAATTGTATGGTTGCCTTGTCGTCATGGCAACAACCGAGATTCAAATTAAATTAATTTATTTTTCCTAAATGTCAGAAAATTCATTCTCTTTACCTACATTTTTTTTTATAATTTTTTTGCAGTTAGTTTTTTAGAAAGTACAAAAAAACTCCTTGAGTAACACACTCACACACTGGTCATCACTTATTCCACCTTTTTATTTGTATTATTGCGCGTTTTCGTTAATTTTCACGCACTTAAAATTGACGAGTCCGCACTTTTTAGAATAATAATAATAATAATTTTTTTATTGCCCATGTACAAAGATTGCAATCCTATTATGTACTTCTAATTTGGTAGATTATATTGGGAAAGCTTAAAATTAGGCCTCGATAGTTAGACAAATTAAAAAGATTAACCAAATAATTAAGGAAACATGAATAAAATAATAATGGAGAAATAAATCATTGTAAAATGAAAAGAGAGGGAACAAATACTAATGCTAAAATAAATAAATATAAATGGGGATATAAATAACTAAATATGTAAGTACGAATACAAAAAAAAAATTAAATTAATAAATAAATAAAAATATAGTGTTCTATTATAAAAAGAGAGTTACACAAAAAAAAAGTAAAGCATGAAGTATACAACAAATTTAGACTAAAAACATCAAAGAGAAGAAAACAAATTAGAAGAAAAAAAAAATCAAAAAAAAAGATATGTAAATTAGTTAAAGAAAAAAAGGAAGAAGTGATAGCAAAATATCAGAGTTACGTATATACATAAAGTTTTAATTAAATGCAAAGAATTGATTAATTGCTACATAGTTTGCATCATTCATAACTAAGGGCTAGATAAGTCCTCAATAATTTTAGAAAAGGCTCTGCCAGAACTCGCACGCTGAGCACCACCAGGAAGAGAGGTCTACCTTAGAATTACTTCAACAAGGTAAGAGCGGTCGCCATATCGTAAAGAACATCTAGGAGCGTGAAGTTTAAGACGTGTTGATTTTAGAAATTGCAGCTTTTCGTAAAGATATTCTGGTGTTTTCTCATAAATCAACGTATGTAAGAATGCTACTTCGCGACGTGCTCGGAACGTTTCGAAGTAAATACCAAGGAACAAACTTGCATACGCCGACACATGAAAATGCCTACGCAATTTATAGACATAACGAATTACATCGTTAAATGCCACAGTTAATTTTCTTTGACACTGTGAGTCAAGTTTGGCAAATACAAGGCTACCATATATGAAGTGGGGGAGAACAAGCGCTTCTACTAATCTGGATCTTAAGCCTAACGACAAGCTGCTCGTGGTAATCCAGAGTTGTCTAAGATTTCCGTACACTTTACCGAGAAATGCAGACATATAGTCAAAACAAGTGAATTTGGAATTCAGTTTGACACCTAGATTTTTTACAGAGTCTATATACGCCAATGGCGTATTGTTCATTGTTACAAATGGTAATTCAATGGTTTCAGTATTGCTCCTGTACACAGCTAGGCACTTATGCTTTGAAGGGTTGATTGAGAGCATATTAGTTAGTGACCATTCATATATGTTGTGTAGATCCTCATTGATACGTTGCACACAGTCCTCAAGTAGACCAAATGTCGACTTAAATAAGTACATCATCAGCATATAGATGTATGGATGTATTCTTCACAACGCTTGTTAAATCATTGATACACATGCCGAATAGTAAAGGACCAAGGACAGAACCTTGGGGAACCCCTTGATAAAGGAGCTTTACATTAGAAAATGTATTATTCGCTTTAACGACTTGATTTCGCATCAACAGGAAATTACTGATTAATCTTAAAACCGATGAGGAGAAAAAAAATGTATGCTTAAGTTTAGAAAATAAAATAGGGTGATTGACACTATCAAATACTTTACGGATGCCTAGAAGAACGAGTATTGTTAGAAGGTCATTATCAAGAGCTTCATGAATATCAGTTGTAACTTTTAAAAGAGAAGTTTCACAGCTCTGTTTTGCTCTGAACCCAGATTGCCACTTTAACAGTAGATTATTAGATTCATTAAACTCAGTCGCTTGATTATACATTATTTGCTCTAACCCCTTAGAAAGAAAATTTAATAAACTAATTGGCCAAAAATCGTTGGGACCATTAGGGCGAGCTGATTATAAATGTGGATTAACGGGCTTATTATAAATGGTGAAATTAATTTCATGAAATTCGTAGAGAGTGTGTCCGGCCCGGACGCATTTGACTGGATAGAATATATGACATTAATACCATCAACTCCAGTAATACACTTAAACGAGAATCCATCCATTTGAGGACGTCGTAATAGGATAAATGTTGCATTTAACTCATGTGCAGGGTACATCTATGGGATTCGTCGACGTGTACATATTTCTGAATACTCCAAAAGTATACTGGATTGCACGCTTGATAATTGTATTCGATTTAGAGTTGCCTATATTATGTTCAGGATAGTAAATTCTTTGTGCCCTAATTATTTGCGTGATAATATTATCTTTCTCACATTCAGCTCGTACCAGATTGCTACTTGTACTGCGACATAACTTGTATTTCAGCACACGTTTGTTTTTCGTTTAATGTAATTGTGTGTGGAATACCCTCCCATTTGAAATTAGAACAAACCGCTGTCCTATTAGCTTCAAACCATTGCCATTTAATCACTTTTCTAATATGTAAGGTTATCTCATAAGTGTTCATTGTTGAATTCATTACTTAATTTCTATAAATTCACTTTTTATTTGCTTTTAACTCTTGTAGTATATCTATCTTTAGTTTTAATTATAGTAAGTACAACATAGATTAACGTATAACGACATTTTTGTTAGACTCATAATTAATGAGCATGACCTCACTTGTGCTCTTTTAATAAAGAATTATTTATTATTTATTTATTATTATTTATAAAAAGTAGTGCCTTCTTTTCTTTTGATAAAAATTAATTTATAAAGATGATATTTGTTTCTGTGTAGCCAAGAGAATCAGCTGTATGTTTCCCACAAACTTTATACGCTACCAATGTACGATCCCTGACCAAGTGCGAAACTTACTTGACAACTATACGGTTAACCATTCGATTTGCTCTTTTTGCGATGTGCTTGCAAGATATCATCATCATCACACGGCAACTTTAGTGATGCATGAGGCTTTCGAACGATATCAATCGACATTCGACGCATTTGAAGCCCGAGTTGTGTTTGTTAAGATATAATGAACAAGATGTACATTTATGCGCCAATAGCAAAGGTAGCTGAATTTAATTTCACAGAGTAAGTAATGAGCATCCGATGTATACACAAGGTTATGTAGTAAGTAGTAGCAGCTAGTTGAGTTGAACCTAGAATCAGTAGTATGTCGTTAAATTTTGGTTGATGTCTTATTAAGTGCATTTGATAGAGCCCCTATTTATGTTCAGACTAATTCGGGATTCGGTAGGTGTACAGGAAAAACTATGACTGATGTCTCTGATTATTAACCATAATTACGTTGATATTATATAGAGTTTCGTGTTAAGTCTATTATAAATATTATAGTTTATACAATGTTCCGATAATTATGTCCCAGACGGAAACAATGGTAGGAGTTGAAAATAGTTTCTTTATCAATAAATACCTGACCGCAATGCCCCTTCTTGCTAATTGTATAGCAATCATATCCCGCTCACAATTCCCCAAGGAAAGACGATAAATGACGGAGTCCCAAACTCAGAAGATCGGATCTAACCAGAATATCCTTAGTAAAAGTTTGATATGCTGTAGTCGAGCACTAACTGGGAAAATTAAGCCAAAGCGGCCTGTGCTAAAGTAGGAGATAACTTGAAAAGGCCAATTGACAATGACCGTCTGCATCTTCTGAGAAAATTGAAATAATGATATGTTTGGCGGAAGTTATAAGCGAAATCCCCAATGTACTGCAAAGCAGACTGTACCAAAGGACGCTTGGTGATATTTTACGCAATTTACATATATACCCACAAATTAAATAAATATCTATTCAATTAACATTGCAAAAATTTTAACAATTGAAAACTTACTCTTCTTCTTCTTTCCATTTATAGTACCGCAGTTGAAATCTAAAGGAGTTATACCAAGTGATTGTTAGTGAGCTACAAATTAAAAGTCAAAATTAGTTATTACACGAAAATATATATATATTTTTTTTTATTACTTAAATTTTAGAATTCTGTCAAATAAAAGTAGATGTAAAATTATCTGCGCATAATTAATCCTTGACCGATTTTTCATATCCTTTTTAAAAGATTGTTTCATAACAGGTATTAAAAATAATCATTATTTTCGGCCCCTCGTTGGGAAGCTCTATCTCCTTTATCAACAAGCTCAAATCAGTCGCCATCACTTTCTCTAAACCGTAATAGTTCTCCAAAAACAAATTTACACTACTCTAATAATTGATTTGAGGATTTTCCGGTTGTAGAATCGTGCAAATTATCTGTAATGTGTATAAATATATCAGAGTTTGTAATTGAATCTAGATGTAACCATTGCTATAATATTGCTAAAAGCCATGTATATTATATAAAAAAAAAGTATATATAGCATTGTTTTAAGATCAATTCTTATTATACCCCAAATATATGGTCACCACTCTTATAAAAAATAATTGTTAAATTAGTTTTTCGCATCTACTTCTAAAACGCTTCGCCGGACAGCAAAATGGTTAAAACGAATTTCGTAGGGTTTTATATTCTGAAGAACTTTTGAGTATAATGGAAACATCTAGGATTGATAATTTTTACAGTATACGTGGAAATTTTCAATTTTTGTAATTTTTGTACCATGAACGGGCTGCCTGAATTAGTATTTTTAAAATTGTATTTACTATTTTTGTGAAAATCCCGTGTGTAAAATTTCCCCTCTCTTCGTTGATACATTATCACGCAATGTCAAAATATATACTGAAAAACGAAAGTTTTGCTCGGCAAACCTTGGAAGAGCTGTCCCATTTTTGAATATTTTTTGAAAACGCCGTTTGAAAAATTTCAGCTTTCAAAGTGAACGTGTTCTCGAGTATCGAGAGGACAAACGGACGAAAGGAGGGATAGGCAGACGGACATGCAAAAAACAAAATAACTTAATATTATGCGTGCGATCTAAATAATGTATGTAGCTATACGAATAAAAACAAACTTTATTAGTAGATAAGCTATGGCGGTTCTGGCTCACTTTTTTGAGCCTCCAGGATTTCGCCACAGATGGCGCCACCGTCGCTAGGTGGTGTAAATCCATACTAAATGTGGGTTTGTGTCTTGGATGTCCTGGTTTATGTCTTGGATGTTGGGGATACGAGACCACTTTGGGGGATACGAGACCACTTTTAGCACTCTCCAGCATAGGGAAATAGCATAGGATTTCGATTTTGTTCCTGAAGTTCGCTTATTTTTCATCTCGAATCTTGGGGATACGAGACCACTTTGGGGGATACGAGACCACTTTTAGCTCTCTCCAGCATAGGGAAATAGCATAGGATTTCAATTTTGTTTCTGAAGTTCGCTTATTTTCATCTCAGACTCGTAGCCTCTAAGTTTTTCATCTCGAGTTTTGGGATACGAGATCACTTTCAGTTCTATATATTTGTGAAGGGGGTGGGAAGCTTTATTGATGGATTTGGTCTTGACTGCGCCCTAGTGGCATTAGTCGGTACTAGGGTTTTCTTGGATAGATATGTGGTGCGCCTAAATGTAGGCTTTTGGTTTTGAACTAATATTAGTAATAATTAAAGTTAACGGTAGGAAATTTTTGTTCATGCCAATGGATTCTAGATGGGTGGTTTGTGAGGGGGTATTATAGTATAGGATAGGGAGGGGGGGGGGTAATGAAATTTTCATCAGAAATCCCCTATGGGCTCTGGTTTTCGAGATATTAGCGTATAAGTTATTTTTGTTCATGCCAATGGATTCTAGGTGGTGTAGGGTGGGAGGGGGGACGAAATTCTCATCAGAAATCCGCTACGGGCTCGCCATTTCTTGAGTAAGGTTACCTAGCGGCATTAGTCGGAACTACTAGCATGCCTTGGTTTTGCTGTTTTCTTTTATTAGCGGGGAAGTTCTAGATATCAGCATGACGTCATCTTGGTTTTTTTTTTGTTTTCAAGTGCTGTTGTAGATATCAGCATCATTCGAATTTCACAACATGATATCACTATTAGCGGGGAGGTTCTAGATATCAGCATGACGTCATCTTGGTTTTTTTGTTTTCAAGTGCTGTTGTAGATATCAGCATCATTCGAATTTCACAACATGATATCACCTTGGCTTGATGTTTTCTTATTATTATTGGGTCCTGGGGGTGCGTGTATTGAAAAGTAACAGTTGCTCTTTCGAGTGCAAGCACCATTTCTTTAGCAAGGTCCCCTAGCGGCATTAGTCGGTACTTACATATGTCGTTCATCTCGGGCTTGGGGATACGAGATTACTTTCAGCACTCTTCAGCCCTAGGATATTTTTTGTCCATGCCAATAGTATTAGTACTAGTGGGGTAAAATTTTCATCAGAAATCCTCTACGGGCTATGGTTCGAGATATTAGCGATCTTACCTTCTCAGGTGTAATTAATATTAGTAGCTCAAAAACAAAAAAGCAACAACAACTATAACCTAAGTTGTGGATTAAAGATTTGATGATATTAATCTGTCGGTGTTTTTTCTAAACAAGATTGCACCATATGATCATATATCTAAAAATAGATCAGGCGAAGCTGATTGGGGCGAATGTAGGTAGACATGTTCACTTAGATAAGTAATGGAAATTAGTAAATGTGTAATTTTGCTCTTCAGGTGGAATGCTTCTGATTTTATTCCTTGCATAAACAAATTCGCACAGTCCAGCAAAGTAAACAAATTCGCAGTCGAATAATGTAAACAAATTCGCATAGCAGCCGAGTAAAGTAAACAAATTGAGCGATTTATGTAAGATTCCCAATTTCTTTAACTGAAAACAACAACAACCGATATTAATCTGTGGGATATGATGTCTTAGATGAGTAGTGGAAGATATACTTTCAAATTTCTTTTGCTGAAAAAAACAACAACAACAACTATTACGTAAGTTGTGGTCTATAGGTGTCTTTTATAAACAAGAGTGATCATGTTATGATATTCGATGTGTAAAAATTGATCACGGCTGCTTGGGATGGTAAGACACATGAAATCATTAGAAGTAATGGAAATTAAAGCATTAGAAAAGGTGGCCAGGTCGCTGGTAATTTGATATCTTGCGTAAACAAATATAGCCGAGTAAAGCAGGCAAATTGAGCGATTAATGTTTTTTTTTGTATCTAGGAGTTTGTATTGAAAAGTCTTTATGACGAATTGTTTTTTTATTTTCAATAAAATTTCTCAACCAGTCACACTGTTATGAGATTTGATTGATTCCCCGATATCATAGTTCACATGAAGCTGATAAGAATATGATAATTTTATCTTCATACCCAATAGTATGAACAGGTACATTGTTTACTTACCATTAAGTTGAGAGTGGGTTAAATTAAAAGCTTTAATAGACGAACGCTGTGTTATGATATTAATGTGGTATGATATGTTGTCTGAGGTGAGTAGTGGAAGTTGTATGGGAGCTATGAATAAGCAGTAAAATCCTAATCAGCAATCTCGCTGGATATGTGATAATTCTCCATGTCCATAGTGAAGATCGTGGTGGTGGGTTGAGAGTAGGTATTGTAAGTTATGTATTGAGTTAAAAGTTTTGCTGGATAGTATTTGACATTTATCTCCTCGAAATGGTGTTGTATGAGTATCAGGAAGGTTGAAAAAAAGTTGATAATGCTTCAAGTTCAATAGTGAACTGCGATGTTGAGAGTGGGTATTTGGAATGATATAATTCTAGTAGGATATCTTACCACATTTGAAAAAAATGACATAATATGATTAAGAAAGCTTCATGATATATATCAAAAGTGATCCCAATGGATTACATAAGGAAAGTATGTTCACTTCATCTGCAAACAACAAATTTGGCTGAAAGCGACACACGGTGTGAGCAATAATCATTTTTTTGCTTCAATTATCACTATTAAGCGACATGTGTCGCAGAAAATATATTAAGTCTAGTCTAGTCTAAAATATGTATTGTAAATAAAAATTGTATTATGGTTATAATGCCATTTATTGAAATAATTTGTTTTAATTACATTATAGTTTAAGTCTAAGGTCTTTTTTCTTTAACTCAGGAAAGCCAGGATTTCAAAAACTGATCCTTATAATGAATATTCCTTATACCTTTAGACCAACATGACTTTAGAAGGTTCCTTGTGCACCATTTTCACAAATAATATCTCTCCGTCTTTACTTTTTGCAATCTTTGTTGGAATATCCTGATTTATCGACCTGTTGGTAGGGGACAGTCGACTCGTTTTTGGATGAAAAACTTTCTTCTTTATTTCTGGAAAGCATCGATTTCATAGATGTAGACTTAGCTTTATATGAATATTCTTTACTCCTTTCTTCCGTAGGCTTTAGAAGGTTTGTAGTGTCCTTAGAACTCATGTTGAAATTATTGCGTAATTAGCTTGCCAAGAAACAGTGATCTGTTTGGGTAAAGAGCAAAATATCAACTGAAAAACAAGTTATGAAACTACTATTTATATATATTTGACACATGGGCCTGAAGGCAGCAATTTGTCCTTGACCTCTGGCGTCACCTTAATCTTTGAAACCGAAAGTGTCTGCTCTTGGGTTCACTTGGATGATGATGAGCAGTGCAAGTTGTATGGGAGATTATAATTAGCTGTGCTTCAAGTTCAATAGTGAAGACCGCGATGTGGAGAGTGGATATTTGGAATGATATAAGTCTATTAGGATATGGAAGTATTATTTATTCATCTTTAAATCTTACCATGAAAGTATTAGGTTGGGAGTGGATTAAATTAAATGTTTTGACGAAAGAAGGTGGAGTTATTATATTAATATAGTATAATATGTTATCTTAGATGAGTATATTGAGAGCTGTGAGTAATATCTCACTCGGGATTTGGTCATATACTTGCCAGCTGTGGATATGTATGTATGCAACACTGAAATGAATTAATGTAATATGTTGTGTAGTGTAAAAGAAAAACTTTCATGGGCGATATGGGGATTGAATCGATGTATGTTATGCACTAGATTGGTGATATTTGTGCTTATTTGATTGAAGTAAAATAGTTTCACGGCTTCCTTACCAAGACTTAAATATATTCATAAAAACGTTGAATCGATGTCATGAACATATTAATACTATGAGCAGAGGAAATCGTGATCATTGCAGCATGTTATGAAATTCGATATCTAAAAATAGACCACTTGAAGGTTATTGGGGTGGTAAAAAAACATGAAGGCATTAGGTTGAGAATGGCTTCAATTTAAGGCTTTGGTGAAAGAAGGCGGCATCAGTCAGTTTTGGTGAGCCTCAGCGATAGGTCAAATAAAAAAAATGTCAACCGCGCTAATAAATGAAAGTTTTTCTAGTAAAAAGAGTGGTACAAAACGGCATATGGGGAGCTGTATTGGACAGACTAAATCACCGAGATTGTTATTGAAAGCCACCAGTCGAGGTGGAGAAATTACTCAGCGTGTAAGAAAAAGTGATTTTGTAAAGTGGGAGGAAATGAGTTCAGTATTCACAGACAGAATTAGAGCTGGAATTATTGTAAATATAAACCATACAGATCCTAAGCTATTTATACATGATGCTGCTCATTTATTTATACGCCGTATTAAGAATATTTTAAAACGCCATCTCAATATTAAAGTTAATACAAAGTTGTGTGCTGATTTTGTTAAGAATATCGGTGACAATGAGGTTATAAACGATATTAAATATTTACAAGCAAGAACTGCTCCAATCAATGTGGACGATAATTTAAATGAGTGGTATAAAGTTAACATTTTGGATTCAATACTCACTCAGCTGGAGGAGTTTCAGAAAAAAGATAGTGGCTGGACATTGGACTCCATTATACATTTAGCAGTACATATCAACAAATTTGAACAGCACCGAGGATCTTCGTATATACCTCTACCGAAGGAGATTGCTTTAAAGCAAGCTTGCATCAATGTAAAAAATAGTGATGAAGCATGCTTCGCTTGGGCCGTAACATCAGCGCTATATCCTGCAAATGTTCACTCCGATAGGACCTCATCATATTCACATTATTCTACTGTGCTAAATTTAACTGGAATAGCATTTCCTATGACGCTTAAGCAAATTAAACAATTTGAAGACCAGAACGATATATCAATAAACGTATTCATCCTAAAGAAAGAGCGTTCCTTCACCACTGTTCTAGTTAGACCAACGAAACATAATATGAAGCGACATGTGAATCTATTAATGATACAAAATAACTATGAGCAGGATGATGATGATGATGATGCTGCTGCTGATGATGATTATGATGATAATGATGATGACAGTACCAGGTTTCATTTCTGCTGGATTAAATATCTTTCACGGCTTGCATGGAAACAAGCTTCAAAACATAAGGCTAGATTGTATATATGCGATAGATGTTTGTTCTATTTTTATTCGGCTAAAGCATTAGCATCACATATTCCTGAATGTGAGAAACAAAAAATTTATCTTGAATTAAGGAAGCCCAACCGTAAAATTAAATGCTAGTAGCACAACGGATACTCTACCATTGAGAAACATTACTGAATTCCATCAGAGCAACAAGGAGCAGCCGCAGAAAACATATGACCTAATTCTAGTGTATTGTAAATAAAAAAAAATGTATTACATATAGTTATAGTTCCATTTATTTAAGTAATTTGTTTTAATTGTATTATAGTCTAAGATATACATTATTGGAAAATAAAGAATATATTATAGTTATAGGTGTATTCAAATAAGGAAGCCCAACAATAGAATGACACACTAAGAATTAAATGTTAATATTTTTTTAATTTATAATAAATCGATAATGATATTTTATATATGTTATTCTTTTTATTCAATTTCCCTACTAAGTCCAGAACTCCTGAAAGTATTCTTTAATAATATTTGTCTACTACAGAGGGCTCTTAATCGGACGGTTGAACCTTTTACCCAGAATGCTAGGTTGAGCGTGAGCGTGAGAAAACATGTTGACACGTGGGCTTGACCTTGGCCTCTGGCATCACCTTTGAAACCGGAAGGGTATTTTGCCCTTGACCTTGATCCAGAAGTGTTTGTCTTGGCGGCTATAATCTTAATCAATTACGTCACAGGGGACACTATACAGCTTTTCAAAACAAATTTGATAACAGATAAACAGCTTTCAAACAGCTCTGATAACAGGTAAACAGCTTTTAAACAGGTCTGATAACAGGTAAACAGCTTTTAAACAGGTCTGATAACAGCTCTGATAACAGCTTAACAGCTTTTCAAACAGCTCTGATAACAGCTTAACAGCTTTTCAAACAGCTCTGATAACAGCTTAACAGCTTTTAAACAGGTCTGATAACAGCTTAACAGCTCTGATAACAGCTCTGATAACAGCTTAACAGCTTTTCAAACAGCTCTGATAACAGCTTAACAGCTTTTAAACAGGTCTGATAACAGCTTAACAGCTCTGATAACAGCTCTGATAACAGCTTAACAGCTTTTTAAACAGGTCTGATAACAGCTTAACAGCTTTTCAAGCAGCTCTGATAACAGCTTAACAGCTTTTAAATAGGTTAAATAACAGCTAAACAGCTTTTTATACAGGTCTGATAACAGCTTAACAGCTTTTCAAACAGCTCTGATAACAGCTTAACAGCTTTTCAAACAGCTGTGATAACAGCTTAACAGCTTTTCAAACAGCTCTGATAACAGCTTAACAGCTTTTAAATTATTATAATAAATAACACGTTTTTATCTAACCATCGATCTCGAATATATTCTGATAACTGTAGTTCGTTAAGGACTTGTCGACTCGATTTCACAAGAAGCAGTACGTCATCTAGTTGCCTGGCAGAAGTTTTCGGTTGGAAGAAGTATTCGGTTGGAGGTTCGCCTTCCCTCAGCCAGCGTGATTGACTGCGCAACACAAACTCCAAGCTGTGCTTGTAAGTTTGTGCTCCAAGTGTTTATTTATTCTATTAAAATAAAGAATCAACTCCGATTGGGAGAAGAGCTGCCATCCGATATACTTTGGACAACAAACTGGAAGCTTGATACCCAGTTCGGTTGAAACTCGTTTCGATAAAGGATCGAATTTGGAGCTTACCAACATCCCACCGTTGACTAAGAAAAGGAAGTCAGCTTTCCTCTCTTGCCAATCGTACCTGAATTCAATGAACTCATTGATGAACTGCTCTGAGTTGATGAATAGCCAGTACGCAGTTCTCCTTCAACTGGAGTGATGGTTGCCCCTACAAGAAGATGATCACGACCGGACACAATTCATGAGTGAAGCCAACGAAATGTTCTAGTATTCCAGGGGGGACGTAAAGTCTATCAATTCTCGAGCCCGCGAGACTTCCATGGATATTTCGCGAGACCCTCGTGTATGATCTAGCCATAGGATGTATCAAACGACAGATATCCATAAGTCTGAAAACACTAACAAAATTCCTCAATCGAGCAGCATTGAGCTGTTAAGCTGTTATCAGACCTGTATAAAAAGCTGTTTAGCTGTTATTTGACCTATTTAAAAGCTGTTAAGCTGTTATAAGAGCTGTTTGAAAAGCTGTTAAGCTGTTATCAGACCTGTTTAAAAAGCTGTTAAGCTGTTATCAGAGCTGTTATCAGAGCTGTTAAGCTGTTATCAGACCTGTTTAACAGCTGTTTACCTGTTATCAGAGCTGTTTGAAAAGCTGTTAAGCTGTTATCAGAGCTGTTATCAGAGCTGCTAAGCTGTTATCAGACCTGTTTAAAAGCTGTTAAGCTGTTATCAGAGCTGTTTGAAAAGCTGTTAAGCTGTTATCAGAGCTGTTTGAAAAGCTGTTAAGCTGTTATCAGAGCTGTTATCAGACCTGTTTAAAAGCTGTTTACCTGTTATCAGACCTGTTTAAAAGCTGTTTACCTGTTATCAGAGCTGTTTGAAAGCTGTTTATCTGTTATCAAATTTGTTTTGAAAAGCTGTATAGAGTCCCCTGTGACGTAATTGATTAAGATTATAGCCGCCAAGACAAACACTTCTGGATCAAGGTCAAGGACAAAATACCCTTCCGGTTTCAAAGGTGATGCCAGAGGCCAAGGTCAAGCCCACGTGTCAACATGTTTTCTCACGCTCACGCTCAACCTAGCATTCTGGGTAAAAGGTTCAACCGTCCGATTAAGAGCCCTCTGTAGTAGACAAATATTATTAAAGAATACTTTCAGGAGTTCTGGACTTAGTAGGGAAATTGAATAAAAAGAATAACATATATAAAATATCATTATCGATTTATTATAAATTAAAAAAATATTAACATTTAATTCTTAGTGTGTCATTCTATTGTTGGGCTTCCTTATTTGAATACACCTATAACTATAATATATTCTTTATTTTCCAATAATGTATATCTTAGACTATAATACAATTAAAACAAATTACTTAAATAAATGGAACTATAACTATATGTAATACATTTTTTTTTATTTACAATACACTAGAATTAGGTCATATGTTTTCTGCGGCTGCTCCTTGTTGCTCTGATGGAATTCAGTAATGTTTCTCAATGGTAGAGTATCCGTTGTGCTACTAGCATTTAATTTTACGGTTGGGCTTCCTTAATTCAAGATAAATTTTTTGTTTCTCACATTCAGGAATATGTGATGCTAATGCTTTAGCCGAATAAAAATAGAACAAACATCTATCGCATATATACAATCTAGCCTTATGTTTTGAAGCTTGTTTCCATGCAAGCCGTGAAAGATATTTAATCCAGCAGAAATGAAACCTGGTACTGTCATCATCATTATCATCATAATCATCATCAGCAGCAGCATCATCATCATCATCATCCTGCTCATAGTTATTTTGTATCATTAATAGATTCACATGTCGCTTCATATTATGTTTCGTTGGTCTAACTAGAACAGTGGTGAAGGAACGCTCTTTCTTTAGGATGAATACGTTTATTGATATATCGTTCTGGTCTTCAAATTGTTTAATTTGCTTAAGCGTCATAGGAAATGCTATTCCAGTTAAATTTAGCACAGTAGAATAATGTGAATATGATGAGGTCCTATCGGAGTGAACATTTGCAGGATATAGCGCTGATGTTACGGCCCAAGCGAAGCATGCTTCATCACTATTTTTTACATTGATGCAAGCTTGCTTTAAAGCAATCTCCTTCGGTAGAGGTATATACGAAGATCCTCGGTGCTGTTCAAATTTGTTGATATGTACTGCTAAATGTATAATGGAGTCCAATGTCCAGCCACTATCTTTTTTCTGAAACTCCTCCAGCTGAGTGAGTATTGAATCCAAAATGTTAACTTTATACCACTCATTTAAATTATCGTCCACATTGATTGGAGCAGTTCTTGCTTGTAAATATTTAATATCGTTTATAACCTCATTGTCACCGATATTCTTAACAAAATCAGCACACAACTTTGTATTAACTTTAATATTGAGATGGCGTTTTAAAATATTCTTAATACGGCGTATAAATAAATGAGCAGCATCATGTATAAATAGCTTAGGATCTGTATGGTTTATATTTACAATAATTCCAGCTCTAATTCTGTCTGTGAATACTGAACTCATTTCCTCCCACTTTACAAAATCACTTTTTCTTACACGCTGAGTAATTTCTCCACCTCGACTGGTGGCTTTCAATAACAATCTCGGTGATTTAGTCTGTCCAATACAGCTCCCCATATGCCGTTTTGTACCACTCTTTTTACTAGAAAAACTTTCATTTATTAGCGCGGTTGACATTTTTTTTATTTGACCTATCGCTGAGGCTCACCAAAACTGACTGATGCCGCCTTCTTTCACCAAAGCCTTAAATTGAAGCCATTCTCAACCTAATGCCTTCATGTTTTTTTACCACCCCAATAACCTTCATGTGGTCTATTTTTAGATATCGAATTTCATAACATGCTGCAATGATCACGATTTCCTCTGCTCATAGTATTAATATGTTCATGACATCGATTCAACGTTTTTATGAATATATTTAAGTCTTGGTAAGGAAGCCGTGAAACTATTTTACTTCAATCAAATAAGCACAAATATCACCAATCTAGTGCATAACATACATCGATTCAATCCCCATATCGCCCATGAAAGTTTTTCTTTTACACTACACAACATATTACATTAATTCATTTCAGTGTTGCATACATACATATCCACAGCTGGCAAGTATATGACCAAATCCCGAGTGAGATATTACTCACAGCTCTCAATATACTCATCTAAGATAACATATTATACTATATTAATATAATAACTCCACCTTCTTTCGTCAAAACATTTAATTTAATCCACTCCCAACCTAATACTTTCATGGTAAGATTTAAAGATGAATAAATAATACTTCCATATCCTAATAGACTTATATCATTCCAAATATCCACTCTCCACATCGCGGTTTTCACTATTGAACTTGAAGCACAGCTAATTATAATCTCCCATACAACTTGCACTGCTCATCATCATCCAAGTGAACCCAAGAGCAGACACTTTCGGTTTCAAAGATTAAGGTGACGCCAGAGGTCAAGGACAAATTGCTGCCTTCAGGCCCATGTGTCAAATATATATAAATAGTAGTTTCATAACTTGTTTTTCAGTTGATATTTTGCTCTTTACCCAAACAGATCACTGTTTCTTGGCAAGCTAATTACGCAATAATTTCAACATGAGTTCTAAGGACACTACAAACCTTCTAAAGCCTACGGAAGAAAGGAGTAAAGAATATTCATATAAAGCTAAGTCTACATCTATGAAATCGATGCTTTCCAGAAATAAAGAAGAAAGTTTTTCATCCAAAAACGAGTCGACTGTCCCCTACCAACAGGTCGATAAATCAGGATATTCCAACAAAGATTGCAAAAAGTAAAGACGGAGAGATATTATTTGTGAAAATGGTGCACAAGGAACCTTCTAAAGTCATGTTGGTCTAAAGGTATAAGGAATATTCATTATAAGGATCAGTTTTTGAAATCCTGGCTTTCCTGAGTTAAAGAAAAAAGACCTTAGACTTAAACTATAATGTAATTAAAACAAATTATTTCAATAAATGGCATTATAACCATAATACAATTTTTATTTACAATACATATTTTAGACTAGACTAGACTTAATATATTTTCTGCGACACATGTCGCTTAATAGTGATAATTGAAGCAAAAAAATGATTATTGCTCACACCGTGTGTCGCTTTCAGCCAAATTTGTTGTTTGCAGATGAAGTGAACATACTTTCCTTATGTAATCCATTGGGATCACTTTTGATATATATCATGAAGCTTTCTTAATCATATTATGTCATTTTTTTCAAATGTGGTAAGATATCCTACTAGAGTTATATCATTCCAAATACCCACTCTCAACATCGCAGTTCACTATTGAACTTGAAGCATTATCAACTTTTTTTCAACCTTCCTGATACTCATACAACACCATTTCGAGGAGATAAATGTCAAATACCATCCAGCAAAACTTTTAACTCAATACATAACTTACAATACCTACTCTCAACCCACCACCACGATCTTCACTATGGACATGGAGAATTATCACATATCCAGCGAGATTGCTGATTAGGATTTTACTGCTTATTCATAGCTCCCATACAACTTCCACTACTCACCTCAGACAACATATCATACCACATTAATATCATAACACAGCGTTCGTCTATTAAAGCTTTTAATTTAACCCACTCTCAACTTAATGGTAAGTAAACAATGTACCTGTTCATACTATTGGGTATGAAGATAAAATTATCATATTCTTATCAGCTTCATGTGAACTATGATATCGGGGAATCAATCAAATCTCATAACAGTGTGACTGGTTGAGAAATTTTATTGAAAATAAAAAAACAATTCGTCATAAAGACTTTTCAATACAAACTCCTAGATACAAAAAAAAACATTAATCGCTCAATTTGCCTGCTTTACTCGGCTATATTTGTTTACGCAAGATATCAAATTACCAGCGACCTGGCCACCTTTTCTAATGCTTTAATTTCCATTACTTCTAATGATTTCATGTGTCTTACCATCCCAAGCAGCCGTGATCAATTTTTACACATCGAAATTCATAACATGATCACTCTTGTTTATAAAAGACACCTATAGACCACAACTTACGTAATAGTTGTTGTTGTTGTTTTTTTCAGCAAAAGAAATTTGAAAGTATATCTTCCACTACTCATCTAAGACATCATATCCCACAGATTAATATCGGTTGTTGTTGTTTTCAGTTAAAGAAATTGGGAATCTTACATAAATCGCTCAATTTGTTTACTTTACTCGGCTGCTATGCGAATTTGTTTACATTATTCGACTGCGAATTTGTTTACTTTGCTGGACTGTGCGAATTTGTTTATGCAAGGAATAAAATCAGAAGCATTCCACCTGAAGAGCAAAATTACACATTTACTAATTTCCATTACTTATCTAAGTGAACATGTCTACCTACATTCGCCCCAATCAGCTTCGCCTGATCTATTTTTAGATATATGATCATATGGTGCAATCTTGTTTAGAAAAAACACCGACAGATTAATATCATCAAATCTTTAATCCACAACTTAGGTTATAGTTGTTGTTGCTTTTTTTGTTTTTGAGCTACTAATATTAATTACACCTGAGAAGGTAAGATCGCTAATATCTCGAACCATAGCCCGTAGAGGATTTCTGATGAAAATTTTACCCCACTAGTACTAATACTATTGGCATGGACAAAAAATATCCTAGGGCTGAAGAGTGCTGAAAGTAATCTCGTATCCCCAAGCCCGAGATGAACGACATATGTAAGTACCGACTAATGCCGCTAGGGGACCTTGCTAAAGAAATGGTGCTTGCACTCGAAAGAGCAACTGTTACTTTTCAATACACGCACCCCCAGGACCCAATAATAATAAGAAAACATCAAGCCAAGGTGATATCATGTTGTGAAATTCGAATGATGCTGATATCTACAACAGCACTTGAAAACAAAAAAACCAAGATGACGTCATGCTGATATCTAGAACCTCCCCGCTAATAGTGATATCATGTTGTGAAATTCGAACGATGCTGATATCTACAACAGCACTTGAAAACAAAAAAACCAAGATGACGTCATGCTGATATCTAGAACTTCCCCGCTAATAAAAGAAAACAGCAAAACCAAGGCATGCTAGTAGTTCCGACTAATGCCGCTAGGTAACCTTACTCAAGAAATGGCGAGCCCGTAGCGGATTTCTGATGAGAATTTCGTCCCCCCTCCCACCCTACACCACCTAGAATCCATTGGCATGAACAAAAATAACTTATACGCTAATATCTCGAAAACCAGAGCCCATAGGGGATTTCTGATGAAAATTTCATTACCCCCCCCCCTCCCTATCCTATACTATAATACCCCCTCACAAACCTCCCATCTAGAATCCATTGGCATGAACAAAAATTTCCTACCGTTAACTTTAATTATTACTAATATTAGTTCAAAACCAAAAGCCTACATTTAGGCGCACCACATATCTATCCAAGAAAACCCTAGTACCGACTAATGCCACTAGGGCGCAGTCAAGACCAAATCCATCAATAAAGCTTCCCACCCCCTTCACAAATATATAGAACTGAAAGTGATCTCGTATCCCAAAACTCGAGATGAAAAACTTAGAGGCTACGAGTCTGAGATGAAAAATAAGCGAACTTCAGAAACAAAATTGAAATCCTATGCTATTTCCCTATGCTGGAGAGAGCTAAAAGTGGTCTCGTATCCCCCAAAGTGGTCTCGTATCCCCAAGATTCGAAATGAAAAATAAGCGAACTTCAGGAACAAAATCGAAATCCTATGCTATTTCCCTATGCTGGAGAGTGCTAAAAGTGGTCTCGTATCCCCCAAAGTGGTCTCGTATCCCCAACATCCAAGACATAAACCAGGACATCCAAGACACAAACCCACATTTAGTATGGATTTACACCACCTAGCGACGGTGGCGCCATCTGTGGCGAAATCCTGGAGGCTCAAAAAAGTGAGCCAGAACCGCCATAGCTTATCTACTTTTATTAATTCAATCAAAACTACAACTAGTAAAAAAGAGTGACTTAACTAAGCGACAATCAAAATCTACTAACTAAAAGAGATCTTCATTAAAAAGATCTTTACATTGAATTGCTTACTTAGGCAAAAATGGCAAGTGCAGATAAGATTTCTTAATGAAATTCTATCTAACGAAAATTAAATACTCGAATAAAGTGACGTACTTAAAGAGAATTGCATCGGACAACTAATTATGTTTCCACATAAATACATCTTGTCCGCTGCTTACATTTTTCTATATGACTTTTGGAATGGGGACTCTTGGGATGACATAACACCTCCTCCTTTAAGTTCAATATTCTCCTGAATTTTGATTTTGTGTAATTTACTTTTACAGTATATGATTATTACAATGAATCTGATCGAAGATCCCTGTAAATCATTTCTTCATAATTTAAAATGGAATTCATTGCTAATTTTATTATTTTCAATCTATTTCAAGTGGATATATGACACATTAACTATTTCAGGTACATTTTCCAGTTTTACATAATTAGGTAAAATTATATTTTCTGTGTATTCTTTGAAATTATTACAATATATTTGTTCTCTAATTCTTACTTCATATTGGTTGAATTTGATTACGTAGTTGCCATTAAATATATACTTTTGATGACTAGCAGAATTATTCATTTCAGCATTACTATATATTATTAAACCTTTCTTTAATTCATTTACATATCCATCTGGACTTTTTCTCATCTCGCAATATTTGAAAGTTTTGCTCATAACTAAATTATTTATACATATATCTTCCTTAACTAAAAACTTATATTCATTTCCTTGATTTTTAAATATAATTTTGTTCTATTTTAGTATTTCTCTCGATTCGATTGATTTCTTTACATTCTTGATTTGGGATTGGTAAAATATAAAAGGTTTGAGATAATTCATTTGAAAACCTAGGGATGTTAATGGCAATTGTTAATTTATGTGTGTTTCCCTATAGGGCAAGTTTTCGAAATTCTAGCTTTTCAGCGGTGATACTAAATTCTTTAATTTCGGCTTGGTTTAACAAATTCCTAGACATTTTTCCTATTCTCGCTGCGTTTCTGTTATCTCTAATATTTCCAATTTCCTCTTCGACAATTTTAAGATTGTCAAGAATTCGATTTGATCTGTATGAGCTTCATTACTTCTTGGTAATTGTCTTCTAGTTTTCCTAATATTTTAGTAATATTTTTGCTGCTTTCTTTCATCTGGGTTTCTAGAATTTCACATTATTATCTAAGTCGTTGTTAATCTTAATTTGATTATTTAAATTAGTAATTATTTTATGATTGTTCTAATCTATCTTCTTCGTCCATAACACCAAACATCCATTTATATCCTGTGCTAATGCCTCTTTACTTCCTTGTTTTGGGACAATAGTACTGAATTCTGCGTATAATTTTCTTATTTTCTTCTTTATTCGAATAATTTCTAACTTTTATTTGTTTATATTTGGGTAAATGCCTTTGCCTTTTTGCTTAACAATTTTTGATAAAAGCTTCTTTACGTGGATATGATTCGGGAGTTCCTTTCTTTCGTCATTTAATTTAACTATTATTTTCTCCTTATGGCTTTTATTTAATCTATAGATTTCATCTTTAGACTTACCTTCTCCTACTAAAGCTTAGATTGGTTTTTCCGGTTTTTCCTTTATCGTACTGTAGATTGTATTATTATAAAATTCAATGGGTTTATTTACCTTGTCAGTTACGTTAAGCTCAGGGTTACATAGTGTGAGTATACGAATATGTTCTGAAAAAGTGCTATGAATTCTTTCTACATCAGCGTTACTTGTATGAGTTTTAGGTGCTGTAAAGTGCATTCCTTCTTTTTTTATAAAATCATTCATATTTACATTATTCAATTAATTATCTAAGACAACCTTTTGGGGTTTTCCCAAAATAGCAATTCTATTCCTAATATATTGTAGTATTGTTAAATTATTTTTATCTGTGATATTATTCCCGTATAAATGTTTTTTGAATTTGTCCATTATTGGCAATGATAAATGCCTACGCGTATTATCTCGCTAAGTTTTTTTTTGTGTTTCACTAACTTTAAATTCATACTTTTCGGGACGTCTTCCGTATTTTGGTAAGTTACATATTTCGCAATTATTTATAGATTTAATTTAGGATAGCAGTATACGTCTTTTATTTCCTCATGATTTTCATTTATTCTTTTTTGGTTGTTTTGTACATGATAAAATTTGATTTTACTAAAAGTTTCTTCTTCTGAAGTCAACCCTTCCGCCAGCTTTGTGCTCTTTATGAATCTTAGAATTCTGTTGTTACTGAATAATTCTATTAATTTCTTCCTGTAGGATATTAAATTGAGTGTATTCTAACTCAGAGTATATACCTACCCAGCCTTTGTTTTTCATAAGTCTCATTAAGACATCGTTCTTCCCGTTTCCGTGATTATTTTGAGTTTACTGATCTTTCATTCTCACCAATAGAATCTGTGCTCTATACTTATTAACTGTCTCCTCTCTAATTGGAATGTGATCATTCACTTCTTCAATTCCACTATGAATTGTAGCCTGATCGGTTTCAATTTCTCCGTTATTAATTTCTTGTTTATCTATGTTTATTCTGCTTAAGAAGTCAGCAACTTGATTTTCTTTTCCCTTTACATACTCAATTTCATAATCAAACTCATTTAATTTAATTTTCTACCCTTGCAATTTGTTGTTTGGTTCTTTTAAACTGCTTGGCTATACCAGTGGGCTATGATCCGTTTTTATACCCTAGATGAAATCATAGGGGTATACTAAGTTTGTCATTACGTTTGTAACACCTCGAAATAATGATGGTAGAGCAAAATGGATTGGACACCCATTCATAATATTAAAAGTTATTTCGATTTTTGCTTGTCCGTCCGTCCGTCCGTCCGTCTGTCCGTCCGTCCGTCCGTCTGTCCGTCCGTCCGTCCGTCCGTCTGTCCGTCCGTCCGTCCTCACGTCCGTCCGTCCGTCTGTGCGCACGATAACTCGAGGACGCGTATACTTAAAGAGCTGAAATTTTGTACACGGGCTTTAAAAAAAAAAGTGAAATTGAGATCGAAAGTGAGACAAATCGGGCAACTCCTTCGTGGGGTTGCCATATAAAAATTTCGTTTTCCGCTATATATTTGGACACTGCCTGAGAACGCATCGATGTAGAGAGCTGAAATTTCGTACGTGATGTTTTTACTACATTAGCGAATAAAATGGCAAAAATGGACTAAATCGGGCAACTCCTTCTGGGTGTTGCCATATAAAAATTTAGGTTTTTTATGTATACTTTGAAAACGATCAGTCCAAGACATTCTTATTGTACTAAAAACTTCTGCAGAATACGAAATCATATAAAATTGGTTATCATCATTTTTTCTGTGTGACAAACCGTTCTAGAATTATATGCGAAAAACAATTTCAAAATCAAACTTGAATAGATCGGTGACCATGCGAAATTTAATACGGGCATTCATCTAGGGTATCACAAGAATTGGTCTTAGACCAATTATAGCTTTTTTACTTGTTATTAAAATCTTTATTCCATAAAGGTAAGGCCTAAAGTACTTCGTCGACCAGACTATTGCAAGTAATTCTTTTTCAATCGTACTTTAATTCCTTTCGTGTACATTTTGTGTCCTACTAGCGTTAAAATAGGTAGTACAAACTGTGATAGCACCTCTCCTATGGCAAATTGGCTTGTGGTATTTTAAAATTTTTTGTAGCTTTAATCTGTGTTTTTTTAATTAGGGTTAATGCCATCATTTGTCAATGTATGACCTAGATATTCCGTATCTTTCTTTATCTATCTGAATTTTCAGACTATATTTTCGAGGACAGTTAATTATTTTATTAATAGAATCCAAGTGTTCCTGTAATGATGTACTAAAAATCAGAATATCGTCGAGATAAACTGCATAAGTTTTGTTAATATATTCTGCCAATATAAAATTCATCATTCTTTGGGATGTCGCTGGTTCGTCATGGAGTCCAAATGGCATTCGTACGTATTCATAATGTCTGTTTGCTGCAGAGAATGCTGTCTTTTCCATATCTTATATATCTGCAAGGATCTGATGAAATCCTTTAGCCAAAGCAAGTGTAGAAAAGTACTGTGGTTTTCCTAACTTATCAAATATTCCCTCTGTATTCGGAATTGGAAACTTGTCATCAATAGTGATGTCGTTTAGTTTCCAGTTTCCTATAATTTATAACTATTCTACATTTTTATTTTCCTAAGTTGTACATTTTCTATGGTACTACCCAGATAATCCCTTGCGCCAGCATATCTTTCATTTGTTTATTTACTTCTAATTCGTGAATTTTTGGGAATCTGTATATTTTTGAGTGGATAGGCTGACTATATGTTGTGATTATGGAATGTTTTACTTCCCTCACATTGGTCAACTGCTATCCGTTCTGATAAAATAGATGGTTATTATCTGTAAGAATATTCCTAAGTACTTTTAATTCTTTTCCATTTACATGTCTTGTGCCTAACTGATATACTAATTCCATTGGGTTAGTTTCTATCATTTTCAATTGAGTAATTGAATTTAGTTACTTTACCATAGACTTCTAAAGTTTCTTTACCTAGGTCGCATCTTCGCTTGGATTGGTAATAGAATATTTTGGCCTAAGATTGCTTGAAATTTTTTTTCTGAGAGATTCATTACATTCCAACACATATCTGCATCGTGATTAAACTCATCCGGTATAAGTAATGATTTAATGGGTAATTTTAACTTTTCCTGATAAGGTTAAAAAATTTACTAATTTATCTAATTTAAATCGTTTTTTATTGGCGAAAAATTTTTCGTGGATAGTGGAAGTATCTACCAGACAATATAATTTTCTATTTTCAACAATTAATGTAACTCTTGGGACAATAGTTTTCTGAGGAACCGAATGAAAATTTACTTGATCAATTTCCATGGGTTAAGGTTGTGCTTTATATCGTGCACCATTGTTTTGAAATCTTTGTACATTTGGTGTACTTCTTTGGGGAAAATTTCCACTTTGATTATTTCTTTGGATAAAATTTCCACTTTGATTATTCCTTTGATTAAAATTATATTTATTTTGGTAATTTGGCCAAGATCTGTTATTACCATAATTCGTACGAGAATAATATTAAACTGATTCTGATTTCTTTGAAATTGATTTTGATTTCTTTGAAATTGATTTTGATTTCTCTGAAGTTGATTTCGATTTCATGAGGATTTATAATTTTCATATTTATTTCCAAAGCTTTCATTATATTTATTTTCAAATTTTCTTTCACGATTGGAACTTAATTCAATTAAATTATATGCTTCTTGCAACGTTCCCAATTTTTAACTAAAACATTCTAATATTCAGATAAAGAATCACAAAATTTACTTAAAATAACCTGTCATTTCTTGCATGTCTGAATTCTAATTGATATTTTAAATTTACTCTATCCAATAGAACGCATAAATTTTTATAATAAGAATGTATATCGTTGAATTTTACTTCGATTACCTTTCTTATTATGTGGTAACATTTTTCTGGTACTCCGAAAGTTTCCTTGAGTCGTGTTTTTACGTTTGCCCAGGTTTTATCGCCCAGTTTTCGAATTTCTTGCAGAGCTTCTCCTTGTGTCTTCGACATGAAGATTCTGAGTAAGTAACTTTGTTGGGTTGCGTCTGCTGCTACTAGTCCTGAGATGGTTTCAGCTTCAGATATAAAGTTCGCTAAGTCGAAACTGTTGTCGCCACTAAATGCTGGTACCACTCTTGCCTCAGATACTAAGTCCTTAAGCGTAAGTGCCATTTTGTGGAATTCTGATTGCACTCCAATTCGATAAAGATGAATTCCTTCCAATGATATGGTTTCGTCACAAGTAGTCGATTGGCTCTTGGACTTCTTATTATTCAAGTTCGGATAAGAATTCATGCAATGGTTATGTACACTGAGTCGAAAAACATATACATGTATTTATATATTTTTTATCTCTTTCTTTTGAATTTCTTTGAATTCGTATATAATTTAACGTGAACTTCCACTTTAACTAAAATTTCGATTTGCTTAAAAATTTTTAGAAGAATTTCTGAGATATTAACAATATTCTTCACTCTTGTTAACAATTAATTCACAACGGAAATCCTACCGACTGCACCATTTAAATACTTAATATATGTAGCTATATGAATAAAAAAAACTTTCTTAATTCAATCAAAGCTACAACTAGCAAAAAAGAGCGACTTAACTAACCGATAATACAAATCTACTAACAAAAAGAGATCTTCATTAAAAAGAGCTTTACATTGAATTGCTTACTTCGGAAAAAATGGCAAGTGTAGATAAGATTTTTTTAATGAAATATTATCTGACGAAAATAAATACTCGAATAAAGTCACGTACTTAATGAGAATTGCATGGGACAAATAATTATGTTTCCACGAACATACATACATCTTGTCCTTTGCTTACGTTTGTCTGTATGACTTTTGGATTGGGGATTCTTGACATTACATAACATGCGTGTCCAATTCATTTTGCTCTACCACTATTATTTCTATGCGTTGCAAATGGAATGACAAACTTATTATACATGGCGTTATGGAAATCATTTTTATGTTACAACTTCATGATGAGATTGCCCAATTTAAACCATGTTTCAAATTAGAACTGAATTTGCATATATATTATTGAAGTAAAATTTTTAGTGAAATAGAAATTTTTTTTCGGCAATCCTGGAAATCTCCGGATAGGGCAGTTCAATTCAAACTATTGTCAATTTAACCCATCATTCTATTTTTTAAATATTGCCGTTAAAACTTCTCTTCGCTAACTGCAAGCCCAAATTTAAGTTTTCTGTATCAACTCGTTGTCAACTTTTATCCAAATAAATTTATATATTTTGTATGGCAACACCAAAAAAGGGTTGCCCGGTTTAGCAAACCTTTGAAAATGTATTTACTACTTTAATGTAAAGGCCGTGTACAAAATTTCAGCTGTATACGTTGACACTGTCCAAATAAATATTACAAAACAAAATTTTCGTATGGCAACCTTACGAAGAAGCTATAATTGATTTGACCCATTTTCGAAATTAAATTTGCTTTTTCTTTTAAAGGTCGTGTGGATGATTTCAGCTCTCCAAGTGGAACGCTTTCTCGAGTTATCCTTAGAGCACACGGACATGAAAAATCAAAATATCTTTTAATATAATGCGTGGGTGTCAAATCCATTTTCAGCATTATTTATGGAATGACAGACTCAGCATACCCTATGATTTCATCTAGGGTATAAAAAGCATTCAGTTTCTACTTAACATATGGATTAGAAAAATTGGTTGCATCGTACCCACCCCTCTGCCTGCCTATTTCGACGGGGTGGCAGTTGCAAACATAAATTATGGGTATGTTATTATTGCGTTCCATACAAACCCTCAAATTTTTATCAATCTAATATAAGTCCAAATTAACCGTTTTCGTATGAAATGGGTGTATATGTATATACATACGAGTATATAGAATACATCCAGAAGTATTTCAATTAAAACCTCATTTCTATAAGACCTGTTATGCTCAATTTAAATTATTTTCCGATTTTCCGATTTTCAAAAGTACTATGGGGTGAAGCAGCAACAAATTTAGTTTTCAAATGACTACTTTGGTACTTATTTGCTTCCAGGTTCTTTAAATTCAATCAAAGAATAAATGATAAATTGCAAAAGTTCATATCAGAAAGAGGTAGGTATATAGGTCAGAGTTGGCAGAAACACAACCAGGCTTCGAGGCTTCCTCGAGGTGTTGTCAAAATTTCCAACACGGGTTTTTAAATGATGCAACACAAAACCAAGCCAGCAATTAGACTCAAGGCCTAGCCGCAAAGCGCGCTTTGCTCAATGTTCGTAATTTTTCTCTCTCAGGCCTACTTCTATCAATAGATGTACTCACAAAATTCAAATGAGAGCACCGAGCCCCAGTATACATATTCTACGCAGTGTTGCCAATTTAGCTCTTTTATGGCAAAATTTAGCCATTTAAAATATGTTTTAGCCACGAATATTTCAATTTAGCCATTAGCCACACTTTTATCCATTTTGCATTTTGAATCTTTAATAATTTTTATAATTTGAAATTTAATTAATTTCATTCAAATTGGTTACTGAATGCAACCAAAGTCAACGAAATGAAAGATATTGCCATAGTGCCTAAACGATTTTTAAGACTACTTTGTTTTAAAATATTTTTATATTCACTACGTGCCTGTTTGGTAACGCATTTTGTTTGTTTTTCTTCAAGTGTGAAGCTGTCGTCCGTTGTTCGTTAATTAAAAAAAAATAGATTATTTGTACGCAAAAGGCGAGTTTTAGGAAGGTTAAGCGGTTGTAATACTCTTGCCGAACTTTTTTCTATAGCATTAAAATTATTGATACTTTGTTTGGTCAAATGCTGCGGTTGAGAGATTATTTAGTCAGTAAAATATATTAAAAAAAAAAAGAGAAATAGATTTAATTTAAATTCTATTCATTCAATATTAATCATAAAATATGGACTACAAAGAGAACAGACATGTTACAATCCATTTGAATTTCCACATGAAATTCTGAAAAAACAGTGGCACGAATGGTGCTTATGAACATTGTGAGGAACGAGACCTAGATAATATTATAAATGATCTCAATGAATTTTGAAGGGAATATTTAATTATTTAATTTTCTTCAAGAAAGAATTTTTTGGGATATCTCCGGTATATAGCAAAAGCTAAAAAATGTTCTAATTTGTTATTTCATCACACAATCCATTAATTTTTGGTGACAAGTTTCAAGTCTTGGTTTGACTCATCAACAGGTCCCAAATAGCGAAATTGGGTGATTAGAAAAACAAATGAAAAAATGAAAAAAGAAGAAAGAAATGAAAAGTTTAAGAAAAATAGAAAAAAACATTTTTTTTTTTTTTTTTTTATTTATTAAAAAAAATTTTAAAAATTTTAAAGAAACAGATTCATTCGAAGCGAATCGAACCTGTATACGCCACGCAGTGGGCTGAAATAACAAATTAGAACATTTTTTAGCTTTTGCTATATACCGGAGATATCCCAAAAAATTCTTTCTTGAAGAAAATTAAGTTTAACCCGGTAAAAAGTCCAAAAGAGTAATCTCTTTTTATTTATTAATTATTTAAGTGTCTCAATTTTTTAAAAAAATTTTTAGTATATTTTGTAAAAAACAAAGAATGTATCTTATTTGAAATAAATTTGTCAATCCTAGAATGCTAAACGTGAGTCAAATTGACTGCTCGCCAAATAATATTGCCATTATTTCATTGTCTACATATCGAAGTAGCCACAACTTCTCAGTACCTGCATTAATGAGTCTCCTATGACTGTAGATGCAATATTGAAGCTCTTCGATACTTGTACGTTACATAACGGGTTGCTATAGTAGTCAAAATGACGTATGTTTAGCAATAATGTTACTTTTTGTGCGGGTATTAAATTTTCTCGTGTAGAGTATTTATTGCGATAAATAATTGAGAAAGCTATTGGATTATCCTCACAGGATCCGGAGCCATCATAAATACTGCATCAGAGTGCATATTGTTCATACTGGCGTTCAAAAATTCAGCAAAAGACAGCAACGGTCTGTTCAAAGTACAAAAAATCCATCTTTCGGCGGTAAAGAGGCAGTTATGAAGTTAAAATGATCAAAAAAAAAAAGTACACCACTCAATTACCGGCTTCTCCCTTTTTGATTTGCTACCAAACATGACGTATTTTGTACGACCCCCCATCCCCACAAGACCCTCCCTCAAAAATTTTCCCACACAGAGTTAGCCGTCCTTCAATAATACGACACTTCTCACGTTTTCCCTAACTCCCCAAGTATGTTAGAGAATCGCGAATAGAGAATTAGGGAGTTTTAATCGGGGAAAACGAAAATTCTCATCTCGCAAACTCCCAAACTCTCCTAGTTACAGAATCCGGCCCCTGGAAGGAAAAAGTCTATACAACTATTTATTACTTTATTGTTGGCAAAGTTGAACGAAAGTAATGCGAAAACGATATGACAAACATGCAAGCCATCGCACTATATGCTTTCAAAATTTCAATGAGAAAGGTCTCTGTTCTAAAATTGGGAAGGGCTTATATGTAGGCACGTGCTATATGCTTACATATGTATATAAGTTAGAAAGTTTTCACAAAGAACCGTACAACTCAATTTGGATTTATGAACTTCAGATCAACCGATCTTCGCATATCACTCTGACAAAAGTCAACTAATTGCTTGTACCACCCAGATATTGTAGAGCAACTGAAATTGATGATGATGTTCAGCTCTAAAACAAGTAGTCTTTTGATATCTTAACCCTGGAATACTATCCGTGAGTAAATTTTACTCACTTTCTGCTTGAAGGCTGCACTACTCTTCACGACATATGACCACAGCGTCCCCACTTCTTAAGTGCATTACCTGAAGCGTGATTGTTAGTTTAATGGAGGGAGAGCCTTCCCAGCATGTCTCAAGACTTGCCTCAGAGAAATGAAAACAAAATGATACCACCGGTCTCGGTGCTGTCATTGTAATTTGGTTAGTACATCTGTTGACAGAAGTAGGCCTGAGAGCGAAATATTTCCAACATTGAACAAAGCGCGCTTTGCGGCTAGGCTTTGAGGCTAGCTGCTGGCTTGGTTTGGTGTTGCATAACTTAAAAAACAG
The DNA here is from genome assembly GCA_963924295.1 of Dioctria rufipes. Classification (NCBI taxonomy): domain Eukaryota; kingdom Metazoa; phylum Arthropoda; class Insecta; order Diptera; family Asilidae; genus Dioctria; species Dioctria rufipes. Next base: position 71,107,211 of record OZ002744.1, on the reverse strand, counting down.
CGTTGGAAATTTTGATAACACCGCGAGGAAACCTCGAGGCTTCGATGTATTTCTTCCATTAGTGTTTATGCTCTCAAAGGGTGATATCGGAAAAACAAAATCCAATATCTGAAAAGACGGAATGATAAAACCAGAAGAAAGGTTATAATAGAGCAATTTAGGTCTTTTGTTTTAAAATTTAAATAAATTAATAATATTCCTTATCAAAAAAAAAACTTCACTAGAAAATAGAAATTCCTTTCCAAAAACGATAGATAGGTATTGGAATTATTTTCACCACTATAAAAAAAAAAAAAAAAAATCAAAATGAAAGCGTCTTGTTTTGAAAATTTTGAAAGGATGGCTGACAAATTAAATCAGAGACACCTTTTCACAAGTAATGCACTCCACAAACAAAGATGGCAGTAGTTGTGTATTCAAAACAATTCTGTTTGCTAAAATCCACATATGGGTATTTCTTATCTTTGCTATCGGCGTAAAGGCTCGTACCACTTCATTCAGAGAGTACTTTCCATTAATGTTTGTAATCTATTAGGGCAGTTACCGATTGGTGAACTACATTGCTTCCAGATTCACATAATATAATATAATAATATAATTTTATTTTTTGTCGGACTTTTGTACTTTGAGTCTCTGTATTTCCGTATTTTTGTTTTGAGATAAGCTCTCTATTGTTTATTATCTTGTGTTTTATGCTTTATCCTATTAGTTAACTATAGTAGCATGTAGCTCTCAGTCGTAGTGAGTCTGTTCACTGCGTGAAAATTAGTTCGCTACAACCTTTTGAATTTTTTGAATACTTTAGAATCGATACTTTATACTTTATAATCTATTGACAGATGTTATTGTTACTGTCACTTATTCGTCCGCTAATATGTTTCAAATTTTATCTTGAGTACTTTAAGGTCGCTATTATTTGACATCGTAATCTAATTTTACACTAAGTGGCTGCAATTTTTACTCTCTTAGAATAGAATAGAATAGAAAAATCATTTATTGAAGTACCTCAGCTTAAGCTACGTAACAACGTTAGGTAGATCGAGTAAGTATTAGATGGTTGTCATAATTGGTATGGTACAAAGTTATTTAGTAAACTAACAAACGAGCAATGAACAAACTTATTGCGGTAGAATATGATTCTAGAAAATGATTCTACCGCAATGAGTTTGTTCATTGCTCCTTTGTTAGTTCGGTAAGTAATTTTGTACCATACCAATTATGCCACCCATCTAATACTTAGTCGATGTACCTAACGTTATTTCACAGAGTTTTTTGGAAAAAGAGCTATTTTCACTTTTAAAGAACAAAAACGAGAAGACGTTTTTTCTAATAAAAACCACCTTTTACTGCTCAAATTACACGTTGGAAAAACACTACTTAAAGAGATTTTGCTAAATGCATTTCGGACTCATTTGTCCATCTTCAGTAGCTTCCTACTTGACTTTAAATGAACCTATTATTATGGTATATGACTATATTTGCAAGTACACTATCATTACAAATGCAATCGTCAAAAGTTGTCAGCAAAAAAATACAAATGTAAAAATATGATTTTAAATGTGGTATGTGATTGTCGGTTCAAATACATTAGTATTGAAAAAGGGTGGAACACAATTACTGTCGTCAAAAAGACTAAAATATACATATATAAACAAATACTTTAATTTTTAATTTTATCCTACTGGCTTTATGAAGTTGAAGAGAGATGACGTTATTGGTGGCTGATCAATGTTCATTAATGTGTTGTTTAATTTTTTCATATACACACTCTCCCACGCATCTAATTTGTATTGCCTTTGTACTGACTTTCTCAGATTTAGGCTGTTCGTATTGATGTTTGTGTGGCCTTCAGTGACCATATGTAAAGCTACAGCTGATACTGGTTGAACGGATTTTATCTGCGAAATATGTTCTTTAAAGCTACTGAAGATGGACAAATGAGTCCGAAATGCATTTAGCAAAATCTCTTTAAGTAGTGTTTTTCAAACGTGTAATTTGAGCAATAAAAGGCGGTTTTTATTAGAAAAAACGTCTTCTCCTTTTTGTTCTTTAAAAGTACCTAACGTTGTTACGTAACTTAAGAATCATATCCTACCGCAATGAGTTTGTTCATTGCTCCTTTGTTAGTTTGCTAAATAACTTTGTACCATACCAATTATGCCAACCATCTAACACTTACTCGATGTACTTAACGTTGTTACGTAGCTTAAGCTGAGGTGCTTCAATAAATTATTGATCTATTCTATTCTATTCTAAGAGAGTAAAAATTTCAACCACTTAGTGTAAAAACTCGTTAACCGCAAACTATTACACAATCTGTCTACAGTTCAGACTTTTCATGAAGTCCTAAAATACATCAAATATCTACGACATATGCGTATATATGTATTATAGATTATATAGTTTAATGTTATACTATGAAAGTTTCTTTATACGTACATATACTATATATATTTTTTTAAGTTATGTCATGAAAATTACGTTTCTGTTAAACTTTTTGCGCTTCCTTTTGCACTAGTCTGTGCCACTCCACGGACAAATTAGATATTTCTTTCGTTGGGCTGCCATATAAAAATTTTGGTTTTCAATATATTATATTTGGAAACTGCCTGAGAACGCGTCAACGTAGATAGTTTAAATTTTGTACACGGAGTTTCCATAAAAATAGTAAATGATATCTCAAAAATTAACTAAATCGGGCAACCCGTTTAGAATTTGCATACTGTGAGACAATCAATTATAGAAAAATTCTTCATAATATAAAATCCTATGAAATTGGTTATACTAATTTTTACTATCTGATTAATCGTTCTAGAAATATATGCGAAAAACTATTTTAACAATCTCGCTTTTAAAGAGGGTTTCCAAGCAGTATTTTTAGCATTTTTTTTTTGTAATATAAGTATGTATATATATATATATTCATATTTTAATTCTGGTTTACTGCCTTCGAATTTCAGCTTTATCCTTCTTTAGGAAATCATACCGTTATTATTAGCACTGAATTTTCATAAGTACAAAAAAATTTTTTTAATCTCCGATACTAATATCAATATAAATTTAATTGAATTGGATTCAATATGTGTTTTTCATCACTCTTACACAAATTTTATTTCTTTCAAATTTCCAGTTCTCCAGTTTAAAAAGTCGTCTGTCTTCTATCAAATGTATCTGTCAAGAAAAATCACTCTGAAGTGCCTAGTTGTTACATATTTACTTAGTTGCTAAAATATTTTCGTTCATAAAAAAAAGGTTAAAATATATCTTCCATTGTCGCCGGCCTATTGTTTTTGTTAAATCGATAGAGAAACCTACTTACTTGTCCGCAATTTGTCGAGATCTATAAATAAAAGTCAAGAAAATACAGGACGAAAACTAATGTTTCCTTCATAGGGTAAATAAAAATTCTTTGCACGGAATCAATAGACGAAACTGAAGTGTTCTACCATGAAAAAAGAAATCACTTGCAAAGCGGGACGAGGCAAGAACTACGGTAAGTAGATATCGGAAGTAGCGATATATTAGTTTACGACATAATCGTCATCGGGTTCTGATTTCATTTGACATGCACCTCATCCATAAAATGATAGAAAAAGACGAGGAAAAAATTCCCGAAGTTCAAGTTAGTTTGAATAAATTTAGAATTGTATTGAAAGTTTCTTTTAAAGTTGGTTATATGCATAGGTGATCTAAAATGTACATTCTTTGACAAATTAAATTATAATTTTTAAACCAGCTACAAGTCGAATTTTAAGACTCTGATTTGGATGAAGAATTGCAAGTTTTCCCGAAATGCATCTTCATTTAATAATTCATAATTAACTCTTTCTAGTCGATATTTTTTAAATAAATCCTGAGGTTAGATTTTAGTACGGCTTGCTTTTTTAATATTTCAGGGATTTCTCAACAAATTTCCCGATTTTTTCCAACATGATGTGGCTTTAGCTTAGATTTAATGGATTAAAAATGATAAATAAGAAAACATGGGTTTCTAACTTATTTCCAAGGTCTTGCTTATATGACCTTGTAGAATTTTTTGAATACTTGCAGGGACATAATATATATCTCGTTAGGCTCAAAAAAGCTAATATAGAATCAGTGCAACTTTTCACCTTATTTTTTATGAGAAACAAAAAATCAAAGAAAACTTACTTTAATTTCAGGAACTTTATCTAACTAGTTCGATTAAAACATGACTCAGAACTGAATACATTCGTGTGAAGTCCCAATATGGGCTTTACATAAAAAAAGCGGAGGTGCCGGTGTGGTGGACAGGACTGGTGAACGCAAAATTTGTTAATGTCAATATTTTTTTATTATTCTTCACAAAATTATTCTTAGCCTAGTACTTCAGTGCTTACTTGCTACTTATAAACAAAAAATGATAATAAAAATAAACTAATAAAATAATAAACCCAAACAAAATAATAACTCAAATAATAATCCAAAAAAATAATAAAATAACTCCAACCAAAAAAATCCAAATGATCCAAATAATAATAATTAATCCAAATGATAACTCGTTAATACTCCACGTTTATCCTGTAAAATATAAAAAACTAGATTAGAAAGAATCTCTAAATAAGGTACAAACAGAATGAGCTTCATTCACTGCTCATGAGTTTGCCAGGTTCAAAACTACCTTAGCCTTGGGGGTGCTGAAAAAAATTTAATTTATTATATTTAATTAATACAACAGGGTTCAATTCTTCCCTTCCTAGTCAAGACTTAATTTCGGTTTAGCGCTTCCGATCTGTCTTGTTGACTGCTCAATTTGCAAGTGATTTGCTATTCCCAACTGCTCGCTATTTATAGCCGGGAATACAATGGGAGCAGTGCGTCTGTCGGTCGCTGTTGCCTTGACGCTATGCAGTAGCAGCGTGTCGCTATGGAGATTTTTGTTGTCGTTGGCGTAGTGGAGATCTTCTTTAGTAAATAGAAGAAGAAGAAGACAACGTACCAGCTGCCTGTGACACAAATGTCACTGGAAGTTGACGGCAGTAGCCGTGAAATTGGTAAGATTCTTCAATTTTTGTTTATTTATTTGCGTTAATGTATTTTCATGTTTATATTTTCAGTTTACATGGTACTGTGGCTCTCAAGGAGGAATGCGTTGTATCGTGGGAGTCGGATTCTACGGTTTTTAGGTGAGTAAAATTTTCATGTAAAAGTCTCGGATCGGAATGATCTGAGACTTTTATTTTTTATTTGTATTATGATTAATCTTGTTTTGTTTTCTTTTTAGGTATATTTATATAAGGCCAAAGGCCTGAAAAAAATAAAAGGGCCTGAATACATACAGGCAATGCCTATAAAGTGCCAGGAGTTGCTGTGGCACTTGATATTTACAGTGAGTGTTTTGTTTTGATTTGGTTTAAATTATTGTTCCGCGACGGAACATCCACCCGCCTCAAAAAAAGCTGTGGCTGAATAATTGGTTTTTTTTTTTTTTTTCTATTTAATAAATTTTATATTTACTTTTGGTTAGCGTTTTATTTAATAATCCTTGTTCTGTTGGTTCTATTATTAATTTTTGTTAGTACCAGAATTAAAAAGAGGTTTTCTGTATTTAAAAACTTACGTTTTTTAACTTGTAGGCGTATGCGTATTTTTCCGTTTGATGTTTTGATGAAGCGGAGCGTGTCGCCTTCATCGGTTTGTACCCTGAAGCATTTTCTTGCTGTCAAGGCCCTTTCCCAAGGTATGGGCTGCTTGCGGATCTCACTCAATAGAAGTGGATCAATTATAAAATTTGTCGGAGGCAGAATTGCGTCCTGAAACAGTACTCCTGTTCGTGGTTGTGAGTGTGTCTTGTCTAGGCATGATGCCTCTGGACGTGATTCGATCGCAATTGCCTTCACTTCTGGAATTGCTCTGTCTGGAGCTGAGCTGGGACCTGTTTCATCAGCTACCCATGCTGTTTTTGGACGTGATTTTTTGAACTCCTTTGGCGCTAAGCTGGCACATTCTACACTATTTTTTGTCTCATTTCGACTTGTCGTTGCCTGTGGTAGTTTGACTTGTTTTGGTACCTGACTGGGATGTGGTTCATGTATTTTGACTGGACATGAACGTCGTTCTTGCGGCGGTTTCGAATTCGGAGCTTGTGGGAGTATCCGTGCCTTTTTCGGTGCCGAACTGAGACATTCAATACGATTTTCACGTTTTGTCCCAGTTGGGGGTCGAGATGGAGTCGTATGGACTCGAATACCTGGGCCTCGTGCGAGTGCCTGTATCTGTTTGGTAGCAGGGACTGCCTCGAATGGAGGCTTGAATACTCTTGGTAGTTTAGGCATCTCAGTTGCTCTTAACTTGTCCTTTATTGGAATTGTCTCTAGATCGGGAATGTCGTCGATCCAGAGACAGTCAAGCAAGGTAGTGAGTCCATAGTTCCCAATAATTTTGTGTAAAAATAATAAACGAATAATAACTAAAAACTTTAAGCAACTCAAAAGGGAAATGATAAAAACTAAAAAATTAATAAGAAATTATAAAAAAACTATAATGGCAGTCCGCTTTACACCATGTGCGATTGTCAAGTGATGATGATTTTCAGATTTGAACTGAAGTTGGCTGAATTTTGTATTGCTGTTGTATTGCTTTATTTTGTTTAATTAAGGCCCACACGCTTCATTTTTGGATTGAATAATGTGATTCGGGGATAAATGTATATATTTGTGGTGTAGTATTATTTTATTATTTATGTTAGTAATATTGTACTATTTAATTTGGCACTGATATTACGAAAAGTTATTGTGTTGGTGCGTCTGGGCGCAAGCGTAGCACAAAATTTGCGCTGTGCTGAGGCATGTTTGTATGGCTGAGAAAAACAAATGTCGTGCTTCGTTATGCCCGTGTGGGATCGTTTGTGCTTCGTGTGGGATGTTATTTATTTTTGATTTTCAATGTGAAAAATTTTGTTGAATTATAGTTTTGTTTAAATGGGTAACTTGTATAATTTAATAATTGGCCGAATTATTTGAGTATTCTGTGTTTTGACAGTTGCTACTCTGACCCTTTTGTCCTGGCCTGGGTTGATTTTTATTATTCGACCTGTCGGCCATTTTGTGGCTGGACAATGATGATCTTGTATTAAAACTAAATCATTTATTTTGAGGTTATCTTCTGGTTTTTTCCATTTTTTACGAGCTTGTAAACCTTGAAGATATTCTTTTGACCACTTTTTCCAGAATTGATCTGTCAACCATTGGACATATTGCCAACGTTTGAGGGAAGTTGTTTTATCAGTGATAGACAGTTCTGGAATTGTCTTTAAATTTCGACCAATTAAAAAATGCCCAGGAGTTAAAATGTTAAAATCGCTTGGATCATTGGAAAGCGGAGACAGAGGTCTGGAATTTACGCAAGCTTCGATTTGACAGATTACGGTTGACAGTTCTTCAAAAGTTAAAATGGCGTTTTGTAAGGTTCGCTTCATGTGGGTTTTTACTGCCTTAACTCCTGCTTCCCATAATCCACCAAAGTGTGGCGCTGACGGTGGGTTGAAATGCCACGTAATGCTTGCAAGTTCTGTGACAGTAGAACTGTCATGTGGAAATGTCTTCAAAATGGTTTTAATTTGATTAGACAATTCCCTGCTTGCGCCGACGAAGTTCGTGCCGCAATCGGAATAAATATGGGCGCATAAGCCTCGGCGGCTTATGAATCGCTTCAATGCAGCGATGAATGCCGCTGTCGTCAATTCCGACACGACTTCAATGTGAATGGCTTTGGTCGCCATGCATACAAAAATGCTTAGATATCCCTTTATGGTTTTAGCGTTTCTTAATTTTGACGTTTTAATGTCAATGGGACCGGCATAATCGACGCCAGTGTGTTCGAAGGTTAATGCAGGGGTGATTCGTGATGATGGAAGGTTTCCCATAATCTGTGTAGATGGCGTTGGTTTTGTTTTGAAGCAGGGGATGCATTTTCGTAACTGCTGACGAACGGTGTTTCTGGCGTTAAGCAGCCAGTATTTATGAGGGTAAGTTGTATACCTCCATGTAATGCACAATGATGAATGTTATTAATGATAATCCGTGACACATGATGGTCATTTGGTAGGATGATTGGGTGCTTTTGATTGTAGGTCAGTATCGAATTTTCGAGTCTGCCGCCGACTCGGATTAATTGTTTATGGTCTAAATATGGATTGAAAGTGAGAATGCGGCTTGTCCTTGAAATTGGTTTATTTGATTTAAGACAATGGAACTCATTTGGAAATGCTATCTGCTGTACAATGGATATGATAATATTCTCAGCTTCTTGTAGCTCGGAGTATGTGAGATAGCTAGACTGCTTAATTGTGCCTTTAGATTTGCAGTTGTTAAAAAACCTTTTGCAATAAGCGACAATTCTTACTAATTTAGGGAATGAGGAATACCTTGTCAACCATTCAATTTCTAGGCCAGTGCAAGTCAATGCCTTGACTGTTCGGATCTCAAGTTCAGAGCACTTGTGAAACGTGGGCTGTTTTGGCCAATCCTCTCTGGATTGCTGTAACCATGATGGTCCGTTCCACCAAAGCTTGGATTCGACAAGTTCGTCCGGGTTAAGTCCTCGAGAGGCGCAGTCTGCTGGGTTACTTTTGGATGGTACATATCGCCATAATCGAGGATGGATATATTCCTGGATTTCTGCCACTCGATTTGCGATGAATGTTTTCCAAGTTGATGGCTGTTTTTTAATCCAGGACAAGGTGACTTCTGAGTCGGACCATGCGACAATGGAACTGTCTGCGATATTTATGTCAGCTTTGAGTTGTTTCATTAGACGGGAGAGTAAAACAGCTCCACATAGCTCGAGTCTTGGAAGTGATATTGATTTTGTTGGAGCGACTCTAGTTTTTGACGTAAATATATGAGTGCTAATAGTGTTGTCGTTGTTTATGATTCTTAAATATACAACACCTGCAAAGGCCTTTTCTGACGCGCCGCAGAATCCATGCAATTCCATGCCTTTTGCTGTAGGTGAAAAACGTACCCATCGTGGTATTTTGACTGATTGGATGTGTTTTAAGCTTTCCCTGAATCTCTTCCATTTAATTGTGATGGCTTCAGGTAAGGCTTCGTCCCACGAATATTTATTCAACCATAGATTTTGTATAAAAATCTTGGCGATAATAATAATTGGTGCCAACCATCCTAATGGATCGAACAGTGATGCTGTCTCGGATAAGATTATCCGCTTAGTAAACAGTGGTTTTTGAAGTAAGGGGCTTACCTTGAAGCTGAACTCGTCACGCGCTGGATGCCACTGGAGACCAAGAGTTTTAATTGTATCCTTTTCTGATAAATCTAGAACAGAACTGATTTCTCTGTGTTGATGAGGAATGTTTTTAATTAATTCCGGATGATTGGCTGTCCATTTACGGAGATTAAAGCCTCCTTTGGAAAGGACGTTAATTAGTTCTGTTTGTAATGTTAACCCACCTTTAGTATCATGTGCCCCTGTTAGTAGGTCGTCGACGTAAAAGTCGTTTTTTAGGCTTCGGGATGCAAGTGGATACTTGTCTTGCTCGTCGTCTGCTAATTGATGCAGGGTGCGGATGGCAAGATATGGAGCTGACGTAGTGCCAAACGTGACTGTTGTCAGCTGATAATCTTTTATCGGTTCCTTTGGTGAATCTCTCCATAGAATTCTTTTATAATTGGTATGTTCAGGATGCATTTGGATCATCCTGTACATTTTCTCTATGTCAGCGGTGAAAGCGATTTTGTATAGGCGCCAATTTAAGATAGTAGCCCATAAGGTGGGTTGGATTGTTGGTCCGGCCAACATTTGCTCATTCAGTGACCTTCCGTTTGTTGATTTTGCGGAGGCGTTGAAGACTACTCTCAGCTTGGTCGTCGAGCTTTCTTTAATGACTGCGTGATGTGGCAGATAATAATGACAGATGTTGTTCTGTTCCGCTGAATTTTGGGTTGATTTGAGTTCTGTCATATGTCCTAGCTGTAAATATTCCTTGATGCATGTTTTGTACTGTGTGTGCAGCTCGGGTTGTTTTTCAAAGCGTTTCTCTAATTGGAGAAATTGTTTCAATGCCACATGTCGGCTGTGGCCAAGTTCCGGTCCGTTTGGGTTTCTGAAGGGCAGTTTAACCTGATACTGACCTTGTTTCAAGCGCTTATGTGATGCTGTATATATTTCGTCACATAGCTTGTCATCGGGATTTGTTATTTTCCTTGGGATTTCCTCTATCTCCCAAAATTTTCTCAACTGTTGCTCTAGCTGATATTCTGGTTCTATTTGAACAGTGTACGTCTTAACTGTGCTGGGTTTTTTGCTGCTTGTACTTCCCATTAGGATCCATCCTAATTGGGTATGCTGAGCAGTTGGATCTCTAGGGGCGCCCTTTATGACTCCGCTCTCAATGATTTCGGCGTATACATCTGCTCCCAGTAGTAAGTCTATTTGACCAGGGTTGTAGAACCTGGGATCGGCGAGTAGCAGATGTTGCAGATAGAGTAATTTTTTGACATCTATGGTGTCAGCTGGTACGAAATCTGTGATCTTCTGCAATATCAGAGCGTTGATCTTGGTTTCAAATTTCGTGTTGATTGATTTCATCTTGAATGATGTTTGTGCCTTCACGTGTGTTGTTTTTCGTGGTAGCCTTAAACGTTTACTGGCAGCTTCAGTAATGAACGATACTTGTGAGCCCGAGTCTATTAGAGCTCTCATTGTGTGGGTTTGTCCGTCTGGACTCTCTATATCGACTAACGCAGTTGACAATAATGCCCTACTGACGTTTGTCGAAAAGAATGACTTTGTTACTGGCTCATTACTGTCGTTAGGCTCTTTAAGTTTTATTTCAGATTGCTCTTGGTTATGTGTGGATAAATTCTCTTTTTCTAAATGGATGAGAGTATTGTGCCTCTTGTGGCATTGGAGGCATGATTTTTTGCTTGGGCAGCCATTGAGGTTATGTCCTGACGAAAGGCAGTTTTTGCATAACCTGTGATTATTTATTAAATTTAATCTCTCCTTTGGAGATAATTTTTTAAACGAAGAGCAGTGAAAAAGAGTGTGATTCTGCTTGCACATTGAGCATGTGTGCGATTTGTTCAAAAATGTGTAGGGATTTTTGTTGGTATAGTTTCTTTGGGATGCACTAGTGTGCGCCTTTGAGGTTTGATACTCGCTGCGGGGATCTCGAGTACGAACACGTGCCTCGTTTTGGTTTTTGTACTGACGTACATTTTCGTGTGTCTTAGTATTTTGACACTCTTGGATTGCTTCTAGAGTGCGGAACCTTGTCTCTAGAAACGTTGACAGATCGGAATATTTGGAAATTTCGTTTCTTGTTCTTTGCTCATGCTCCCACAATTGATGTGTTTCTGGAGGGAGGCGTTCAACAAGATGGTATATCAGTATGGCGTCCCAATGTTCAACTGGAAGCCCTAGATATCGAAGCTCATGAAGACACTCTTCTGTTTGATGGAGAAGGGAGCGTATGGCGTGAGCTGATTCGGCTTTTATAGGTGCTTGACTAAGTAATGTTTTTAAATGAGTGTTTACTAGTACTCTCTTGTTTTCGAATCTCTTTTGTAAGAGTTCCCATGCCTTGAGATAATTCGCATCGATTACCTCGAATTGGCGTAATAGGCGTTCTGCTTCCCCCGTAACGCTAAGTTTTAGGTAGTGAAGTTTCTGAACCTTTGATAAGTTTGGATCTTTGTGGATCAGTGAATTGAACAGATCATGGAACGTATGCCATGTCTTGTAATTGCCATCAAATATTGGTATTTGTATGGGCGGAAGCCGAGTCTCAATTTTTGGTAGACGTACTGTCTGTGTGGCAGGTTGTTCTCCAGTATGGGGTAACGTTGGGAACGACTCTTCTAGCTCCTGTGACAATCTTGATTTGAGGTTGATGTATAATTCTTCGGTCTCTTCGTATAAGTCGCCTTTGGCATATTCGCTGTCAGCGCCATTTTCGGCTGACCAGATTGCTATATGTGTCTCTGTGAATGCTTGCCATAGCTTTTCAAGAGATTGAATGCGAGTAGCATAATACTTCTTTCCTTGTTTGGTTTCTGTACTTGCCTTGCCATGGTTAATGTCGGCTTTATCAATTTGATCGTTTAGAGCCTTTTGTGTGAGAATTAAAATATCGACATCCGCCATTTTGTTTTCCCAGTCCTATCCGGCTTTGAAGGACCAATGTGAAGTCCCAGAATCCATGCAATTCCATGCCTTTTGCTGTAGGTGAAAAACGTACCCATCGTGGTATTTTGACTGATTGGATGTGTTTTAAGCTTTCCCTGAATCTCTTCCATTTAATTGTGATGGCTTCAGGTAAGGCTTCGTCCCACGAATATTTATTCAACCATAGATTTTGTATAAAAATCTTGGCGATAATAATAATTGGTGCCAACCATCCTAATGGATCGAACAGTGATGCTGTCTCGGATAAGATTATCCGCTTAGTAAACAGTGGTTTTTGAAGTAAGGGGCTTACCTTGAAGCTGAACTCGTCACGCGCTGGATGCCACTGGAGACCAAGAGTTTTAATTGTATCCTTTTCTGATAAATCTAGAACAGAACTGATTTCTCTGTGTTGATGAGGAATGTTTTTAATTAATTCCGGATGATTGGCTGTCCATTTACGGAGATTAAAGCCTCCTTTGGAAAGGACGTTAATTAGTTCTGTTTGTAATGTTAACCCACCTTTAGTATCATGTGCCCCTGTTAGTAGGTCGTCGACGTAAAAGTCGTTTTTTAGGCTTCGGGATGCAAGTGGATACTTGTCTTGCTCGTCGTCTGCTAATTGATGCAGGGTGCGGATGGCAAGATATGGAGCTGACGTAGTGCCAAACGTGACTGTTGTCAGCTGATAATCTTTTATCGGTTCCTTTGGTGAATCTCTCCATAGAATTCTTTTATAATTGGTATGTTCAGGATGCATTTGGATCATCCTGTACATTTTCTCTATGTCAGCGGTGAAAGCGATTTTGTATAGGCGCCAATTTAAGATAGTAGCCCATAAGGTGGGTTGGATTGTTGGTCCGGCCAACATTTGCTCATTCAGTGACCTTCCGTTTGTTGATTTTGCGGAGGCGTTGAAGACTACTCTCAGCTTGGTCGTCGAGCTTTCTTTAATGACTGCGTGATGTGGCAGATAATAATGACAGATGTTGTTCTGTTCCGCTGAATTTTGGGTTGATTTGAGTTCTGTCATATGTCCTAGCTGTAAATATTCCTTGATGCATGTTTTGTACTGTGTGTGCAGCTCGGGTTGTTTTTCAAAGCGTTTCTCTAATTGGAGAAATTGTTTCAATGCCACATGTCGGCTGTGGCCAAGTTCCGGTCCGTTTGGGTTTCTGAAGGGCAGTTTAACCTGATACTGACCTTGTTTCAAGCGCTTATGTGATGCTGTATATATTTCGTCACATAGCTTGTCATCGGGATTTGTTATTTTCCTTGGGATTTCCTCTATCTCCCAAAATTTTCTCAACTGTTGCTCTAGCTGATATTCTGGTTCTATTTGAACAGTGTACGTCTTAACTGTGCTGGGTTTTTTGCTGCTTGTACTTCCCATTAGGATCCATCCTAATTGGGTATGCTGAGCAGTTGGATCTCTAGGGGCGCCCTTTATGACTCCGCTCTCAATGATTTCGGCGTATACATCTGCTCCCAGTAGTAAGTCTATTTGACCAGGGTTGTAGAACCTGGGATCGGCGAGTAGCAGATGTTGCAGATAGAGTAATTTTTTGACATCTATGGTGTCAGCTGGTACGAAATCTGTGATCTTCTGCAATATCAGAGCGTTGATCTTGGTTTCAAATTTCGTGTTGATTGATTTCATCTTGAATGATGTTTGTGCCTTCACGTGTGTTGTTTTTCGTGGTAGCCTTAAACGTTTACTGGCAGCTTCAGTAATGAACGATACTTGTGAGCCCGAGTCTATTAGAGCTCTCATTGTGTGGGTTTGTCCGTCTGGACTCTCTATATCGACTAACGCAGTTGACAATAATGCCCTACTGACGTTTGTCGAAAAGAATGACTTTGTTACTGGCTCATTACTGTCGTTAGGCTCTTTAAGTTTTATTTCAGATTGCTCTTGGTTATGTGTGGATAAATTCTCTTTTTCTAAATGGATGAGAGTATTGTGCCTCTTGTGGCATTGGAGGCATGATTTTTTGCTTGGGCAGCCATTGAGGTTATGTCCTGACGAAAGGCAGTTTTTGCATAACCTGTGATTATTTATTAAATTTAATCTCTCCTTTGGAGATAATTTTTTAAACGAAGAGCAGTGAAAAAGAGTGTGATTCTGCTTGCACATTGAGCATGTGTGCGATTTGTTCAAAAATGTGTAGGGATTTTTGTTGGTATAGTTTCTTTGGGATGCACTAGTGTGCGCCTTTGAGGTTTGATACTCGCTGCGGGGATCTCGAGTACGAACACGTGCCTCGTTTTGGTTTTTGTACTGACGTACATTTTCGTGTGTCTTAGTATTTTGACACTCTTGGATTGCTTCTAGAGTGCGGAACCTTGTCTCTAGAAACGTTGACAGATCGGAATATTTGGAAATTTCGTTTCTTGTTCTTTGCTCATGCTCCCACAATTGATGTGTTTCTGGAGGGAGGCGTTCAACAAGATGGTATATCAGTATGGCGTCCCAATGTTCAACTGGAAGCCCTAGATATCGAAGCTCATGAAGACACTCTTCTGTTTGATGGAGAAGGGAGCGTATGGCGTGAGCTGATTCGGCTTTTATAGGTGCTTGACTAAGTAATGTTTTTAAATGAGTGTTTACTAGTACTCTCTTGTTTTCGAATCTCTTTTGTAAGAGTTCCCATGCCTTGAGATAATTCGCATCGATTACCTCGAATTGGCGTAATAGGCGTTCTGCTTCCCCCGTAACGCTAAGTTTTAGGTAGTGAAGTTTCTGAACCTTTGATAAGTTTGGATCTTTGTGGATCAGTGAATTGAACAGATCATGGAACGTATGCCATGTCTTGTAATTGCCATCAAATATTGGTATTTGTATGGGCGGAAGCCGAGTCTCAATTTTTGGTAGACGTACTGTCTGTGTGGCAGGTTGTTCTCCAGTATGGGGTAACGTTGGGAACGACTCTTCTAGCTCCTGTGACAATCTTGATTTGAGGTTGATGTATAATTCTTCGGTCTCTTCGTATAAGTCGCCTTTGGCATATTCGCTGTCAGCGCCATTTTCGGCTGACCAGATTGCTATATGTGTCTCTGTGAATGCTTGCCATAGCTTTTCAAGAGATTGAATGCGAGTAGCATAATACTTCTTTCCTTGTTTGGTTTCTGTACTTGCCTTGCCATGGTTAATGTCGGCTTTATCAATTTGATCGTTTAGAGCCTTTTGTGTGAGAATTAAAATATCGACATCCGCCATTTTGTTTTCCCAGTCCTATCCGGCTTTGAAGGACCAATGTGAAGTCCCAATATGGGCTTTACATAAAAAAAGGGGAGGTGCCGGTGTGGTGGACAGGACTGGTGAACGCAAAATTTGTTAATGTCAATATTTTTTTATTATTCTTCACAAAATTATTCTTAGCCTAGTACTTCAGTGCTTACTTGCTACTTATAAACAAAAAATGATAATAAAAATAAACTAATAAAATAATAAACCCAAACAAAATAATAACTCAAATAATAATCCAAAAAAATAATAAAATAACTCCAACCAAAAAAATCCAAATGATCCAAATAATAATAATTAATCCAAATGATAACTCGTTAATACTCCACGTTTATCCTGTAAAATATAGAAAACTAGATTAGAAAGAATCTCTAAATAAGGTACAAACAGAATGAGCTTCATTCACTGCTCATGAGTTTGCCAGGTTCAAAACTACCTTAGCCTTGGGGGTGCTGAAAAAAATTTAATTTATTAAATTTAATTAATACAACAGGGTTCAATTCTTCCCTTCCTAGTCAAGACTTTATTTCGGTTTAGCGCTTCCGATCTGTCTTGTTGACTGCTCAATTTGCAAGTGATTTGCTAATCCCAACTGCTCGCTATTTATAGCCGGGAATACAATGGGAGCAGTGCGTCTGTCGGTCGCTGTTGCCTTGACGCTATGCAGTAGCAGCGTGTCGCTATGGAGATTTTTGTTGTCGTTGGCGTAGTGGAGATCTTCTTTAGTAAATAGAAGAAGAAGAAGACAACGTACCAGCTGCCTGTGACACAAATGTCACTGGAAGTTGACGGCAGTAGCCGTGAAATTGGTAAGATTCTTCAATTTTTGTTTATTTATTTGCGTTAATGTATTTTCATGTTTATATTTTCAGTTTACATGGTACTGTGGCTCTCAAGGAGGAATGCGGTGTATCGTGGGAGTCGGATTCTACGGTTTTTAGGTGAGTAAAATTTTCATGTAAAAGTCTCGGATCGGAATGATCTGAAACTTTTATTTTTTATTTGTATTATGATTAATCTTGTTTTGTTTTCTTTTTAGGTATATTTATATAAGGCCAAAGGCCTGAAAAAAATAAAAGGGCCTGAATACATACAGGCAATGCCTATAAAGTGCCAGGAGTTGCTGTGGCACTTGATATTTACAGTGAGTGTTTTGTTTTGATTTGGTTTAAATTATTGTTCCGCGACGGAACATTCGAAAAATATCTTTCATAATTTTCATTTACGTTATTTCACCTAGGCATGCCGACGTTGAGTTTGTAATTCGAGATATTTGTTTTTCACGATTTTGCGGACGAAATCTTGGGAAGCTCATTTTTAATGAAAACGGAAATTATTAAATAATGCATATTATTCAGTTCACCTACATATTTTTCAGTAAAAGGTAGTACACTTCCATTACCTCTTGCACACGTTCTGCCTCCACGACGAATATGCCATAAAAAGATAAAAACGCACAAAGAAGCAATAAATTTCATTTGTAAAATTTCAAAATACATATCTGAGTATTAAAATCCTCCATCCCAAATGTATCCGACTATGAAAACCGAAAGTAAACAAAAAATTTTTATAAATAATTAATAAATACATAAAATATCGCGAACTTATCATATTCTCTACCAAATACCATTTCCTTCCTAGTCTGAGAGCTAGCAACGTTTTCGAGACATCAATAGTCATGCCGCTTATTTGGCTGATGAGAGGGGTGCGTTTACCTGTACGCATTCCGTTCCAAAGGTAATAAAAGCAGTTTTCAAAGTGATTTTAGTTCGCTTTTTGTTTTTTTCATCTGTTTTCATACACATCGGACAATATAAATTCACTATTTCCTCGTTGCTACCACCGTGCCAACGTGTTTTTTTTTTTGTTTCGTTTAAAAAAAGAAAAAAAGAAGGAAATTATTTTATTACGGCTGTAATTTTTTTACGAGCTAGTTTAATTATCGAACCACATGAAAATAATTTGCCAGGCGATAATTCGATTGCTAATTAGGAACCGGACCGATTTGAGCATGGTAAAATGAGTTTTCTTTCTCACGATGATATTTTGAGAATATTTCATGAACTCAGCGAGATAGCACAATTTGTCATATTATTTTTTTATACAGAATTTTAGGAGCTACGGAAATGATTCTGGGCAAAATTGAGTTATCTGGCTCAGATTTGAGGATGTTCTTGATAAGGTCTGGTCTCCATTTTACGGTACACACATCGACCGTATCGAGTCTGTTCAGAGAAACGTTTTACGGTTTGCTCTCACGGCCTTACCTTCACGTGTAACCTCTACTGCCATGCTGGAAGTACAGCTTTCAGCGAACTTGCATGATGAAAAACCATGGCAGCTGAGTTGATAGTAATTTGACATTATGCAGTTTTCAAGATGTTGGAAAAGAAATGCTTGCGAGAATTTGATAAATTTAATCTGAAAAATAATCATTTGCATTACATCATTTACCAACACCTTTCTCTTAGCTTTTTCTTTGGTATTTATCATTCTGCTGCTTTCTTTATTGGTATAATTTTCCAATATTCGCATGACTCTACGCCTCAATGCCATTTTTTAAAAGAACTTGCATACAAGATGATAAGACTTCAACCGAACTGCCTTCTGCTGTCAAGTTAAAAATCACGTTGGAAGGGAAGTTTGCATGCAAGCGTGTAGTCCCCGGGTAACTTTTGTGCAGCAACTCTTAAGCGGGAGTATTGATTCTCCCCCAATACTTAACAAAATCTCTTTCCGAGATAGTACGAACAATTTGAGAAGGCTACATCTGTTGTAAGTTAACTCCTTAAGGTCTAACTTAAGTATGTATGAACCTGTTAATCGCATGTGTATTACTGTTAATAATATGGTTGAGCATTTTGCTCTTGACATTTCTAAGCATGATTTAAAAAAACATCTATAAAATATTTAATCTTTTTTGTTTAATGTTTTTGTGGATTGCATGTAATTTCATCCGGTGCTTGGTTTACGTTAATTTAACATACTAATACTATCACCGATTTAGTGATGAAACGCATATGTATTGTTGACCGTTTATTTATTCAACGTGCCCATGCAGCGAGCTTGTGTTAATCGGGTTCTCATAGTAAAAAAAAATAGAATTCTGGAAGAAAAAATCCATTAATATGAAGCTCCGCTGTTGAGTTGGAACTTGGATAAATTTCCATGGAAAAATTAATAAAAGCAATTATTTGGAATATAAACAAGTAAAAAAGCTAGAATTGGTCTAAGACCAATTCTTATGATAACCTAGATGAATGCCCGTATTAAATTTCGTATGGTCACCGATCTATTCAAGTATTGATTTTGAAGTTGTTTTTCGCACATATTTCTAGAACGGTTTGTTGCACAGAAAAAATGATTATAACCAATTTTATAGGATTTCGTATTCTGCAGAAGTTTTTAGTACGATAAAAATGTCTTGGACTGATCGTTTTCAAAGTGTACGTAAAAAACGTAAATTTTTATATGGCAACACCAAGAAGTAGTTGCCCGATTTAGTCTATTTTTGACATTTAATTTGCTAATGTAGCAAAAACATCATGTACGAAATTTCAGCTCTCTACGTCAGCGCGTTCTCAGGCAGTGTCCAAATATATAGCGGAAAACGAAACTTTTATATGGCAACCCCACGAAGGAGTTGCCCGATTTGTCTCATTTTCGAACTTAATTTTACTTTTTTTTTAAAGTCCGTGTACAAAATTTCAGCTATCTAAGTATACGCGTTCTCGAGTTATCGTGCGCACAGGCGGACGGACGGACGGACATGCAAAAATCAAAATAACTTTTAATATTATGAATGGGTGTCTAATCCATTGTGCTCTACCATCATTATTTCGAGGTGTTACAAACGGAATGACAAACTTAGTATTCCCCTATGATTTCATCTAGGGTATAAAAATGACAAGTTTTATTTTGAATACATTGACTTCTGTAGATGCAGGAGATTTAGAGTGAGCATTTCTCCAATATGTGGTCACGTATTGGACTCTGAATCACTGTTGCCGTAATTCAGCTCTACCGTGCTAAGGTAAAACACGTTATAAAAAAATCACCATTTCGAGATAAATGACTTTGAAGTTTACGATTATCATTAAGGGGTTAGAAATGCATCTAAGTTTGAAAGTATTTATGTAGCAAAGTCTGAAATATTTTTCTAGACTTTTTTTTATAAATATATATACATACATCAAATAGTTTAAATAATTATTTTAAGTGGATTATTTTGTTATTCCATTGCTCCATCATATGTCCTTTATGTGTTTAATAACAGGAAAAAAGCGTTATGTTAGTATAAAGTCTTATTCCTCAAAAAGCTTTAGAAAGTCCGAAAAGCTTGCAAAAGGTAAAAAGCTTTAAGGTATTATATCTCTGTAAAATGAGTGCAAATGCTTCCTCGATTCATATGTAAAAACAAATTAGTAACTGTAATGGATTTTTAGAATAAAACATAATATAATAGAAAAATGTATTTATTAACAACACCATTTTTTCGTTTTAAAAGGGTGAAAATAAAAAGTAACAAAATAAAATTTTGAAAACAATAAACTTCAGGTACTTGTAAGATAAAGCAAAATAAATCAAATTCTCTCATTTAAAAATAAAAAAAACGGCTCCTATATTCCTTCTTCTAAAAGGTCTTTGGAAGCCTCGTTTATGGGAATATTTACCCAAAATTCCCGCCTATTTGGAGGAATCTTGTCAACTAAATTTATTATAAGCTCGTTGTTTTTCTTGGAACAGAGCCCCCTCGATTTACCGTCAGTTTTTTCGTACGTTGCCGATCCACCACTCTTGGGGTTTATAAAATTAATCGTTTTCTTATAGGACTCTTCATCAAATCGTCCCTTCCATTGAAGTTGCTGTGAGCCTTTTTCTAATTTTACCTCAACAATGTCTTTTATATAAGGTATAGTTTCAGTTTAAGATTTTGACCAATTCCTTATTACAGCATTAACTTTGATCAAATCATTTGATTGCATCTCAATAATTTTGGATCGCTTTGAACTTTTTTCGCATGCCTTAATATAATCATTTAAATCGTAGACATTCTTCATGCGGCGCATATTCTGCTCTATGTGTCCGTGAAGGCCGTCTGCTGCAAGAGGGTATGTCCAACTGTGAGATACTTTATCGTTATGGATTTTGTCGTGTTATTTTTTGAATTTAGGTAGGCAATAAAACTGGAATATAAATAAAAGTTCTTATTTTGTCCGGTACAGTTGTCCATCCAGAGAATAATATGTTCAGCGTCTCTATTATGGGCAAGAAACGTAATAAATGCACTGGCCATATCTTCCTTTTTTCTCCCGGTGATTGCTTCGTGCCATATTACAAAAATGTGCGCGCTTTTAGCATTCTTTTTCATTGAGGCGAATGTTTCATTGAAAACAAGAAGTCTGGACAAGAAGAACGATTCTTTAAATTCAGGCATCCTTGGTAATAACACTACTTTTTCATATCTGATGAACATAGAATGACTCTTTCATCTGTTGAAAACTTTTCAATATCCCTTTTGTATTCAATGCGAGTTGCTTCACTCTGGAAAGATATAGATAAATACACAAACTAATTTATGTAGTTGAAACTAAACTATCGAGAATAGGTTGTCGAGTGTAAAAAGAAAGTTTTAAACATACCTTTGCAATATGATCCTCTTTGGATTTCATATATTCCGGAGTAGAATTTGCATCCACCATAGCGCAAAAACTACATGCCTCAACATTAGACTCATAGAAACAAATATCAAGTTTTTTTATTTGCTTCCTATAGGTCTCATAGCCAACCAGTGATTCCGGATAAATGACATTAAAATCATTCCACATAAACTGAATTGTCAGATCAGGAGGAAGGTACAATCTGTTTGGCACATGGTGCAATTTGTAATGCGATTTTCGCGGGCCAAATTTAAGTATGTGGTTTTTTATTAGCTCATTATCTTTTTTATTGGAAGGTGTGCTTTTGCCTCGCTGGTCTGTCTTAGGTGAAACTAGTATAGAGCCATCCTCGTCCTGTTTAGATTTCAAGAAAGAATTCACAACAGAATTGTACTTATATCCCAGAGTAGTTAAAAAGAAAGACTGACAGAATTGCTGACTTTTTCCGTCAGACTTAGGTAGCTCATACCTTATTACATTGATCCTTTGTTTGACAGGATTTTTCAGTTGTCTTTTTGTAGGAAGTATCTTCAGAAAGCCATTGAGCCAAATTCTATTTTTGTTATAATCCTGACACCAATAGGAGCTATGAATTGATTCCCTTTCATCTTCGCCGAATAATTCTTCGCATTTTAAGTGGCACTTCGTATTGTGTTTCAGCACGGAAGGCGGGCAAATCGGATGTTTCTTCTTCTGCTTATCAACTTTGTCCTCGGTGGATCGTGCTCTGTCTTTTGACCGTCGAAGTTTTTTCCGCAAAAGTTGATAGTTAATGTCAGAAATATTGTCAGGAGTACTATCGGAATCTCCTTTGGAGCAATTATTTATGGAGTCAGCAGCGTCCATTGGGATGGGTATAATATTATTATTTGGAACGCACAAGTCATTGCCATCAATAATTATATTATCTTCTCCCAATGTTATAAGTTCTCCGAGTATTTTCCAACTTCACTTATTGTTAAAGACTCATTCAAAAGCATATTTTGCTTTTCTTCCTCTGATATGGAGGTAAAATCAACTACTGATATTATGTTTATACCATTTTGCAGCTCTTCCTAGGGCGATTTCAAGAGCTGCTGATAATTGTCTGCTATCTTATTTATATTGTCGTTACCACCCCTTTCTGTGCCACCAGTTTGACATTCCAAATAATTCCATTCGGAGCATGAATATAGCATCGAAACATCCTTCTGCTGTGTAAGACAATCCTGACGAGGCATCAACATGACATCCTCATTACCACCCAAAATTGCTTGCTTAGTTTCACAATAATTTGCCCTGTTTGTCTCACGATAATCAGTATTCTGAGTACATGTTCAAATTTATTAGTTAAAAAATTCATTAAAGTAATAGGTAATTAATATTTTTACTAACTAATTCAAATTGTAAGTCACGCGGCGTACCAGTCTTCCATCACCAAGTTAATTTTATTGCATCCGTTTTCACTCAAACAGAACGGTGATGATGAGGACGTGTTAGATAACTGCGTGAGAACAAGTCATATTAGAGTAAAGTTAATATTTTAATGTAACTGTAATCGATAGAAGTGAAATGTAATATACCACTTACTAAAAAATTGCCATCACATGCAGGATTCGCTGGCAATTTGAAAGTGCTTCCCCCATGGCAGTTTTCTTTTGATGAAAGAACTTTATTTAATATCTTATGCGCCCGACTTTTTTTATTCATGTTTGCCTCAGCAGAACTTGAACTGAATACTCCACTTTGAAATAGTGATCGATCTATTTTTCGGCAAAATAACTGAAAAATTGTGTCAACGTTCAACAACCACTAAACTTTTACTTGCTCCGTTTTCCATTCTGTAAAAATTAACCCTTGCAGTGACAGTGCAATGGAATAACACGTTAGAAGTCTTTAACTCGTTATGCACAACACATTTACAAAAGCTTCCCACGGCAAAGAGAGTTATGAACTGATAACGGCTTTCTCCTGTATAAATATTTCAAAAGCTTTGCAAAGCTTTCAATGGATAGACAATTTTTACTGCTCAAAGTTGTTGTTTACTCAAGTGAAAAGGCGAGTTATTTTTTAAGTTTTTAAATGGTAAAAGACGTTTACAGATCTTTCTTCCTTTTTCCATATTTTTAAACAAAAAATATTTCAATCGACTTCGTTTTAATTGGTTTTTCTTAAGTATTAGAGAAATATATCCTGTTTATAACGCTTCTTGCCAGAAATTGTTTTTGCATAGAGAGAGCTTAGGGGAAAAGCGAGTTCACAGGTGCATAGAGGATCGAAAGAGGAATTGTAAAAACGATACAAAGGAAAAAGACGTTATCCAACTTTAAGCTCTTTTGACATGAGACGGGAGAGCTGTGCGCGGTGGATCGAAATTTTTTCATTTTTAACCAAATTTTTTATTAATATTTTTTGACTGATACGTATTAGAATATAAGTCAAACCTGACATCGTTGACGTTGTGAATCTGCCGGACTCCATATATATCATAAACAAATCCTTCCAAGGTGGCACATGCACTCTTCAATAATTCTTCATCATCGGTTGCAATATTTTGAAATGCAAGCTGATAATTTTCCTGTTCTAGTAATTTGGAAAGCGAAAAAAAGCTGGAGTGTAAGCACAACCTGTCATGGCGTGGAAGCCTGGTATGAACGGACGGACCCAGAGTTTTATACAGTTCATTGGGTCGACCCAGACGAGAAATTTTTAGGGAAGGAAGGAATTTGACTTAGACGTGCCAAACGTAGTTCCTTATATGATTACCGATGTTAATTGTGTGTGTGTTCAATTAAGTCACAGTTTTTGATATAAGCAATTACTCTATCACCAATTCACAACACGTAATGATTATTAAATTATTATATTATAACCTCAAATCGCAAATAAACATCTGTACAGCCGTCCGATGAGAAATTTCAGAAATTTCGCAATTTCAAAATTGCCGGCTTGTTGTAGTATTGGTATGCTGCCCGTACTCCCGATCGAAACTTGGCATTTCGGAATTTTTCCTCCCCCCGAATACTCCTCGCCTGTAAAAAGTGCCAATTTCCTCCACTGTGTGGGCTATGGCATTGACGTTGACATAGCGTTCATGATTATCCACGCCCGTGTTGATCTAAAGTTTTAAGGAAGCAATAAAATTGTGTATGTAATCAGAATCTAAGCATCTTATTACAACTTAAGCGTCGGTATCAATTTGGCAAATATTGTAGATAATACTAGAATCTGTTTCTTCATGTTCTTCACATGAGAATGAATCTTCCGTTGCTTTAATGACTTGATTATTATTAACCCGATAAGATAAGCATTTGTTGATATTTATGTGAATTATTTATCACCAATATAAGAAATCATATCATCACTCGAGCCATGGATGATAACAAATTTAACTAATGCTTCCTTGAATTGCTTCCTTGAACTGAGCATTTTTCAGATGAGCAGTGAAACTATGAGAACGAATTTGATTTGGTCCGGTTGACACCTTGCTAGCCGTTTTATTTCGCCGTTTCGTTCGCTGTTTACGTTCGCCGTCTTTGATTGATTGTATAAAACATCAATGCCAGTTGCATTCAGTTGACATATAATTTATTTTCAAAGCTTTTCCAAATTTTCTGTTTAACATTTCAATGCATATTTATGAATAGCCACTAAATTTACTACCCTACAAACAGGTTTGCTCGGGACGAGGTAAAAGAAGCAAGGTAATATCTATACATTTTGGAGAGATCTTTCTTTGCGACTTTTACCTCTCCTCTAGAAAATATGCGTACATACTGCATCAAGAATACTCGTGTGGGATGGCCCATTCCCTATAAAACTCGTATCGATCTGGCTATTGATAATCAACCGAATTATCCCCTGCCAATTTAATTTCATGTGGCTCGATAATTAAACTAGTTTGTTTAAAAATTACAGCCGTAATAAAACATTTAACAAAAAAAAAAAAAACAAAAAACATCCGGCACGGTGCTAGCAACGATGAAAACTGCTTTTTTACCTGTGGAACGGAATGCGCAAAGTTAACCTCAACTCCTCTCACCAGCCAGATGGGCCGCATGACTATTGAGATAGTGAAAGAGGGGAGATAGCAAAGAAGGCGACATTACTGGGCAACATATCACGGAGGAGCGACATAGCGGTTCACATTGGCTATAAAAAGGCAACAAGCCGCAGCAGAATCACCCCATTCCCATTTCAGGATTTAATTTCAAAACATCAGAATTTACCCTGTGCTCCCATAACTATCCACTTGCTTTCATCTAAGTAGGAATTTACTCCTGTTGCGAAAATTTATTTCTGCTTCATTTGTGTCCTACATCTAAGCAGGAATATACTCCTGCTGCAGAAATTTCCTTCTGCTTCATGTTTATCCTACACTTGAGCAGGAATTTACTAATGGTGCCGAGATCTACTTTTGCTTTATTTCCATTTTTCACCTGAGCAGGAACTTACTCCTCCTGCAGAAATCTAATTCTACATCATTGCTAGCCTCTACCTTAGTAGGAATTTACTCTACTTCTGCTTCACTTTTATCAGAAATTTAATTTTGCTGCAGCCTTACACACTGAAGCACACCCATTGCAACTACACGTTGCAGCGCTTCCATTTTTGTAAAAAGCCTACACTTCGAAGAATCATATTCTGTTGAATTAATTTATGTATCTAATTGTGGATTCTCCTCTTATTGTACAGAAATAAAGCGAGCAGAATCACATTGGCGGCACTGACGTTTTATTCATGAATTGTTAAATAAATTTTAAATGAATTTTAATTCGTTGAATTATTTTAGAATATTGTGAATTTTAATTTTTTTGTAGATTTAAGTAAAATGAATTATAATAATTGGAATTAACTTAGTTGTGATATTAGTTGTATGCAATATATATGTATATTGAATAAAATTTTTATATTTGAATCTTAAAATTGAGTTATCCTTTACCACCGGCAACCACTTTCGCTTGAGTTCAGAATGTGAAGGTGTTTAGATAAATGCTGAGTTCGCCCCGAATATGACTTGCACGCTTCACAGCGATTATATCCGATGCTCAGATGGAAACAATCATTGATATCATTTACAGGTTTTATTGTCATTAATTTCACCTCATATTTTAGATCTAGCTGGAAAGTCGCTACTCTTATACAAGGTCCCAAGTCCAGTTGTGTTCTTGTCTTTGCGATTACCGCTACACTTGCATTCTATACATATTTCCTCGCAAAGGTGTTGGAGAGAAATTGCGAAACTTCTTGGTTGTTAATTTTTAAATAGATTTTCGTAGGGGTTGGTCATTGACAAATTGTTAAGCACATATATTTATCAGCAATGCAGCCACAGGTTTGATCAGCGAAAAGGCAGTTCTGCAATAGCATTAGGCTTTAATATATAAAATACGCACAATGTGCATCTTAAGGAACTAAAATAACTGTACTCTTACTGGTCGATTTCACTCTATGACCAACTCGCTTTAGATTATATATAACACAAAACTACAAATTCACTAATTTACAAACATTTGTAGCTCAGTAATATTTTACAAATATTTGTGAATTCTTTATCAGAATTTTTTTTTTTTATACTATATGTAAAATGGAAAGATTTCCTAGTTATTATTGAAATTTCAATTCAACAAATCTGCACGAAGTTGTAAAGCAACTGTAAATCCGCATTCCAAGGTTCTTTTTTTTTTAGCAATTAAAGTATTACTTGACAATGTCCCGTAAAGTAAGTGTATCGAAGCAATTAACAACTTTGTGTAAAATGCTCGATAGAAAGGATCTTATTTCTGGTGCTTCTTCTAAATGTTGACCAAAAAGGATGAAATGAATAGCGTGAAATTTTGGAATAATTTACAATAATTATCAAAATCGTCAAAAGTGAATTTGTGAGAATTAATATTTATAAAAATTTGTAACTAAATATTAAAATTTCAATTCAAGGTTCTGCCGAAGAATTTATGAAATTGAGGCAACGTGATAATATAGGCAGATATTTCGCTGGTGTGGTTGGACTAGTTTTTGATGACTCTTTTGGTAGGTTTCAAATGAAGTTACACTTCATTTAATTCGGCTGGTAATTCAATATCAGTCACCTTACTGGAGTCGCAACCAATTAGAATACACATGAATTCAGCTCAGTCTTTGTATCTATTTGACATGACTTGATCTGAGTAGATATGAATATTAGGGTTGAATCAGTTGAATGAGAAGTCTTGGATTAAAAAAAAGGAATTTTCAATTTTTTCAAGGCTTGAAGTAATTTTTTGTTTTTTTTTAGTGAAATTTTTCAGTTTAAAATGAAAAATTGAAGTGAAGAGGCGTTTCTCACCAAAATAATTCACCAGAAGTAAATGTCTTCTCCAGACGACAACATCCAGAATGAGAGCATTCTTTTGTGTTTTGCTGAATAACTGAATGAGTAGGTTAAGTGTAAGTCGAATAGGACCATACGAACACCGTCGCCAGAGTTGCTCTATTATGCAATTGGCAAAATTGAGTCGTTTTACGAGCTGGATTTTTTGGCCTTGCAGTTTAACCCTAATCCGCCCACCGGGTGACTCCGAGTCACCGTTTCAGTTTTAACAGTAATTTTTACGAATTTTTTAAAAGGTAGCGCCTTCTCATTCGTTGACTTTCTTTTCCTTAAGAAATACAATTTAGAAATGAAAAAAATATTTAACAAAGTATTATTATAAGAAAAATATACCGCTATTCTTCGTTTCATACCTAATCCACCCAGGCTGTGACTCATAGTCACCTTTCTGGAATGACATGTAAACAACACGAAATATTTCTCAGAAGCCGTTAATTTGCTATCGCTTTGCTTTAAGTTAAAATGTACTGGTTAGGAACGTACTAATTTCACAATTCAGTTGACGGTTTTTTGTAATTCAAGGAAATTGTATGGATTTGTAGTGCATGACGTCATATTTTATAGAATAACAACGCAGGTACCTATCAACTTGTTTCTTCAAGTTATGAAAAAAGTATAAAAAATAAGTTTTTGTAGCACGCCATCATTTTAACGCCTAAGGATTTCCACGACATCATACGCCTACAGTCATAATGTAGCACGCCGTCATCCTAACGCCTAGGATTCCCAAGCTTCTATAACTCAACATTCATGCTCGACTGTAGCTCGCCACTATTCCCACGCTTCTGCGCCATACTCCCTTGCCGTTCGGAGCTTACATGCCTATAACCAAGGAGTGCACCTGCAGCATTCATTTACAATTGTAGCGGTTTTCTGCTCAACAATTCCCTGGCTTTGCGAGGACACCGTTGGACTTTTCCCTTATATAAATATTGGATAGTTTAAAGAATTTATTCTCATTCTGTGTCTGATTGTCCAAAGGGAAGCACAGTTTTTGTAAGTTCAAGTAATAAATTGTTACAGTTTTTTTTTTAACTTTTTAACCTTTTTCCTACATTCTCTTATTTAGCAATATAATTGAAATACCTTCAGAAATGGCACGAAGACAAATAGTTACCGAAGAGAAAATGAGAAGGGCGATAGAAGCTGACTCGGACAATGATAGTGATTTTGAAGCAAGTGACGAGAGCGATTTTGACTATCTGGATAGTGATGATGTGAGGAAGATGTCACAGAAACTTTTGAGAAATTGCCCGATGGAATTGAGTTGTCATCAGATAATAATTATGCTGAATTTATAGCTGAGAAATATTATGGTAATGAGAGAACTGAATGGAACGCTGAGCCGTTTGGTCAAGGAAGAGCTGCTAGTCACAACGTCATAAGATGCCAATTAGATAAAATTGTTTTACTACCTGGAATGAGTATTGACGACGTCGAGGTTGCGTTCGAACTTTTTTTCGATAGCAGAATTATTGACCTTATAGTAAAGTTTACGAATAACCATGGAGCGAGAAGGGTGGTCAAAAATGGACGTTTACTGACAGCATCGAAATTAGAGCCTTTATAGGACTGCTTATTTACGCGGGCACTAAAAAACAAGGAATTTTTGATTTTATCGACTTCTGGGATCCAGTTCATGCCTATCCAGTATTCAGGGCAACAATGTCGAAAAATAGATTCGCCAAAATTTCGCAACATTTGCGTTTCGATGACATATCAACTAGAACCGAAAGAAGACAGAAAGATAAATTTGCACCAATAAGAGACCTCTGGAACTCTGTTATGGTAAATTTGAGAAAAACTTATGTACCTGGTGTCAATCTGACAATTGACGAGCAACTGGTTCCTTTCCGAGGCAGAGTGTCATTCAAGCAGTACATCCCTTCAAAGCCAGATAAATATGGCATGAAGATTTGGTAGATATGTGATACAGCTACATCCTATCCTTTGTTTGGTATTCCTTACCTTGGAAAAGAAGGAGACAAAAGACAATGGAATCTAGGAGAAAATGTAGTGTTGATGCTCTCCGAGTTTTACTCTGAGACGAAAAGGAATTTAACGTTTGATAATTTTTTTACATCATTTAATCTTGCGAATCAATTATTGAGCAGAGGTCTTACCAGTGTTGGAAATTTGAGGAAAAACAACACATGCATTCCGCAAGAATTTCTACCAAATAAACGCAGAGCTCCAGAATCAAGTTTGTTTGGATTCAGGAAACACATGACGTTAGTGAATTATGTTCCAAAAAAAAAAAACCAATCAGTTTTATTTTTATCCACTCAGCATCATACCAAAACAATCGATACCAACAATAAGAACAAACCAGAAGTTAACCTATGTTACAATTCAACTAAAAGGTGCGGTCGATATTTTGGATCAGATCTACCATGCATTTTCAGCAAAACGTAAGTCAAACAGGTGGCCCGTTGTTATTTTCCACAACCTCATCGATGTTGCGGGTATCGCTGCATATGTCATTTGGATGATATCCAGCTTGGAAAGAATCTAAAAAGAATAAAACAATACCATTAAGCAATTAGCAATGGGATTAGTAACTCCGCACATTTTACGCCGGAAAACCAGATATTTATCACGGCCCATAAGAAATGTTGTTGCTGATATAGTACCATCCGCAGTTCAGGATTCTGGGGAAAATAGCGCAAACACTTCAAGGAGGAGAAAACGATACTACATGTGCCCTCATGACAAAGGTCGCGCTTCGAAACAAATATGCCACAAATGCAAGATGAATGTCTGCAACGAACATTCCGAAAAATCAATTCTTTGTCACTCATGTAAATAAAAAATATATTAAATAATCTAATTAAAATTCTTTTATTTCATGTGTTATTCTTTTAAGAATCCTTTGCGTTCGCAGTCGGGTAATGATTAACAATTTTCTAACATGGTGACTTTGAGTCACCACCTGGGTGGATTAGGGAGAAAATTTACCTGGGCTGATTAGGGTTAATAGCAAACCTTATTTGGAGAGTTAAGAATTTCTATCTCCAGTGAATTGCACTATAGAAGGCCCAGTTGCCTGTTTTCCACTTTATGCAACTTCCTCATAAAGTGGCTCTTTGGTGGGCCACATGTCGAGTAGGGACCACGGACTATTGGGTCCGCGTTTATCCATTTCGTCCATGTCATTACTTTTCACTCCTTCGTGTCCAGGAATCCCAGGCAACGTTACTTTGTTGTCCCTAGACATTAGTTGGAGTTTCGAGTAGCCACTGCAGATCAGTTTTGCCTCAAAATATTGAGAGGACAGGGTCAGGAATGCAGCTTGGCCGCCTGAACATATGTAGATATTGGAGTTCTTGCAGCTCCTGATTAGGCTTTCCAGAGTTTCAACCTCTATAGCATAAACTTTTACCTGAAATATGGTAGGTGAAGTATCAAGCGGAATAGACTCCACTTCTGGGCCGAACACTCTTTCCTCTGTTTTTTCATCCTTCCGAGTTCAGTTAGTATACCAGTAAGAAGTAGTGGAAAAGTATAGCTAAGATTCTGTCAAAACCCCAGTAGAAGCTTACTGGGAAATGATATTACTACTACAAATAAACTAGCTTCTTGGTCAGGTAACTAAACAACATCATCTTATCTTTCACATCAAAAGCTCACAGGAAATAATTTTGTGACGCATACTCCATTCTGTGTATAATCACAATGCTAATTGACTTCAAATCTTACTTTCTAAATGAACGTTATTAGAGAATAACTATGTATATTGAAGATGTATATTCTTCTCAATTTTTTATTAGAAATCACTTTGGAAATTCAACGGTACTTACTCGCAGAAAAGATTCACAATGTGAACAGTCCAAGCAGGAAAATTTTGTTAACTTAAACCCACGAATACTGCCCATTGTAAATTACCAGAAACTAAACTGAAACCCGATAACGAAATTGAAGGTGCAATATAAAATTTCCTATTGCAAATTGCGATATTTGCAGCATAACAGAAAAATCACCGTTAGAAATATTGCTTGGAAAGGGAATTAAAACAAGATTAGACATCAATCAATTCAAAATTCCAGCACCACGAAGAAAATTAATAAGCACAAGAAATACTGTCGAGGAGTATTAAGAAAATTTTTTAAAACTGGAGCAAATCGTTAAAAACAAATTGGAAGGTAATAAAATGAAATGGGTTGGTGTTATAATCCATAAACTTCCCGGTAAACTTTGGTATTTATGTAGCTTCGTGATGGCATTGTTACTAAATGCCAACATATCGATCAAATTATTATGGAAAGAAAACCTATGTACGAACAGTGACCTTTATTGCACCTGGAGCCAACTTGCACAAAAAAGAAAAACAAAAAGATTAGAATTAGTAAAATAAAATAAAAGGTCTGATTTAAGGTTGTGAAAGGTTGGGGTAGGAATATTACGATTTTATGTATTATGTAGATTTATATTAATGCTATAAACGTAGCGTTCATGGTTGGGATGGCTATATTAAATAAACCATATGCTCCTCTACTGAGATTTGGATTTGTACGACGAGAGAGTTCAATGAGAACCTCTTCTTCTTGCGAAGTGAACTCTGGTGGCACTTGAGCAAAGAAAGGATCTTGGATCCAAACAAATTATTCGACATTATCTTCCCTAAAATATTTTGCAAACCATTAAGTGAGCTTTGGAAGATGTTCTTATTCATACAACTGCAGCTTTTTCCTAAAGGCCGCAATCTTCTCCAAAAGTTTCAAGATGTGCATGCTTTTGACCTGCAGAGATAAATTCAAAGCATTTGGTTTGTCAAATATATCACACAAATATGCTAGTTTTAATAAAGTCGGGTTCACTGAAGTACCCCGAATTTGCATGACCTTCCTCTTACAGAAAAGTGTGGATTTCTTGACGTAACTCGAATGCACGGGATAATATGTTTCCAAGTGAAAGCCATCGTGAACTGCAGTAGTATAGCAAGACAGTATGTTCATATCTATGCATTGGCTTTTGAACAACCTAGCTTTTAGTGGTCTAGTATTTATGTAGTTTACTACATCTATGGTACGTTCTAATACCAAGTTCAATTGATAACTCATCGACGTTGATGCAAGTGTTTCCCTATGCATGATGCAATGGGTCCACATAGCATATGGTGATTTGCTGAAAATAAGCGGCATCTGTAATCCACTATAGTGGCCGGCCACTGATGGAGCACCATCAGCACATACACCGATCCACTTTTTGTAATCTAAATAATTTTATGTTATAAAATTGTCAAGTATCTCAAACAAGTCTTGCGCTTTAGTGCTTTCAAAGATACTTTTGCCGAACAGAAGGTCTTCAACGAAAATATTATCATCCAGAAAGCATATATAATAAATAAGGTGAGCGGGTTTGTTACTGTCAGTGGCCGCATCAAGTTGCAGTCCAAGTTCCTTGCTTATCATATTCTATATTAATTGCTCACTGAGATCTTTAGATTTATTATGGATTCTTCGACTAATAGTATTGTAGCGAAATTACAATTTTGTAATTTGTTGCGTAAATTAATGCTTATCAGCCAGCGTTAACGTTTCATATATTTTTTTTTTAGTGGCTTCTACAAATTTCTCCTTACTGTGCTCTGATGTAGATTTCATATTCATTTGCTTTAAAAGGGTATCTTTTAAGCTCTTTGGAGTAAGAGAAGGACTATCGCTTTGTTCATCTGGCTGTAATATTCCTAAAGTTTTTCCAAAGAAATCGATAAACTTTTTTTTGATTTGACTTTCTCCTCTAAGTGCTGCATTGGTAATTCAATATCATTGTTAATTATTTTTAACTGATCAATTTGTGGCTTCGTAGAGTCTGCGTCTACATCAGCAAAATAGCTAGCTACAGACGAGGTAATGAATGTCCAAAGTGTCCTTAAAATTAAGTCATCGTTTGTCGGATCATGCAGTATAGATAATGCTTTGTGATTGTACATAACTACACATGGAACAGTTTCAACCAGTTTATCCAGAGTTATGGAAAACGGTTGATAATTTTTTATTAAATGATGTGCCAAGCAAAACGCAATTTCTCTATTAATAAATTTTTTTTAGCCAATGAACAAGATGTCGTGTTGCAATTCGAACAGAAAAATTTCTCTGCTATAGTACTGTACGGATATGGTTTACGATCTCTAAGATGCTTAAATAGTGCCCAAGATAAATGATAACTTCCATTATGTTCAACATTATTTGCACTACTAAATAAAGAGTTGGAGAATTTTGGTGTTGGATCTGCTTTTTCTACACTGCTTCCTTGCAGCAAATCTATGTGTGTTGAACCCAAGCAAGTTCTCCCCTCGGCCACATTAAACCTGAAAAGAAAACCAAAAAAATACCACAAAGAAACATTCTTATTATACAAATCGTAAATTCATCTTACCTAATCCATCCCACGAAGCGAAACAGATGAAAACAATTGCTACTGTCAGCTAGATGTCAACCAGCTACACATCACGAGAGAGAGATACGAAGAATTCTCATTACAAACCACTTTCCGCCATGCGCCCTGAATGCGACCTAAAATTGTCGGCGCCAAGTTATGGTTGATTGCCACAGACGTAATACAATGATTGCGACATTGTCGTCGTCATTTCTAGATAAATGAGTTGAGTTTTGTTTTCTTTGCGATGCCTACAGGGAAATTTTTACATCTTTTTAAGAATAAGTAAGTTGTATTTAAAGCTTATATGCATTTATGCCAGATTTAAAAGGGTGGGGCTCGAAATTGAAGCTACTTTTGACGACGACATTTTTTGTGGCACAGCACTTGCTATGTTCTAATGTCGTAACATGTATTCGAAAATTATTTTTTTTTTTTGCCGTCGACAGGCACATGTCGCAATCGTTCTATTTCACTGCGCAGCGGAATATGGTACATCTAGGAACAAGTGCAGCAACTCGTGCGTGCTGCTTCCAGCTACAGCTAAGCCAGCGGAAGTTATGGTTTTTAAGAATTTATAAATTATTCCTGGTGAGTAAAATTTCTAATTCAATTCAATGTCTAATTCAATTTAATTAGGAATAAATTGAATTTACGCAAAATATTTTTTTAGATAATAAGTTGAAAGCAGCCTGTGGCGGCAATAACTAAAATGGTAACACTCATGACAAATGATGAGGTGCAGTTGCTATGCCAAGTTATTGTTGCTATGCCAGTTGTTGCTATGCCAATATTGTTGCCATGCCAATATTGTTGCCATGCGCCTTTGACTACCGTTCTTTGGTGCCGTGTGCAAACTCTGGCTATATAAACAGCAGTCTGACTTGGCTCGATCTCTTTTTCAGTTTGGCAGTGCAGTGATCAAGTGGTTATCGATTCCTAGTGTTATTTCCCAGTGTTCTAATTCCTACTAATAAATCAAATACTTTATTTAGTTGACGATTAAAATAAATATTCTTCTTCTGGGTCTCGACTGGATTAAGGGTATTGTTTTGATAAGCGACTAAAATAAAGATTCTTATTGTGGGTAGCGACTGCAATAAGAATTTAATACTAATCCAACAAGTGCTTTATTTTGGTTAGACGGTTGAAAATCGAGATTTTTATTCTGGGTACCGACTGGATTAAAGATCTTATTTCTGACAGCGACTAAAATAAAGATTCTTACTGTGGGTATCGACTGCAGTAAGAATAAATTACTAACACCAAACTCTTTATTGCGGGTCTCGACTGTAATAAAGATTCTTATTGTGGGTATCGACTGCAATAAGAATAAATTACTAACTCAAAACACTTTATCGCGGGTCTCGACTGTGATAAAGATTCTTTCTGTGGGTAGCGACTGCAGTAAGAATAAATTACTAACACCAAACACTTTATCGCGGGTCTCGACTGTGATAAAGATTCTTTCTGTGGGTACCGACTGCAGTCAGAATTACTAACCTCATTTTATTCTGGGTCTCGACTGGAATAAAAACAAAATATCCCAATCCTAAAAACCTTAATAGAGAACCAAGTGAATCAGCTGCCAAACACTGATCAGGTGAGTACAAAGTCAGATACAGTAAAATAAATTTTCTTTTAAAATAATGAAATACAGTAAGAATAAATAAATTTCCGTTTAACTAAAATAATGTTATCGCTTACATAACATAAATTATATATCGTCGTAATCTTTTTCAATTGCTAAGGTTTCTGTGAAATTCTTAAAGGAGTTTTAAATATCAGAACAAAACTGCTCCCTCGTTTACCGCTCGGCCGGAGCAAATTTTGATCCAACGGATAACAAAAACGTTACAGTATTGTTAGAGAAAGGTATCTTTGAAATTATTTTTCCCGCTCATTATCCTACCATATCAGATTGTACTTTTGGTCCAGATGATCTTAATTCATCCTTCACTTCAGCTAGTAAAATGCTCCCGTTAACCTTTGGTGTGATCTTTGCTCAGTCGCTTGCCACCATGCAAACAAATTTTTGAACACAATGTCTACATAAATCCTTTCTCATTCCGAGCGGTAAGACTAGATGAAATATCTCTAGCATTGAATCCAGTGAAATCTGATGCTTGTCCTGACAACTTATCACCAGGCTTTATTAGGCTGTTATTCCCTTCCGTTAGTAGCTATGTTCTCCACATTATAAGTACATGTCTAATGTCATCATATTTTCCTAGCAGTTGAAAGTTGCCACAGTTCTGCCCATTCCGAAAAAACCTTCACCTGATTATTTTCGCCCAATAATCCTGTTACCTTTTCTGTCCAATGTGCTAGAAAAGGTCATTGTCCAAGAAATTTTTTTCTTAAGTCGAAGAAAATAACTTGCTGACGCGTTGGCAATCAGGATTTCGTCCAAACCATAGTGGCGAAACTGCGGTCCTCAAGGTATCTTCTGACATAAGAGCTACCCTCGACGAGAATAATCTCATGACGCTGATGTTACTGGATTTCGACTGTGTTGATCACATCTTACTTACAGAGAAAGTTCATAAACCTTTTAATTTTAGTAGCTCTAACACCGCCATGGTTGACAGGTTTTGTCGGACCGCAGCCAGAGAGTTAAAGCAAATAGTGTACTGTCTAGTGCCTGCACTCTAACGCGTGGTGTTCCTCAGGGTGAAATATTGGGTCCACTACTATTTAGATTTTTCATAAATGATCTTCCAGATGTGGTTCGCGATGTCAAAATCCATCTTTATATCGATCTCACAGATCTCTCTAAGCAGACCAATCGGTCTAATCGAGGACTGCATGGCACATATAAATGCTGACCTGGACATGATATATAATTAGTCAAAGCGTACACGTTTGTTATTAAATCCAGGGCAATCGCAGTGTATAACATTCTACAATCCAACGTGACCCTAAACGGGTTTCCATTGCCTAGTCTGAGTAAGGTGTCTAATTTTGGGATCATACTTGACTGTAATATGCAGTATTACGCAACGTTAGTGCGATAATTAGACAATTTTATGCAGCCCTGTGACGACTATGGCTTTCAGCCAACATTCTATCAAGAAGCACACGCTGTAGATTAGTTAAAACATTGATATTGCCTCATTTCATTTTCGGAATTTGGACTTTTCCTAATTTGGATAGCTCATTTACATGTAGGCTAGAGGTTGCTTTCAATAACTGCATTCGGTACATACATGGATTAAGAAGGTTCGACGATGTGTCACCTTTTCGGTATCGTTTAGTTGGTTGTTAAGCGATGTCGTATTTAAATAAAAGAAAATTGGTTTTCTTGTATAACTTACTTCACTCGAATAAACCGGATTATCTCAGTGAAATGTTACAATTCACATAATCGCGCCGAAATACAAATCTAATTCTACCGGGCTTCTATAAATTGGTAATGGAAGGTTCTTACTTTGTTCAAGTAGTTCTCTTATGGAATGGTCTCCCTCTTAATATCCAAGCTGGAAGCACTGTCAATGTATTCAGAAAGCTTATTAATACTTAACTTGATTTTCTCTATCTTTTTATATATATACTGTCTCTGTGCCTTTGAAGAATAGTTTAAACTTATTTGTGATTACTGGAACTATTTGTTTTATTATTCACGTGTTAAGCTTCATAATTATTTTGTTTTTGTTTTTTTTTTGCTCTAATTAGTTTTTTGTTCCACTATTAGATATTAATATTGTTAGTTTTGTATTCTTCTTTTTTTCTCTATTTTGCTTTTATAACTTTAGCACCACTTCTTAATTATACTACAAAAGATTGTAAATCTTGTGTATATCATCCTGTGAAGAATAAATTATTATATTATTATTCTAGCTTGTCGTCCGAAGTATCTCGGGTGGCAGCTATTCTCCCAGCTCAGCCCGAGTTGATTCATTATTTTAACAGAATAAAGGAACGCTTGGCAACACAAGTTGTGTTTGTGCTGCGCAGCCAATCACGCTGGCTGAGGGAAGGCGATTCTCCAACCGAGTACTTCTTCCAGGCAACTAGACGACGTACTGATGAATCTGGACGAGTCCTTAACGAACAGCAGATATCAGAATATATTCGAGACTACTATAGAAGCCTCTACTCTGAACCGACGTCGAATTGGCCGCGATATCACTTGACCAACAAAAGGCTTCTGATAGCGTCCCGCACGAGTATCTTCTGACTGCTCTCGAGGCACTTGGGTTTCCGCCCAGGTGTCTCGATATCGCCGGGAAACTGTATAGAGATTCAGAGATTTTGATTAAGAATCAAGGACAAGTTCTGGCTCCTGTCTCATTTCATCGAGGTATCAGACAGCGCTGTTCATTGTCATGTATGCTTTATGACCTTTCGTTGGACCCGCTACTATGGAATCTTCGTCGACTTCTCGACAATAATCATTCATATCCCATATACCAATGTGAAGCTTCTTATGTTGGCATATGCGGATGACCTTTCTCTTTTCGTGACAAGAGACAAAGCTTTTTCGGGCGCCCGTGCAGTATTCGAAGAGTATGAACGTATAGCGGGCGCTAAAATCAGCCTTATTACGAGTCAAGTCTTGTGGTGTGGAAGGTGGAGAGGTCGTACAGATACTCCACTGAACACATTTCACCGGGCAATTCATATCCTTAAATTAATAGCTTAAAAGCTTTAATTTCACAAAACACTGAACTTAATAAAACTACACACATAAAGCTTCTGAAACAACACAATTTCAAATATTTAACATTTATTAAAACCAATAAATTGCATAAACTTTCACTAAAGTTCGGGAGCTAAGAAATGTTTAATTTCAGGAACGTCAAATGTAACTAATTTAGGCAGATCTGAACGTCAGATAATGGCTTACCTACGTACCCTGTATACACTCGATTTGCCGCTTCTTTATTAGTTATTTATTCAATGGGTGTTTGTGTCGTAAATTTATTCAGAACACGGTAAAAGTGTGCGCCGCAATTTTACAGGGTGGGCCATATATAAATAACGTATTTATAAATTCTATTAAGATTTCATTAATTAATTATTTTTAGGTTTCAGTTTTCTAATAATATATAGACATCGAAACCTGCTTTGCCTACAATAATTCCACGATATGTACACTCATTAGCTCTGTTTTGTGTGTACCTTGTTTTAGAACTCCCATATACTGTAGAGAAAAAATTGTTCAGTCGATTGAAGCGAACTATTTGTACTGTTCGCTTCATTTATACATCTTCTATTAATATGTATGAGGCATTCTTGTGTGTATCTTTTGTTCTGTTTTGTTCTGCGGACGCAAAAGAACACAGCTTTTGTTACAAATTGTTATGCAAAAATTATTAATTTTTTATATGGGTTCGTTACTTGTGCCCCATTTTATTAGTTTCATCTATCTCTTTTGTACCCACTAATGGCAGATAATATTGCTTTCATTTTATTAGACAAAATGATTTTTAAGTTTTCTGGTTTTGTCATTCTTATTTAAAGTAATGGTGACCATTTCCAGGTCAACAACAGTTTGTCATTGGCTGTAGGAAGAGCTTTCCTTTGTTAGTATACGCTCGTCGCCTAAGCACAACATTTTTTACTTAAGCACTCTCGCTCTCGAGCCCCCTACGGGTCACCCTATAAAAATGATAATATGTATATATACAAGTTTTGGTTTTTTTATTGGGTTCACTGAAATTTTACTGAAAACAATGCAATGCACTGAGTGGTTTGAAAAATTGCCAATGGACAGATTAAACGAAACAAGAAAATTATGAATAAAGAGCAATTAGATATCTCCCGCTCACGGGCACGAGCCGCTACACAACCCAGTAAGACAGGAATAAATTCTTCTGAGTTTCGAAATAACTTCTTAGTTATCGAAGGATCGATTTTTTTTTTCGTGTCAAAATGAATTGCTTTATATGAACAATATCCGCTTTTTTAGCTCTTTTCTCGGTATTAGCAGTACCCAATAGAAACCTGAACTTATAATTGATTACAACTTGATTCTTGACTCGGAATAATTTTCAGAACGGTAAGATTCGATAAATAGATTAATATATCGGCTAAAAATTGGTATAAATTCAGGTTGAATGGCCCTGACTATTCGCTTAGAAAATTTTCATGCAATATTTAGATGAAGTGCATATCTCCCAAACTAAAGAGCAATTTCAATTTTTGTGTAAACTTATGCAGGCGATTAGTCGGGATGGCTGCATTCAATGCTTGATTTTAAATTTATTGATCTCACAATAAGGAAATTATTTTCATTCAATTTTCTTTTTAGCACATAATTAAAAAGATGTGAATAAAAATATAACTTCAAAATATAAAAATCAAAAGGAGCTCAATTATATAATAATCGGTTCTGTGTATCGCTATATTCTAAGTTTATTTATTTTGCACCAGAGTGCCATTTTTCAAACCTTCCAAATGTCAAGGTACATAAAAACCTTGTCTGATATGATGTGTAATACAGTTCTCTGTCCTCCTAAACTTTCCAGATGTTGTTAAAAAACGACTCCATAAAATTCAAAAATAACACTTTATGCTTCACCGTTGTGATTTTTTCACAAATATCCCTTTTTAAATAGTATTTCCTAACGCTAGATATGAATTATAAAATGCTAACTCAAAGAAAAACAAAAGTGCCCAGTTACGTCTGGGTGTAACGTGAACACTCTTGAATTCGCATCCTTGACAGATTTTTTCGTCAGTAACTAAATGTGTATGCTACAAATACGCAACACGAGATTAATTTTTGAAGATAATTTTGTATGTTATGCGAATTTTGAAGTTATGATAATTTTGCATGTTTGAATAATAATTCAACTTAGTTTCCAAAGTTCTCAAACGTCGAAGCTGTATTATGTGTCCACCATTATTGTGCGTTGATGTGGTGCTTGTACAGGTGCCATCTTCCTAAATCTTATTGCACATATTTCGTGATGATGTTTGCAGATAAAAATTGCGATTATGACAATTATCAGTATTATAGGTACATAAACCACAGAGAATTGATGAATATCAGTTGATAGTGTATTTAGTTAAAAGATTTTTCTAAACTGTGATAATTCATTTTTGATGGAATCAATTTCTCAGGTGTATGACTGTTGTTGAACAATGTTATCGAGAGTAGGTTCTTTAATAGCGGCTATGATGATTTCGGTCAGATTACTTTTTGGTATATACGATGACCTTGTATTGGTCGTATAGACACTATCTGCCTGTATGGTGACCAATGGCTGCTTTATGAGGCAACGATCTCGGATTTTCAAAATTCTTGTTCCTTCAATTGCTTACTGAGTAGTATTTTTGTCATATACTATATTGACAGTGGTTTTTTTACTCAGCGCATGTATCTACTGGTTTGGACTATATATTTGGATCCAGTGAGGTCCGTCCCTTCTCTTGACTATCTGGCAGGCTGGTGATTGCGGCAGGTGGTTAAAAAGGTTCATTTCGCAGGCACTGATGTTCGATTTCTTTCTATATAAGGGGTGTTTCAGTTTACAAAGATGCTGACCTTCGTCGATGATGAGACATAATTATTTATTTATTAAACATTAGTCGCTTTTTCCTAACCTAAAACTAAAGGCTGTGCTTAAAATCTAACTAATGTTGTAAGGCCCACGGCTACTTGGCCATCTGGGCAATGTTGAGACATAGTTGAAACTCCTGTTCTGTGAGGGGATAATATTGATCCCGATGTAGGGTTATGACTAAGAACGGGAAGGATGGTTGCATTGTTACAAAGGTGTCATTAGTTTGTGCTGGAACTGGAGTGACCTTAAATAGTTCGAACTCTTCAAGCGATAATAAGGGAAGAGTCAGCTTGAATATAATATATCGTTCAGCGACCCTTCCCTCGATAGTCATCAATGTGTAATATTTAAGTGCTTCGTCCTGTTGTATTGGTAGGCGTAATGATGAAGGTAGATTAGTTTTGATTTTTATTAATTCTTTTTTAACTGCAGTGGTAAAATCAATAACGGACTGATTTTCCCGTGATGAGTATCGATGATGATGTCTAAGATTGACCTTTGAATTCTGAAGAAGCTGGATACTGTGAAAATTGCGGACAAGGTTAGCACCATGAATAATTGTGACAATTTTTCTTGGTAGCTGTCTTCCCTTATGTCGTGTAATTGCTGGGTTCTTTGAGCAATCTGTACTTCTTTTTGCTGAAAATGACGATCAATAGATTGCTCTTCCTTCTTCATTATGTTCAAGGTGGCATCCATGACGAATGACTGACTTTTTATCAGATGGAGGAAGTGATTTTCATTTTTGCCAATATCATTTACCGTTTGTGCTATTTTTTCGGCATACTCGGATTCTAAGATACTAAATAACGCACTGGCGATATTTGCAATAAAGTTGATATATCCTTTCTTTATTATTTCTAAGTGCGTGGCATTAGTAGAAAAACAGCAAAACACAACGATGTATGATTTCTCCGGCCTTTTTCCTCGAATTTTAAAATGAGTCCATATTGGTCCCCAAAAGTCTACGCCAGCATTTACGAATGGTCTTGCTGGTTGGACCCTATCTGCTGGCAAATTACCCATCAACTGCGTTAAAAGTTTTGGCTTGGATTTAGCACATTGAACACAGTGTTGTACCACAGAGCGAGCTAGAGCTTCTCCGTTTAATGTTCTGCCTGGTTATGGCAAGAAGCGTTTGAGGGCCTACGTGCAATTTTTCATTTTTTTTTTCAAATTTTTTTCATTTTTCCATTTTGTTTTCACATTCTTCTTCAACACATTTCTTTTTTCTATTCTGTTTTTTCATTTGTTTTTCAAGTTACTCAAGTTCCTTAGTTGATGGGCGGATGGCAGAAGCATAGGGTGTTTGGCCTGATATGTTAGATTTGATTCTTCCCGGCGACCTCCGACTCTTACAATGTTGTCCTCATCGATAAATGCTTAAGGCTACTGATGGCACTGGTCTTCTTCTGCGTTTAAGAGAAATGTATGTAGTTGCAGGGTCTCGATTAAGTTTCCTCGTGTGTCTGTTAAGATATTATCTCTCCCAACGGATCCTATGTATGCTACCGCTCCGAAGGACTTTTCTGAGGCATCTGAAAAGATGTGGATTTGTATCGTCTTAGGGCTTCTTTGGGAAAGCACATGTCTTTGAAATCTTACGTCATTTAGTGCCTTTAAGCCCTCTCGAAAGTTAAGCCAATAAGAATGTAATTCTTGTGGCCCATAATTTTTGAAGGAATATCTTGGCAACGACGACTACGGGAGCCATACGCCTAAGGATCAAAGATATGTGCTATGTGTGATAAGGCAGTTCGAATAATGAGGTTAATCCTACCGCCTTTATATGATCTTCCCTGTGGCCATAAAATCCAACTGAAGCTCTTGGTCTTGTTAGGCAACGCTCTTTAAAAACTAGGCTGGTTTCTCAATTTAAAGCCGTCTGCTTGAAGTAAAAACTGGAGCCCTGCTTGCGTTTCAATTCTTGTTGTGAGATTATCGGCTCCAGTGAGGACATCGTCCACATAGAAATCTGGTTTGAGTACTACAGCTCCGAAAGGATAATGTTCTGCCTGTTCCTCTGCTAGCACCTGGTTGCTAGATAAGGAGCACAAGGGGTACCATATGCCGTACAAAGTTTGTAACATCTTAGTTGATCATGAGATACATTTCTCCATCATATAAGTTGGTACCATGTATCATCGTCGTAAATTTTTACCCGTCGGTACAGCTTCTCAATATCCGCGGTAAATACGAACCTGGGTTTACGAAATCTTAAGAGAAGTGAAAAGACAACATTCTGAATAGTTCGACCTGCTGCTAAAATGTCGTTCACCGAAATATTGCTGGATATCTTAGCCGATCCGTCAAAGACCACTGGAAGCTTAGTAGTCGAACTCTCTTGTTTAATGACACAGTGGTGCGGAAGGAAGTTATAGGGTGCCTTGATTTCATTGAAATTCATTTCCTCCATGTGTCCCAATTCGATATACTCTTCCATGAACTTAACATACTGTTTTTTAAGGTCGTTTGTATCTAACCTTTTTTCTAAGGCCAGAAAATGTTGAAACGCAATATTCTTTGAGCACCGACCTTGAACGGAAATTTGACTGTAAAGTGCCCTTCCTTATTTCGTCGTGTGTTTTGTAAGAAGTGTGTTTCACATTGCCTTTCTGAATGCTTTAGCTGACTGTTCCGCATCGTCCAAAATCCAGAATTTTTCCATTTGCTGCTGAAGTGCTTCATCTGCTGTGCATATTCCACATATTGCTTGTGTTTGCGGTGTCTGTTGGGTTCTTCCTGCTTTGTCCAACCAAAAATTGTATTCTGTATGGTAGGCAATGTCTCGTACAATTTTATCTGCCCTACGGATAGAATCGAATAATATGATTCTGCCCCAATTTAAAGATCTATTGTGCCTGGATGATTAAACTGTGCGTCCGCTAGTTGTATGTTGGCCGGAATTGGCCAAGAGGTAATACCTATTATTTGTGGGGGGCTGCGGTGAAATATTTTGGGGCAGAATATGTGCCCCTAAAGTAGTGATGAAGTCATTTATCAGAGATTCCAACAACATATTAACACGTTCTTGCGCTTGCTGTTTGCGCAAGCCAATGCCTTCTATGTTCATTAGTTCGGGAGTTCCAATCAGAGCAAGTTCTTCACTAATCTTTGCGTTACAAAATTAAGCTGACAGCTAGAATCTAGGATGGCTCTGCACTCAATACTCGTACTAGGTTTGTTGGTTAGTTTCACAATAGCAGTGCCTAATAAAATATAATTCTTCGTAGTTGCTCTCGACTTGGCAGTAAGTGATATTGATGGCTCGGTCGTTACCCTGATTGGTGATAAAATTGTTGAGATACTCGTTGACGGCTGGACTTTGCTTGTTGGAACTTGATTAGTTCTTGATAGGATAGCCTTCGTTTTTATTGGCTAAAAATGTAAAAGAGTATTAGGCTTCTTGCCGCATTTGAGACATCCTCCTGATGAACAATTGGATATAATGTGCCCACTTCTCAAACAGTTAGGGCATAAATTCTCTTTACAAGCGATACTCTGTTGGATAGCGACAACTGGAGGAACTTAAGATATGCGAATGGTTGATGGTTGCTGCTACATAATGGGCAACCTGTACTGACCGATGTAGTCAGGGCCCTTTGGGTATGTACGCTTTTACCTTTTGCGCTATTTGTATTTCCCATTGCTTCCAAAAATTGGAAGCTGTTT
The DNA here is from genome assembly GCA_963924295.1 of Dioctria rufipes. Taxonomy (NCBI): domain Eukaryota; kingdom Metazoa; phylum Arthropoda; class Insecta; order Diptera; family Asilidae; genus Dioctria; species Dioctria rufipes. Next base: position 71,062,238 of record OZ002744.1, on the reverse strand, counting down.
TCTAAGAACTGAAGAAACTGCTTTAGTGATTGAAGTGATCTGGGTTTACTCAAAAAGATTGCTCCCACAATGTATGTGTGGCTATATCCAACTTTTCCTTTAGGATGTGGAGTATTAGTGGATCCCAGTTTTCTATGTTCACACCTAAGTTTCCCATGGCGAGGAGATATTCCTGAGTGGTGTCATGAATTGTTTTTATATCAGATGCACTCTCTGTTATAGCCGTTGGTTGCGAGAATATTGCATTTAGTAGAGCAGTGTCGAGCAATCTGGAGTCCTGATATCTATCATATACCACATTTCCTGGCATGTCGGCAGCGGTTGGTTCTGTATCAGTTCAGAGAATAAATAGCAAAATTGCCGCCATTTGAGATAGTCACCATCAAACTTAATTTAGTTCTACCTTTGGGAGCTTCACAGTGGATCTTGGGCTGAATTCTGCTGCTAATGAATTTGTCTTGGCCTCTGGCTTACGTTGGCTTTGAATTAAGCCTTCATATAAGCTTACCAATTTTTCATGTATTAGCTCTTCCAACTCGAAGTATTCTCCCATGGTATCTGATAGGTATTAGTCATGCAACTCTTCAAGTATCTTGTTGTGAAAGTATTGAATCTTCTCCCAGTAATGCTCGATAGTTTTAATTTTTATTTGATATAAGCGAGCGGAGTGCGGTTGTGCCTGTGGTATGATGTGATCTAGCATGTTCCATAAACCTTGCATCAGCGAAGTCTGCTGACAAATAATTCCAGAGTTGCTTGCCTTGATGGAATTAGATATGGCTCCGGCATTGTTATCCTTAAACACTGGTTGTTGTTCTATATTAGTTGGTGTGCGTCCACCAAAAGCTTCCTTCGATCTAGACTGAGGTTTGACGGTCGTACCTGGGTTGCTAGCTTGTCGTATTTCTTCTTGTTCGGAACCAATTTGAATTATCTCTTCAGAGGACAGTGCTTGTAGCCGGTCTAAGATGTCTTGGCTGGGATTGTCATAACCAACCCTTATGGCCTCATAGTAGTCGCTTGCAAAACATGCATGATTAATACTGGATCCATAGTTGTGCGGATCTCATTATATATCCTTTCGAATTCTTCCCATAGCTGGTTCAGATTAATTAACCGCGTGTTGAGGTACTCTGCAGTCTTACGTGTAGCTGTATCCTTTCTGTAGTTGACTGCTATACCTTTAATAACGAAATGATAATAAATGGGGTAATAGTGGAAAACTTCGCAAATCACGTCGGGGTCACCAAAAATGATCAAAACTCTTCTGCCCTGATAAACGAAGCAGTCAAGATACACCAGCGTTGGCTGGTACGACGATGGTATAAACGGTTCTGTGCACCGCTATATTCTAAGTTTATTTATTTTGCACCAGACTGCCCTTTTTCAGGCCTTCCAAATGTCACGGTACATAAAAACCTTGGCTGATATCATGTGTAATACAGTTCTCTGTCCTCCTATAATTTCAGATGTTGTTAACAAACGACGCCACAAAATTCAAAAAGAACACTTTATGCTTCACCGTTTTGAACAATAGTAATTTATTTTTCACAAATATCCCCTTTTAAATAGTATTTTCTAAAGCTAGATATGAAGCATAAAATGCTAACTCAACAAAAACAAAAAAAAAATGAACATAAAATTTCTCAAGTAAAAATTGTCACGAGCCAGAATCGAGTAAAACAAAAGTGTCCAGTTACATCTGGGTATAACGTGAACACTCCTGAATTCGCATATATATGCAACACGCAATTAATTTTTGAAGATAATTTTGTATGTCATGTTTGTTGTAAATAAACAGTTAACATCTACTCAGAAATAAAAATATAACTTTATTCCACTTCCATTTCAAACTTAATTAATTTATTTATTAATTCGAAGCACACATGAACCAATCATGGTCCGGATTAATTTCCCGCAAAGTTCTGACTACCAAATCGATTCATCAAATTCGTATTGGAATCGATTCTAAAATACTATGCAATTGGAATTGATCCCATTTGTATTACTCGGAGCTCTTAAATTTAATTTCCCATAACTTATTCCTAGGATATCCCACAAATAAACAATATGGGAACATTATCAGTATTTTTCAGACAAATACATACTCCCAGTGCAGGAAAATGTAAGGACAAATTTGTGAAAGTCGATTTTTGCCCTTCCCGAATTTATTTCTGTATTTTCTCTGATTCCTGTGGTTGCCTGGTGAAGGCGCAAATTTCTCGCTTGGTGTGTTTCCGTGTGTCTTGTTTAGAGGCCAAAACCAAAATTTTGTATTAATGTTTTGTGCATGTGCATACATCTCTGGCATATACTTTCCAGCCATTATTTATTTTTTTCTTGTAGAAATGCCTATTCATCAAAATAATTTTGTAAAATCCCAGAAATAATAGGCACAGATACATATATCCCCACATCCAGCAAACAAACCAGAAGATCCGTATGACACCTGGGTACGCTTGCAGTAGGAGCAGGGAATGGGATCTACCAGGGACATCAGAAACCTAGATATTTCTCACTCCCAGGGATATCTTAAGGACAATTTATATATCGTAAGAGGATTTCCCATGTACATACCACGTCAGAAATATAAATTATAAGCCAGAAATTGGTTTCATTTTAAAAATAAAACAAAAAAATATTTTTGAAATGTGTAATGAAGTTAAGTTAGTTTTTAGTACATTTTGTGATATTCGTATACTTCATACACTGAAGTAAAATTATTTATTAAAATGACAAATCTTGTTTTACCTAGATACATTTTTTTTTCATTTAACGTACATTAGGCATATCTTTTACATCATACTAGCGATAATGTACAATAAAAGCTGTTCTGTAGCGTTTGGACTAAAGTCGTAAACAAGAACTTCTATACCCAGAAATAACAAAAATGAACTATGAAACCGTGTTTTGGTTCATTTCTTATCATGCAGATAATAACCTCCCCAGTAATCAAACAGCTTGAAAGAAAACTCCTCTGTCGCAAAACTCTGTTATTTAAGATTTCAAACATAAATAAAAGACAAAGTAAACTGAAGAAGAAATTCTCGAAAAATTTATTCCACTGTTATTGTCGAATTTTTATTGTATCTGCAGAAGAGAACAAAAGGAGCATAGGTGTAGTTATGTAATGTACCTAAAAAAAAATAAAAAATAAATTCTTCACTGAATAAAAAGACCTTTACTCAATGTAAATTGTCTACCTCCATGTTATACAACAACGTTATAGACATAAAGACCTCAGCATTGTAAGCAAACAACTTTTTCAAGTCATTCCAATTAACTTTTCATTGTACACAAAATAATTTGTATTAGACACAACCGTCGGCTTTGATACTTCACACGGCGTAATCAGAATAGGAAAGTTTCCAGGATGATAACGACCACAACAACGAGTATAATAAAGATTTTATGCAATTTCCGGGCAAGACATATAAATTCTGTTTGAGAGCAAAGTACCAAGAAAAGCAATTAGACCTTTTTCTTTCATTTATTTGAGATTAAAATGTAGTTAAGTCGTGGTCCTATGAAAACACACACGGCAGAAGGAGATCATAGTGGCGAACGGTGTGGTGTGCCACCGATTGGAATAGACTACACCAAATCTACCTTTTGTAGATAGCCAGTCAGGCAATCATTGCAAGTACTCAGTCCCTTAGGGATATGTCACGGCAATTGATTTTTGGAAAGTCCATAAAATTATTCGGTAGTGAAGCATGACATTATCAAATATTTATTAATTTGGGTAGGCCATACGTATGTACATAAGGGCATTCCCTCAATAATATGGAGCTTTTATGTCGGCCTAGATTATTGATTTGCATTAAATATTCGTCGAACTCGAACATCCGTTATCGATTGTTCTCCCATGCCCATATTTTTCTGTTGCGGGTAAATTTATGGACTGGTACCTATACGAGCATATGTTATGAAATATATAATTATGCAGAGGATTGTCATTCATTGGTTTTTGTTAAATATTTACAAAACGATCCTTATTAGGTCTGAGAGAATATTAAATGAAATTGAAAGACCCAAGGTTAAAAGAACTGCTTTCGACAATCTAGCTAGAGCATTTCATATTATCTTGTTTTGCTGGATAAATAATAATTCATAATAATTTCTAATAAAATTAAAAAGAGGAAACGATGGAAATAGTTGAACGAATGTCTTAACCCTTGATTTAAAGAGTAAAAAATTGTATTATATTTATTGCTGGATATTTAAATAATAGAAAAAAAAAAACATGTTTTAGCCTGTGACTATATAGTCAGTGAAAAAACAATTTTTTTGTTTGATAATTATTATAATATTGGAAAAAAATTATACACCTTATCATGAAAATCATTAAAACAAGTTTTTCCTATTCATAGGTACAATGGAAATCTGCAGGTTTCACAAATATAAATGGTGCGTACTGACTTTGCTTTTGTACTGCATTTGGCATATCTTCTAGAAATATTCTTCTGTAGCTTATCACCATCTGTTCGCGTGTATAATTATACTCTGTTTAACCGAATGACCTTTAATTACGCTATATGTCAATTCCGCGTTTATAAACCAAACCACTAGTCAAGTCCAATAATTGACATTCGTTGAGCTGTGTTTACAAACCAAAATCTGCGGTGTTCTCAAATTCAAAATAGTGGTAGGCAATGTAGCGATTCAAGAGATATCTTTTGGTTATCATTCACCTTAATTCTCGGAGTTGGATTGTAAATTAAGCAAATCGAACATGTTACCAAAATGCTACCTCACACCACCACCCAGCAAATTTAAGATCTGCTGTCTCCACACTAGTTCACTGTGCCCACAGAATCTGTGATGATAACCATTTGGCGGCAGAACTTAAGTATGTGGATAATGTTCTGAAATTCAATGGCTATACAAGAAAACAACGGACTTTAAAGCCTATTTTGTCAAGGGAAAGGGGCAAAAGTCAGGAGAAGTTAAACCAGAAGAGAGCCTTCCTGCCCTATGTTAGAGGTGTTAGATAGAGTGGGAAAAGTTTTGAAGCGACACGTTGTGAAATCCTTTTTTTACCACCTAAAAAGGTGATAAATCACCTGCAATCACTAAAAGATCGCTTTCCACTCCAAACACCAGGCGTATATGCAGTCCCTTGTAGCTGTGGCTAATATTATATTTGGCAAACACAAAGAGGTATTGCTACCCACCTAAAAGAACATATAAATGCTGTAAACATAAACCCGCGGGAAAAATCAGCAATTTTCGAGCATATTCTGGACCATCCAACAGAGCATCATTTGATTCATTTTGAAAAGGCAGAAGTCCTGGTTCGCGAGCCTTATTATACTCCTCGTTTTGTTCGTGACGCGATTGAAATAAAACGTCGACTTAATTTCAATTGCGACAACAGTTTTTAGCTTTCACGAATTTGGGATCCCGTCCTTAAAACATCTTCAGGGTTAATCCGAAATAAGCTTGGCTTATAACATGACGTAGTGAGTTATGCTTGTGCGCAAAACTTTGCACAACAGCAACTACAAATGCATCAACCACAGCAACAGCATACGTACCGGTACAATCTGCGTAGCTCCAATCGTATGTAACATTTCAGGCAGCTACCCGGTGACCACGCTCAATGTAACTTGAAGCGAAACGTTCGGGGTGAGTACTTGTTTCAGCACTCATTAAATAATTTATTTATACCGCGGCTAATCCGGAAAACGTATTAAAAATCGAACATAATTCAATACCTTTTATGAAATTTAAAAATGTATTCTATTTTTAATTTCACGTTTCTTTTTGTTTTCCTTTTTTCTTTATATTTAAAAACTGTGTTATTAAAAAAAAAGTCATTAATTACTGCACAGTTAATTATTTAACTTAAATGATTTACGCTATTTAAATTTTTATTGTCTGAGCATGATTTGCAAAGGAAAGCATATAGGCATATTTATCACAAATGTTAAAAATTAATAAATTTACAGTTCTATGTATTTATGCAACGAAAATTCTGAAAAAGAATAAATTTTATTAGTAATTAATGAGCAATTTGTTTAGGTTATTTGTGACCAGTAATTATACCGTTGTGGTATGCAATTACATTTGTCCCATAACCTCAAATTTGTTTAAAAAAATAAATGAGAAAAAAAATACCTTCTATTCTTCTATTCTGGAATCTCGCTGCTGATCCGTATAGAAATCCCGAAAAATTGCCACGAAATTTGGTGACAGATTTTTACTCCCAAATTGAGAAGTGGCGCCAATGAAAATTTATATAGAAGATCTTGATGATTTTGCATGAAATACGAAACTATGCTTGGCATGTGTTTTCTATATGACATTTCGAAAAAATAATAGAGCGAATGAAGGATTGACGCGCTTTTTATAAAAAATGTTATTTCTATTTCACTATGTAAATTATTGTTATTTTCCTACATTCTATGTTGCTTGTTTGGTTATGGGTTTTATGAAATGAAACTAACTTGTATTTAATTAACTTGTAAATCCACTTGTTTATTAGTTTATCTGTAGTACATTTGGGTGTATAGTAATTTCTAATTGATTTCATTTTTTATTTTAGGCAAGCGAGAGACTTTTGTACCTGTGGCAAACTCCAGGTGCAGGTAACATGTTTTATGATAATTTACTTGTAATAAGATGAATTCTTTTCCTTGTTTTTCAGGTTCGTCGAATATACTCTGTTGACGCACATTTCATCTACACTTCAAAACCCATTTTTTCGGCTTTCAGGCATATACTGTTTCAAATACGATTTTCCTGAAAACCCATTTTCATGCTTTCATTTACAGCAACCTACGCAATGATCGTATAATTTTCGCAATATTTCGCTATCATGTGATTTAGTAATGGTCTTATTTTACACAGTTTATCGTAATCAGGATTAAATGCTTGAGACATTACGACATTATCATTGAGGTGCAGGTTATTGAATAACCAACCAAAACTGTTTAGTGGTACATACATGAATCTTTCAAATCAGTAGCAGAAGACGAATAATCTTTATAGCTAGGACTTTTCTTGATTCCCATTACCAAATTCAGAGCAATAAAAATGTTCATTTTCTCCTTAGTTGCAGGTGTAGACACAAGCCTTTTTTGAGTAGCATATAAATTAATATAAAAACAAACCTTTTCCTGTAATTTATGTGTCCAGAACATCTGAAATAATTGAAGTGGCGTGTGCTCTGTTAAATTCAAATTCAGGTATTTCAACAGATGCAATGAACTGAGCTAGTTGTGCCATATGAAAAGTTCTTTTCCACTTGGGAATTACTTCGCTAGGATCAAGTATAGGCTCATTGAATGAATGCTTGTTGCGTAGCAGAAAATTCGCAGAATTATTTGCTAACCTGGCTAGAAGAATGTCATCCTCATCTTCAAATTCTTCCTGAATTTCATCAATATCTATATATTCTTCCCCAGCACTATGAGAAATTCCCTGTAAATCATCATCAGAATCTCCTCCTCAGGAGCTATCTACATCAGTAATCTCTACGTATAACAAAGTATAAATATTCTTCTCCCTCAGTGCTCTACGCGCTATTCTGTACGCAAAATTTAAATACTTTAGTCGAAAAACTTGAAGAATACTGCTCTATATAAAACTGTTAAGTTTTGCAAGTATGTGTTAACCACTTATACTTTTATAATTGATTTTTTTAACCCAAAAAATCAGCAGTTTTCACTTCAATTGTTTGTTTTTATAATTGATTGAACACATAAGTTTTCACAGTAAGTTTTGTTTACAATTTTATTGTTTTCCTTTTAGAAAACAATAAAATTGTAAATCACTATTACGTACCTATTACAAATATATACTTAACGGTTGGGAAAAAAATTATAAGAAGAAAATAAGGAAAATGGTAGAAATGAGACACAACAGATTTGATCATAAAAAAAGAAAATTTAATTGTGATGCAATTTAGATTTAAGTTATCATTTCATTTCATTATTCATATTTTTACATACCTACAGAGATTTGTGCATGATTAACTCATTAATGACGAGATCCTAAATATTCAGTTAGAGGGCTAAAATTCAATACGGAAGGTGCTATGGGCTGTAGAAAACCAAATCTGACTACAAAAAAAATTGCCAGACTCCGTTCCCGCAGGAGTGCCCGTTACATATATATAACGTTAGTCCGAACACGGGGAAATTGACGTTTTTCCTTCTTTATTGAAAAAGAAGGCTAAAAATTTCAAATATATAGTAAAGATGAATGAAAATATATAAATGAAATAAAGAATAGGTAGAGATATATTTTTTGAGTATTACCAAAAGGTAAAATATAAATTGAAAAAAAAATAAATAAATAAATAAATAAATAAATAAAATAAATATATGAAAGCCAAAAGAATATGAATGAGAAATACTATTTTAATTATTTTGGAAATTCTTTATATATTTATAGACATGTATTTATTTTAGCAATTATTAATTTATAGTTATGAAATGATACATTTCAAGCAAATGACTTAAGAAGCATATTTTGTCTAATGGTTCCAGTACCGGGGCAATTGCATTCCTTCAAGCCCAATAAAACTAGAATAGATGTAAATATAGGGTTTTCCAATAAGAGGTGTTATTTTAATTAGCCCGCTATTTCGGCAGATGTCACTTTTGGGGCTGTCATTTTTTGACATTTGACAAGTAGAAACTACGCCATTAATAAAAATGGAACGATACACGATTCAACAAAGCATTAAAATTACTAAAATTCGCTATAAAAATGGTGAAAATGTGGCAGAGACGGTTCGTAAAACTCGAACATTTTTGGGTCGTCGTGAAGCACCTTGTCGGACCGCAATACAGAAATTGGTAGAAAAATTCGAGCTGTCGGGACAAGTTAGTGATGTGAAGAATAAAACCGGTGCACGTCGCTCAAGAACAGCCGAGAATATTGCTGCTGTAGCCGAAAGTGTTGAAGAAAACCCAGGTTTGTCCATTCCTCGTCGTTCTTTGGAATTAGGCATTCCACAAACGTCATTACACCGTATATTGCATAAAGATTTGGGTCTTAAGGCTTACAAAGTGCAGCTAACGCAAGAACTCAAGCCGACCGATCATCAACAACGTCGAGTCTTTGCTGATTGGGTCCTTGAAATGCGTTTAAATAGCCCACAGCGCGTTTAAATAGCCCACAAACATTTATATGTTTAAAAAGCTACAAAAAAAATAAAAATAAAAGAAAACAAAAATTCATGTAATGCTAACGTTACATATATGCAACGCACACTTTCAAGTGAACATCGCTTAGCTCAATGGCAAAAAAAAAAAAGTATATTTTTAGACGAATTCACTTTCAGTTTATTTCTAAATAAACCTACATAATCAGCAATTAAAAAAATTAAAGAATATAAGAAAATAAGATAATTACTATTTCCTTGTTCCCATATTTTAGGTTTCTTCAATATATATTTTTCACCGTCTCAATAATACATGTCCGCTAGATTTAAATATTTCCACTAAAGTGATCACAATGAATGTTTATTCTGTTTGTTTACACATATAACTTTCCACGAAACTAATTAAAAACTCGCCGAAACAATACTGGTAAACAATATTTTATTGCCTTTTTTTTCAATCAATACAGTAATTTTTTTTACTTACGTACTAACATATTGTATTTTTTGTTTTTTACAGGTTCAATCAAGGACCCTTTACCAAACAACTAAATTGTAATTTGTAGTTTAACAGCTTATGTTTAAGGTAAATTTATAGTTTTGTTTCCTTCTGTGCGCTAGTTTCTCTAAAAATGGCTTAAAAAGAAAAGTAGTAATGGTGTGTGTGTTTGGTTTTAGTATAGTAAATTTGCGTTAGATTTTAAATGCATAAATATATATATATAGTTTGTTACTTGTCACAAAATATAAAAGGTAGATGCCGACAATAACATAAAATTAAATAAAATGCTTAGATCCCTTAGGCGTAGTTATTTCGCATGCAATGAAATCTAACTAATTAACCATCCCTGTAGTGTCCTTGAAACGAAGAACGGAAAAGAATCTGTGTAGGTCGGCACCGGTGAGAGGCTGCTTGTAAAAGGAATTATCCTTGGCCCTGTTAATTTGGGTTTCTGGGAATAATTCTCAGAACAGGCTAAAAGGTATCAAGGAGAAAATAAGGAAACTGAGACTGTGCATTAGTCGTCAGACAGTTCTCCCGCGTGCGTGAATATAGTTGGAAAAATAAAAGTGGATATACAAGCGAAAAAGAATATTGGAACAATCAATAAGTGTGTGAGTGGATTCATATTTCGTTTAGATTTAATATTACTAAGTAGAGTAGTATAGTCAATCTTAGTATCGAAACTTTATTGAATGGAGCTGTATTATAGTTGTTTGGTTGATTGTTTGTGTGGCTGTGTGTGTGGTATAGTTACGGCATTGGCGTCTTTATGTTCCAGGCCATGACACGAAACGATTTGGTTACTTGCAAAGGTATTAGAGTGGTACGATTTCGTACTTCTCTTAGCATTTGTTCTTATGGAAAAATGCATTACTTTCAACTTCAAACTTCTGCACAATGTAAACAAACCTCCGTACTAAAAGTTTTATTCAGGAATTTTGTTATTTAATTCCTTGTGCATTTATCAGTATATAAATCCAAGTACTTTCTTTAAGAAAATTCTTTATATTTTATTACTCAAACATAACACTACACATAAAAATGAGAAAATTCGTTCAATTCTGTTGCCTTCATACCAACTTTCATTTCTCTATGTGTTTTCTCACAGAGAAATGAAAGCTCACTTCAAAGTGGGAGCAAATAGTTCTTAAATCAGATCTACTTTGGTTTGAAACTGATTTTATTTTGAAAATGTATTAAAACCTAAAGTATAAATTATACAACCATAAAGCCAACAAAATTTCCTATAAAATTGGCTAATATTTGAATTACCTTTGAATTATAATTTAAAAGCTATGAAGAGTTAAACACAGAAACCCGTTGCCATCCGTTCGATTCACAGCGCAATGAGCAAGCGCAGCTTGTGAAAATATGAGGAGAATTTGTAGCTCTGCCGATTTATTGATTAAAAAATACTTTGAGTCATGTTTGAAATGAGAAAACTGAATTATTTGATATGGAATGTGGGAAATATTTTTAAATTGATAGAAGCATTACGGGATAATATATAAAAATGGTTAACATTGTCTTTTTGTCTTTATTATACTTAAGAAGTTACTGTGTGCTAAACATTGAAAGACTTATTTTTTTCATATAACTCAATAGGCAAGCTCAAAGCTCTGATTGCTTTCCAGTGTGATTTGTGGTACGAAGGCAACAGAATTGAACGCATTTTCTCATTTTTATGTGTAGTGTTATGTTTGAGTAATAAAATATAAAGAATTTTCTTAAAGAAAGTACTTAGATTTATATACTGGTAAATGCACAAGAAATTAAATAACAAAATTTCTGAATAAAACTTTTAGTACGGAGGCTTATTTACATTGTGCACAAGGTTGAAGTTGAAAGTAATGCATTTTAACATAAGAACAAATGCTAAAAGAAGTACGAAATCGTACCACTCTAATACATTCAAAGAATTCGATGTCACGGCCTGGAACATAAATACGGCACTGGTTACGGTCTAAGTGATCAATTATTTACAGGTCTCAGTGACCGAATATGAAAATGGGTCTAAGTGATCAGTAGTAATGGTCTAAGTGATCAATTGCAATGGGCTAAGTGATCAATTATTTAGAGGTCTTAGTGATCGAATGTGTAGACGTAGAATGGATGAGCGTGTGGTGTGATGTAGATGATAGAAATCTTCTCACTGAGTAATGTTACTCATCTGAACCTTTCAATTACATTGCAGGACCCAATAGTGTGCAGGAGCGTGCCTTCCCTCCCTCTAGTAATGAGTGAGTTTTAGCCGTTAAGCGGACAAGTGTCAAAATAAAAACAAAACACTTTAACATAAAAATAAAAACACAAAAAAACTAAATACAAAAGTGCCTATCATTTATACTAGTTTTAACATACTTAATTTATGGTTTTTTTTTTCTTTTTTTTTGTGTGTTAATTACGAAATTAAATTAAGGCTAACATATGTATACTGATTAGCTTATTTTCTGATTCCAGATTTGTACATTTGTTGGTATTCCTGAAGCGAATAGAGGTTCTGAGTTGTTGCAATTTTATTGAGCGATAAATTGTTCAGTGTTATACACCGTATTATTTACATCTAGGAGACCCCTGGGATAGTGCATCAGCTTGTTGTTCTCATGCAGTACATCATTGTCTATCAGTAATTTTAGGTGCGAGGAAAGGTGGTATTTGATGTTTATGTATTGGTCGTGAGGTTGGGTCAGTTCTTATGGTTTCGGCTTTTTTATTAAGATTTTTATTGCTAGGCCATAAATATGTATTTCTTTATCTGTGCATGGATACACAGTTTCTGAGAATTTTGCGTTCGAATATTCTACGTTTCTCCATAGGGGCCGAACTAATGCCGTGCCAAATTGGGAACGCGTAACTTAGTATAGGTTTTACCACTTGCTTGTAAAGTACAATCTTAAGCTTGTTTGCTAGTTTGGTATGTGGTTTGAATGCTTTTCTTAAACTAAAGTAGCAGTTCATAGCTCTTTTCAGTATGTCGTCAGTGTGTTTGTAGAAGAGCAGATTACCTGTGATGATAATTCCCAGATACTTTATTTTATCCTTAAGTGGTATGCTGAAGTTTTCATACTTCACATTAAAATTAATTAATCCTTTCCGCATGTTAGGAAAGGTGTCCTTTCCTGCCTTTTAGAATGGTTGATTCACATTTGGAGGTATTAACTTTTATCTTCCATTTTTTTAAGTATTCAGCTAAGGTTCTCAGATATTTGTTGGTCTGTCCTTTTAATATTATCTTTTTTTTATGTGATACATATGTAAGAATTCATCTGAATAGCAGATCAGTTTAACGTTAGAATCATTTCGTTCGGACCTAGGGATGTCGGCTGTATATATGTTATATAGTATAGGACCATGCAGGGAACCTTGGGGTACACCAGCAGTGACCTGGAAATTTTTTGACATTTCTTCTTGTATTCTGACTGAGGATGTTCTCTCAACTATATCGTTATGCATTACCCTACAAATTTGATTAAGGAAGCCGAATTGGCACTTCATTTGGTAAATGAGACCGGAGGACAAAACGGTATCGAACGCCTTTTCAATATCAAGTGAACAGGCGAGCGCAGCTTTTTTCTCATTCAATTTGGCCACAACATGTTCCATTAGAACTGTTAGCGGATGTGTCGTTGAGTGTTGTGGTTTGAAATAAAACTGGAAGTTCGGGATGATATTGTTATCTTCGCAGTGTGATCTTATCTTTTTTATGATGAAAGCTTCAAAAGTTTTGCTTATACAGGAGAGCAAGGAGATTGGCCTATAACTGGAGGTTAATTCTGGTTGTTTATTTGGTTTTAGTATGGGGATTTTTATAGCCTGCTTCCACTTGGCGAGGTAATATCCAATATTGAAGATATGATTGAATAGGATGGATAGAAAGGTATAAAGGCATGATGGAGATCTTTTTAGGAGATAGTTCCATATTTTGACATACCCAGATGTTTTCTTGTTGTTCTTATTTTTTATTATTGCTTTGATTTCTCTGGAGGTTGTGAAGTCAATATATTTTTCCTTATTCTCAACTAATGGGATGTTTGGATCCGGCTGTTGTTCTGGAGGAGGGTGCTGAATCTATTATGGAATGGGTGTGGAATATATATATCATGGTTATTTAAAGATTCTTCAGAGAAGTTAACTAGTGGCGAGTATTTATTTTTGTAATTCACATCCACAAATTTCTCAATATTTCTCTCTCTTGAAACATTTCTGCTGATTCTCTCTTGGCTGTATATACTTTCAAAGTAGTTTCCCAATGCCTCAGCTTTTTCTTCTTTGCTGTCAGGATACTCTATTGCTGGTATGTTAATTTTTCCAGCCAGTCCCGATATATTTTTAACTTTATTTATTGCATTAGAATCTAATTTTATGCCAGAGAGCTTCGTAGATCAGTAGTTATGATAGTGAATCCTTGTTTGGTCTATAATGATTTTTTCTAAGCAATTAATTTGTGACTTCATTTGGAAATATGATGGATTATAGTTAAAGTTATGCCAACGACGACGTAATTTATTTTTTGTCTGAATGATTTTTATTATCAAAGGGGGAAGTGGAATAGAGTTGGAGTAGTTTAGTGTTATTTTTGGGACACTGATTTCTATGACGTGAAATATAATGATATCTAAGTCGTTGATCTTTTCATCGATCTCTAGTATTTCTAAGCATCTATTAGTGGCCAAGGAAATTTGTCGTTATAGTAAATTTATAAAGCGTCCAATTGGTGTTGGCATAGTCTAGGATTGTTTTTGGATTCGCAATAGGAATCCTCTGGTGTAGATTTATGTTCATTACAACAGCCGTATGATTAGGCGGATAGTCTAGGGTAGAGAGCTTACCATTATCGTTGTAATTAATAGCCATATCACTAGAAACAATAAATATATCTATTGCTGAGGGAATATCTCTATTATAATAAGTGGGCCTATCCGAATATTCTATAGATAGTGACTTCTCAATGCAGTTATCCATATACCAGTGGGGCAGTGAATTACCTGCTGTATTTGTTATGGTAGGGTCATTCTTCCACAGTTGATGTCTAGCGTTTAAATCTCCACCTGTTATGAAGTAATCACATTTTATTTTATCAAACAGTTTGTTTAAGTCATGCAATATTTAGTTGAAACCAGAACGGTTATATACCGATAATACTGCGATAGTTTTTTTATTACTGAGTGTTATTTTAAGCACTGTAGCTTCGATACATTCGAAATTATTGGGGATGTCAATGTTGAAGTACTGTAAGGTACTTCTTATTAGTATGGCAGTGCCTCCATTTTGGTTTATTATGTAGTCTCAATTTGGTTTCGGATACTAATACTATATTTGGTTTATGTGTTCCAATAAAACTGTCAAGTTGGTGCCGCTTGTGGTATGACGCTAGTGAATTTACTTTAATTGCGATTATTTTAAATTTATTTAGGCCACTCATACTTGGCTGTTCATGGACAGTTCAGTTAAGAAGGATAATAGCAAGAATCGTTTTTTATTTAAGTCAGTTAGCTGTCTATAATTTGGGAGAAATTCGTCCACATTGTTGAAACAATCGAACATATTCATGCCAAAGAGCATGCTAAACTCATCATTGAGAAAGTTGAAATTATTGGGGCTGTGGGAGTTATTGTTTTGAGGCCTCGTTGGCTGGACTTTAGTAAGGGTTTTGTTTACTGGAGCCTGATTCTTTAGGAAACTAGCATAGCTTATATTTTTATTGACTTAATTGACGTATGCTTTGTTTTTCAGTTCTATTCGCTCACGCTTTCTGTTAATTATCTCCAAATACTTCCCGCATTTTCTATAATTCGCTGTGTGGCCACTTTTTCCACAGTTGACATACTTAGGTATTGCTCCTTTTTGCGTTACCATATACCCATTTTCGTCGAATACTATTCGAGTTATTTGGTCGTTTAGCTCACTTGTTTTGTTTGGCATAGGGCATTCGTGTGCCTTATGGCTACCATTACACTTTACGCATCTATATGCCATTGAGCAGTTTCTTGCAACATGTCCGAATCTTTGGCAGTTACGGCATTGCGTTATAATCGAAGTCTAAAACTTATAGAATACTACTTTTTGCCCTAGAAAATAATCCGTTTTGAATATCTCAGAGATATCAGATCCAGATTTTTTGTAGTAACCATAATACATATCTTAGGCTATTGGCAGGACTTGACCGCGTAAGAGGGGGAGATTTTGACCATTTCCGATTTAGGAAATAATCTGCAGAACTCAGAATTAATATCGTCGCCATCATAGGAATGGTCTAGATTTTTTAGTACTACGCTTAGAGGTTTTATTTGTTTGGAAGTATATGAGAAATGACTAAGTTTTTCGCAATTTAGGAGTTCTAGTGTCTTCTTATAACCATGCAGATTAGTTAGAAGAATATGCATTATATTCTTATTAATAGAAATTTTCTACTATTGATACATAATTCAATTTTTTTGAAAATTCCTTTAAGTTTAGGTTATACGCCACTATTTGGGGTGGTTTTACTTCTTTCAGCTACGTTTTTGTTTCTATTATTTGTATTTTGTTTGTTATGATCTAACGTACTATCTGACTCAGGGTGAGACCCCTGCATATCTATATCAATTTCTTCACTATTACAGTGGTTAGTATCAATGTCGCTTAATGCGTGAAAACTGTTATTTTTCCAGAATTTTTACCAGTTCTAGTGCCTTGCTGTTGTTGTTTTGTTTTAATATTGTTTGGAGATTTAAGTGCCTTCATTTTCTTATTTAGATTAGTATTTATTAACCACTTGACAGTTTTGCCCGAGTGTTACTCGGGCGCGGATTTCGTTTGCACACTGACGAGCCCGAGTCTCGCTCGGGTAAATCTAGTTTCGACTTGCAGATGATTTTGCGCCGAGAGCCGGAAAATTTCTTGGATTGCAAACGTAGGGGGAGGGTAGGGTCGCGTTAGAACGGCAACTAAACGAAGGGTTGACGATGGGTCATGACAACTCTAAGAGGTGGGGGGCGTTTCAGTGGGAGGGGAAAACCCGATTTTTACATTTTCTATCATAAATTGAGTAAATCAAGTCCGATTGAGGAACGCGTTTCACCGTTCGACTCGATTACCCAGCAGCTACAATTCGTAGAACAAATTTTCCATTGGCGTACTTTTTGGTAAAAATGTGGGGGCGTGGCACAGAAAATTTTTTGGTGCCCCCCATGTCACATATTAAATCAATAGGAATTTGTTCTGATAATATGTAAAAAAATTTTTCTAGGAAATGTTAGAAAAAAACTGACAATTTTTAGACACTCTTTCTCACCAAAATCGGACTGGTAAGTGGTTAAGGAATTTAGATTATTTTCTAATTCTAAATACTTAACTAGAAGATTATTATATGCTACCTGCATTTTCTTCATCTTTGTTTCGGGGGCTTCGGGTAGGGTCCTTGTTTGCTTCTGTTTGTAACGTCCCTTCGGTCTTCCTTCTTGACTTTCCTTCGAATTGGTAGGTATTATTTTGAAAGTATGATCAGTAGGGAATGTTTCTTGGTTTTTTTAGTATGCTCCGGCATTATCATATCTCACTAGGTAGTGTGTCAATGCAACAGGCTCATCATTCTGACTTTTGACAGGGGTGGTTTTTATTATTCCAAGATTAACATTCTTGCAATTCCTTAGGATAGATATGGCCAGTAGTGATTTTTCCTGTTTGGTTTAGTCGGTGTGATCACGATTCCGAGTTAATGTTTAAGGCGACAATTTCGGTTAAGAAATATCTTGCGTCCCGAGCGTTTCTACATATTCCCTAGGGAGTTATTTTTTTTCTGGTTTGAGCCATTAATATTCTTGGTTTTTCATTCATGTTTTTCTTCATTTACAGATCTTTTAAATTTTTCTTTTTGATTGTACTCTTTTTCCTTTTATGCTCGTAACTTTTGTGGATTTTTTTCGTTTACTAGATGCATTGCTAATCATTGATTCGTCACTAAAAAACCCCTCACTAGTAGTTAGTTGTTGAGGATGGAAGTTCATTCTCTTCACTGCTAAACTCTTCATCAGATATTGTGTCATTTTGGGCTTTGATTAGTTGGGTTATAGTATCCATAAACTAATTACAAATATCCGGGATAGGACAAGGAATCTTCCTTCGTCTCATTCTTTTTTTTTTTCTTTTAATATTTCGATTAATTAATCTTTTATTTCACTAATAATTATTTATCTTATACTTTATTATTTTTATATTATATTTATATATAATTAATTTCACTGCACTTCACTATTTTCTCCGAAATTATTTTCCTTTGATTTTTTTCAGTCTTTTGTTTCGTTTTTCTTTTATTTTTATTTTTTAAATAAGTATGCCTTCAGATCAGAAATCTTTTGAAGCGATTGCGCAAAAACGTGTTCACTCGACCACTACTCAAAATTCGCCGAAGTTGGGAGGCTATCTTTATTTTGCCTCTATTTCGTTGAATTATCAGTGTTGCACATATGTAACGTTAGTCATTAATGGGTTAACTGTATTTATATTCATTGAAGAAAACTGAAATATTAACGACTTCTTACCATTCTAATATTTATGATATCTCTACATTGTCTACTATCAGTGTATAACTTCTGAGGTTGAGGAAAAGTATAAAAACCTCTTTTTCAAAACTTAAACATAAAACTTTATCTCTGCGGAACGAACCTGCGTCATCATTAGATTATGCATTATTTGACAATTAAGTTTAGGTATTTTTTAAGGTTATGTACTTATAGTATAATTAATATGAATACTTATGATATGCTTAAATTTGGTAAGAAGAGACTATTTGTGGATGTTCTGCAACTTACATTAAACTTCATTAAGTTACATTGAATTAGTTATTTTATTGGTTGTACCTTTATGATTTGGAGTAAGCGTTTGGTGGAAAAAGCCACGGTCGTTTCATAATCATTTTACATATAGGGTATTTTTTTGTTGGACCTAAAGTTTTTTAATGTGTATTTTAGCACAACTTGACCATCCTGGAGATGCGTAAACGAAGAATGCTTGTAATATCGTGTTGTACATCAATTTTTTCTTTTCCGTATTGAGTGCTGATTTTCGGTTGATCACCTGATATAATACTTTAATAAGCTTGTTGGTCTTTTCTATTATTTTACTTTTATGGAGCCTGTAGGTAAGTGTTTTGTCTAATAGACCTAGATACTTACAGTTTTTGGTGCAGGAGATATCCATGCTACTTAAAATCAATTGCTCCTACAGAAGAAATTCTTTACCTGTTTTTCGCGTGAAAAACGTGCATGCAGTGTTTGATGGGATACACTTTATTTTTCATGTATTGAAATAGGAAGACAGATTCTTGAGATTGTATTAATGATATTGATGGAAACTGTTTGAATGGTATAGTATTGTGTCATCAGTAAATAGGCCTATTTTGAAACTGATATTTTCGGTTACATTTGTAGAGCCAACTGAGCTGAATGTTGCCTGGTATTGATCTTCCAAAATTAAATCCGTTCAGTCCAGTGATATAAATTTTTCAAGTTTTATGCACCCAAAAACATAATAATTAAAACCCGGCGCTCCATCCGCAAAAATATATTTAATTTACCGAACTAATTCAACACCAGCCAAGCTAAGGGTTTGTCTATGCCCTATCGGCATTCCAAAAGCCAGCAGCAAAGTACGGTAGTGTTCCTTTTTCTCTATTTACATTCGAAATCAGTGCAAGTTCGTACGCAATTGTCACTGATCACCACTATGTGTGCTCCCAAATGTGGTCACTGAACTGCATAGTCTGAGTTATTGAAAACCGTAAATATACATAGCAATATTGCTGTTTTTTTACACGCTGTGTCGTTGATCGCTGCTGGTGGTGCCCAAAAAATTATGTTGTTGTTTGTCGCGTTTGTTGTACCTATAGCATGCAGAATTTCAATTTAGATTGCTGCAACATTCGCGGATTAAGAGCAAATCGGTTTTCGCTGTACTGCCACCTTAAATAAAAAAATCCGGCAATTGTGGAACTTAATGAAACAAAAGCCGTTTTCGTTGCTGATAATAGCCAGATCACGTCCCTGATCACAGATTGATGGCTCTTCTTTCTTCACATAGAGGAATCATATTATATATGCGGAATGATGTGGCTTTTATCGTTCTTGGACATATCCCTTCCACTAATCCAGAGCTTGTATACCTTTAGAATAAGTTCCTAATCCACAGGCACATCATCTACTCCTGTTTCTTTTATCACAGCCCTAATATGTCTGATAGAGATACGGTAACGTATTTGACAGTACTGATCATTTGCTTTCTGTCTCCCCTCTCCCAAAAACATCCTAGCAGAAGATTAATGTTCATAACATACCGTAGGTCAGCTAGTGAATGCACCAACGCGAATTCCTGATGATGCTGGAGATAGAGCCAATCTATTTAACTTGTTTCTAATACCTCATCGCGACAAATATTCCATATCAATCGGTTCACCTCTCGGTAATTCAGACAACTATCTTATCATGCCTCAATTTACCACATCAAACCTGTGCCACCCTACTTCTCCACATACAAGTAGGTTTCTCTGACACTATAAAAATGCTGATTGGGAAAGCCTCAATCGGTACCTTAGAGAAATTTGATTGCTCGGTCTGTTTTGCTTCGAGGGATGTTGATGGATGCACATTAGAACTTTTTTGTTTTTGGTGTCAAGATTTGGAACTAATGGAACCAACGGATATTAAGAGAATTATCGTCAATAGTGCCATCAAGCGAGAATGTCTTCTCTACGCGAAAGAGAGAAAATTTCCTGCATATATCATAATTCTCATCATCACCATTGAACGTAATTTTCTCCTCTTCATGGCAAGCAGAATTTTGTTCATTTATCATAGCAGTTGCTTTAAAATTCTTGTTGCTATGCATTTTTTGGCATTGCTATGTAACTTTAATCGCTGCTACAGTAAGATCACAGCTGCACTGCCAATTCATCTGATCACTGGCCTCTGCTACTCCATCAATGATGTCGTGTGCAAGCAAGGGCTATATAAAGAACGAGCTGACTTATCTCAATATCTTTTTATAAAGGGTTTTCCAATAAGAGGTGTTATTTTGATATTCAAAGAAAAATGCCATTTTTTGAGATAAATGATCGGATCTTTATATCGTTGTAAAGAGGAAGGTATGCCGTTAATAATGGAAAATAAAATCAGCACTTTTCCCGTAAAAGATCAATGGTTTCGTTGCCTGTATGACACGTAGCGCCGTCTTGTTGAAAGTAGATGTTGTCCAGATCAATACCATCTGTCGCTACCGCAATCAATTCACCGTAACTGTTGATCCAGCCTCATTTTCGAAAAAGTAAGGTCCAGTGACCCCGCGGGACCATAAACCGCACCAAACAGTCACACGTTGAGGATAGAGAGGCTTTTCAACAATAACTCTTGGGTTTTCCGAGCCACAGATGTGATAATTTTGCTTGTTGACGAAGCCATCGAGGTGTAAATGGGCCTCATTACTCAAGATGAATTTTCGATGGAATTCCGGATCATTTTCATGCATTTCAAGGACTCAATCAGTAAAGACTCGACGTCGTTGATGATCGGCCGGCTTGAGTTCTTGTGTTAACTGAACTTTATAAGCCTTAAGACACAAATCTTTATGCAAAATACGGTGTAATGACGTTTGTGGAATGCCTAATTCCAAAGAACGACGAGGAATGGACAAACCTGGGTTTTCTTCAACACTTTCGGCTACAGCAGCAATATTCTCGGCTGTTCTTGAGCGACGTGCACGGGTTTTGTTCTTCACATCACTAATTTGTCCCGACAGCTCGAATTTTTCTACCAATTTCTGTATTGCGGTCCGACAAGGTGCTTCACGACGACCCAAAAATGTTCGAGTTTTACGAACCGTCTCTGCCACAATTTCACCATTTTTATAGTGAATTTTAATAATTTCAATGCATTGTTGAATCATGTATCGTTCCATTTTTATTAATGGCGTAGTTTGTACTTGTCAAATGTCAAAAACTGACAGCTCCAAAAGTGACATCTACAGAAATAGCGGGCTAATTAAATTAACACCTCTTATTGGAAAATCCTGTACTTGGCATCGCTTAAAGTAGGTTGGCTATTTACGGACCAACACTGATATCGGGCATCGACTGGTATCTTAATTATTAACATTTATAACTGGTTTTCGACTGGTATATCAACTATTAATAATCATTTTTGGTCTCGTCGGAAATAAACACATCTTATCTCGGGTCTCGACTGAGATAATTTCTTATTAATAATCATTTCTGGTCTCGACGGAAATAAACATATCTTATTTCAGGTCTCGACTGAAGATTAGATAACACTTTGACTGAGATAGTATATTACTAACATTAACACTTTATTTCTGGACTCGACTGGAATAAAGATTTGCTCTAACCAACGGTTAGAACGAAGGGTCTTAACATTAGCTTAAAGTCAAACCTGAAGCGCCAAGTTGTAGATCGGTGAGTACCAGTGACTTGTAACAATTTATTATTTACTCATGTATCTAGTTTACTATATATTTGCTTATCTATATCTGTACATATTATATTTACTATATGTATAAATGTGTGTATATTAATTTTTTCTCTTGATAATCTTATATCGTTCTGCTAATAAGTGTTTATTTTACATATACATATATTATTTTCTTGATGACATAGTATTGCAGGCTTTTTGGTAATCAGTGTGTTAGTGTGTTTTTGAGTGTGTTTCAATTCTCTAACCCTATAATTTATATAATTATATCGTGATACAACTGTTCGGAATTTTTTCAAAATAGGTGTGCCAGTTTTAGTGAAGTTAAAAGGAAATAAACAGTGTTTGACTAGGGAATCGGCCATTGATCTTAATCGAAATGTACCAGTGCATCAATTTCAGTTTTACTAAATTCAAATTTGCATTTACGTCTTGACAACGGGCATTACACAGGCTATCAATACGATACCCTTCTCTATTGTATTTTTTTTTATTATTAACCTTTCTAAATAATATTGCATTCGAAGCATTTAAATTAGAGTTCCGTTTTACTCTCTGGGAAATATCAAACCAAGTTAAGTGAAGCTGGGCCATAGCCACAGCCCGGATGTGGGAATTGTATTCCATTCTAAGTCTGATATATGACTTCTAGAGGTGCTCTACATTCGATTCGTTGTAGTATTTCTTACACCTTTTCAGATACCCAAGACATTTCGATGATTCTTTGGAAACAGAGAAGATGTGATCAGTCCAGTTTAATTTACTGGAAATGCTAATGCCAAGAATGCATAAAGACGGTGTGTCAACTGAAACCCGAGTGGAGAAATTATGATATTATTTTATGGAGATGAGACAGCATTTGGTTCTAGATGCATTGAATTCGACTCGATTCGCTTCGACCAAAGCGAAGATATCGTAAAGATCGTTATTCAATAATCTAGTAATGCAATCTCGTTGACAGACGTGCAGTTTTTCTGGAGTCTGCGGGAGTGTCAAAGGAGTGAACGAAATCATCAGGAAAAATATGGATAGGATTCAGCATAATAGAAAGCAGATCATTAATGAAAATTAAGAAGAGAGTCCAAGAGACAACGGAGCCATGGGGTAGACCCGTTCAGATGTAACGCCATCTAATACGACCCGTATTAGGTGACAGGGTAAGCTACTTTCAATTAATAATAGAAGCACAGGAGGGAGGCCAAGCACTTTAAGTTTATCTGAAAGATCGGGATGCCAGACGCTATCTAGGGCCTTTGAAATACCCAGAGGGACGATTTTAGACTCACCAAAATTGTGAAGAGGCTTAGCCAAGGATAAGGTGCAGCTTTAAAGTAACAGGGGCGAAAAAACATCAGGACCCACGGTTTTAGAAACATTGAGCTTCTTAAGGACCTTGAACACAACACAACACAACAAAACACGGGAGATGTGAAACAGGTATCTGTGAAGTGGGTGGGACATGAGAATTTGAAGCGAATCCAGCTGCCAAAATATCAGCTTTATCCTAGGAGTCAACAACCACTTCACCGTTGTTAAGCAGTGAGGGTATTGAGGATGTTCCTGATGGTTTTGATCAGGGACCAGAAAATGTTGCTGCCTTTGCAGCTTTCCAAGATTCTTTGTCTAATATTTTGTCCAAAGAGCAATTTTTCTCTCTCCGCGCTCCGGTTGCACGGCCCGACGCTGCACTCCGGTAGCGCGGCGCCACGCAGGGGCACCGGATAGCGTGAAGCGAAGCGAAAAGACATTACAATAATATTAGTATAAATTTGCGGACTTATTTGCACCAAACAACTATTTACTGCTTTGATTTACCGTTCCAAAATTCACAAAAAGAAAGAAATAAATCCGCAAAAATGATTTTGCGGATTTATTTCCTATCTGATTTTGCGGACTTATTTCATAATGCACTAAGTCCGCAAAACTTAAAATGCAATAATTGCGCACAAAATGAAATAACTCCGCAAAAAAAAATTTCGACAAACTTGCGGACTTATTGCATTTTTTGAGTGCGGAGTTATTTCGTGCGGAGTTAATTCATGGAGCCGTCTATGGTGCCAGGAGCCTATTAACACAGACAAAAGACGCAGTTATGGACGGACTAACAAATTGATGTTTGTGAAGAGTTCGTATAGAGAACTACAATAACTCACTGATCTTGGCTAAATATATTTTAGGTACGAACCAAGTTATATATTTTTTCGCTAGTACTGCCGTCGATATCTGGGTATTTCTTGCATATGCTACGAATCTTTTATCTCGGACCGTGAGCTAATAGTCCAAACCTGTCTAATTTTGTATGTCGTATCTCTGTACCAAACGAATGATCAACTTTCGAATTGAGTATGTTGTCTTCGCCCCTAGCATTTCTCCCTAAGCATCTCTTTTTTATGGACAACCCGTGTATGCTCGCAGTAAATTCTTACTGAAGCCAATGTTTGTGGGCTTTTGAGCATAGCGTTTATCTGCGCAACTTTGGAAACGTCGTGCCACTTACAGTGTAACATTAGGTACTAGATTAGATCAAAGCCAAAATAAAGTTAATATATCTCCCCAGTATTAAAAGATCCCTGTCAGAAGGGTCCTGGAGTTTCTACCCTAGATGATGAAATCATAGCTATGCTAAGTTAGTCGCACATAGAAACAATACTGGCACAGGAAAATAGATTCTTCAGCCATGAATAATATTAAAGCTATATTCTGATTTTTGCGTGTCTGTTTTTGTCTGTCCGTCCGTGTATCAGTTTGTCTATCAGTCTACATGGTAACTCTAGAATGCGTATAATACATAAAGACCTTTTGACATTGCCTTTCTAAAAAACCTGTAGCTTTAAGTTCTAAAATGGGACTTGTTTTTATTTAAATGTCCCCATGATTCTCGAAAACGTGCTTAGAAAAGTAGCAATACTGTTTCTTTAGAATCATTGGTATATGATCGATTTTGTTTCTTTGCATTCCTGTAGAAAAACTTAATGCAGTCTTAATGCTATATTCCGAAGTGCATTCTCCAAGTCCTTTTATTTGGATTTGTTATTGTCTCTAATTACTATTCTTTATTTGGTGGGACAGTATTTCTGATACGCTGATATTATAATCTACTTTAATAAAAAAAAAAATACTTTCCTTTTTATTTTGCATTGCTCCTTTCTTCTACTCTAGTAATTATTATTACTGCTTAGGCTTGCATATGTACTTGAGAATTCAAATTGAAATTTATTCAAAAGCAATAATTTGTACAAAATAAAGAATCGCCTTTTAAAAAGTACTTAGCATGAAATTTAGAAAATATAAAAATAACCGCAAGTAAAATAAGAATAAAAGGAATTCATATATAAAGACTATAATGAACTCCTGTAAAAAAAAGTTAAGTTGCTAAGTCATAAAGGCAAAGAAAAAAGAAATACAGAAATAATAATAATAAGGAAAGTAAAATAAAAAACTTTGCGTGTACAAATCGACAGCATGCCTAAAAGAAATTTTCAATTTATACAAGTATGTCCGCAAGCCAGAAACCGCCCACAGTTCCGGAACTGCGAATACTGATAGGCAATGAATTCCAGATCTTAACTGAATAGACGAAGAACGTGGCACCACTGTGCGCGGGTATAGGAAGCTGTCTATTACGAGCTGACTGAAGGAAACAAAATTTTTCGAGAAGATACATTGGAGTCCTAGATTAAATTAGTTTGAATAGATAGGCTATCAAATTAATTTTAAGAAAAACCGACAAAGTACAACCCAAAACATGTGTAGAATGCTCTCACACATGATCATAACTTCGAAGGTTAAATACATACCTAACAGTAGAATTAAATGACACTGTTAATCTCCTCTCAAAAACAGAATCAAGCTTGCAGTATGGAGCGTTAGCATTATGAGTATTCTGTGGTGTGAAATTGACGGACTGCCGTAAGCGTCTCAGGAATCCAAAAATACGTCCAGCCACATAATTTATGTGATCATTCCAGGTTAGGGTCCTATTGAAGATGACATCGAGATTATTTACAAATGGATTAGAAGTGGAATTTAGAGAGATTTGAGGAAGACGACTAACATTAACAGTGGAATAGCTGTGGACTTAGACGGATTAATTTTGAAATCATTTGCAACCGTGTTACGGTGCTTAAACATACCGTATGTTAGGACACTAGCTCTAATAGAGAAAGGTCAGTTTGTGTTTTAATTTGTTTGTTTTTGGGTGCCACGTAATTTGGTTTTTTGTTTTTGAGAATATCACGAAACTTCTGGCATCACGTCAGCTAAACACTCTCTAACTTTCACTTAGTTTTATTCCAAAATTGATAATCAAACTACCTTATATTCTAATATATATAGAAAGGAGGAGAATGCCAATACAAAATAAAATTTCTGAATACAACGAATACTTAGCTCTATGGTGCTGCTCTGATACGCAACATGAATTCCCCGCATTTCTGCTCTTTCAGTCCACATGTTCCTTTTGTTTCCTCTGTTGTTTTTTTTTTGGCTTCAATTTGTTTTTTTTTTTTTTCTTTTTCTTTTTCACTAATTAGACTTTTAATATAATTTTACTTGTTTTGCCTTTTTTTGAGGGATTGTTTTAAGGTTTCACTTTAAAAAAAAAAAAAAAATTATCTATTCGGTGGTTGCCACTCAACCTCTGACTGGTTCTCGAATCTTCACTGAAGTCAACGACTGCCGAGGGACCAGGGCTGTGTATCACGAACTTCTTGTCGGGTATTCAGACTACTTTCCTAATCAAACCTTAAGGTCGACTCGCATGGGCTTAAAATTTGATAGAAACAGTCCAGGTAGTTTCGCTTATTTGGTTGCCATTTTGTTTTACTACAGGTGCTTCGAGTAAAAACCAATGTATATATATTGCCCTGACTCCCATGGCCAGCGTATGGACTACCAGTATTTTACTTCTTTCCGTCTTTTTTTTCGTTTCTTTTGATTAGGAATTTGGATCAAAATTCATTATGAGATAATAATTTAAAGTTGTATTGCTGATAAATAAGTTTTGGGGAGGTATCCATATTAACTGCTAATTGTCCTAATAAAATTTAAAAAACGGAAGAATACCATTATGTGCTGCTATTGAAGAAATACAAATAAATTTATCATAAAAAGTAATTTAACAAACATATACTACTACTACTACTACTACTACTATTCTTAAGTTTGTACTCAGTATTCGTGTGACTTATGCGTATGCAACTAAAGGGCTTACTGCTCGGTGTCGTAGTTTATATGGTGTCCCAAACCATGTATGTATTAGTTGACCTGATCTATGTGATGTTCCAGCTTGTGGATGTGTGCATGTGTTTGCATTCGTGTCCTTTCAACATCCCTTAACCACGCACAGGTAACAACCATCCATCGAGATATATCTGCAAGGTCTAGATTGGGATCAATAGCAGCGTAAACCTGCACATCGCCAGCATAGAGGTGGACCTTGACGAAAGATACTACTTGAGCAATGTAATTATTGAATGGACTGTAGAGGAAAGCTGCAAGCACAGAACCTTGGACACAAGCATGTTTGTTTACAACTTCTAATTGTTACAGAATGATTTACGTATATACGAGCTGCTATTTACTCCAACATCTGCTAAAGTCAGCTTTCCAAAAGATTTATATTTTTTAAAAAAGTAAATTTTTTAATATACTGTTGGGAATTTGACTCTGATGTTTGGCGGTTCCTTTGACTTGGTGTTTGATTGGGATGCCGCGGTATTAGAATAATATTTTTTTCAGTGTAACGTTAAGTTCTCTAATTTTTTTTTCTTTTTGTCTACTGAGGGACAGGATTTGAATGAAAATTTGCTGATTTTATTTTATATAAAGGTTTAATGAAAGTAATAATTACACACCTTATTACCGTAGTCTTAAGCTAATTTCCTGGATCTTGGATGCAGTATGGATCCGGCTAGCTCGGTATTACAGGTCGACCTGAATCCAATGTTTACTTGACAATTTTTGCTCCAATGTTTTGTGTTCGCATGTAATCTTCAATCCTCCTCTATCGGAAGATAAGAATCGCCTTAAATATCGACGGCGGAAGATAGGACTCGCCTTCAGAATCGCCTTCAATTTGGAAAATCGCATTACTTAGATATCGTCATCCATTTTAAAAATACTTTTCTTCTTGACCCTCGACTTTTTAATCCTCGTCTCTTCAACTTTTTTTCTCGAACTTCAAATCCGGAAATCTCCCTGTCTCAAGTTTTTGTTTTTTTTCTCTTTTTCTCTTCTCAAAATCGTCTGCACAACGTGGTTTTCTACTGAATCACTCCCCTGAAGCAGTGTTCACTTTACGTGGTATTCTTGCAATGCTTTTCGCGGCATCTAGTTTCTCGGCCATGCACAATTCTTCTGATCATTACTGACAGTTCGCAATATTTATCTAATTAACAAGTGTTTACATTTTACCCTTTCGCTTAAAATTAATCTATAACCACGTCTTCAACCAGCTGCGTGTGCGAAGCAATCCATAGAATGAGTGTTTATCTGAATTATTCAGTCGTGATCCATATGTACACAATACCATATTTTGTGTGTTTATTCCTTATGTGCAGAGTCCAAATGGACGTGAAGGAAGTATTACCTTTAACCTAAGTTTTGCCCTTTTTGTTTGTTTGTTACTACTTTTTATTTACTGAATTATTTCATTCTTGACCCAGTCATAACTTGCTCTAGTTCAATACTGAATTTGTACTTGCGGTACCTAATCCAGTGATGGCATGCGCCTATGTGGCCATGGGGATCTTTAGGAGCGTTTAATTCACCGGCTTCTTAGATCCCCCTGTATATGTGGACCGTGCTTGGCATCATTATTTAGTTTCTTTATTTCTCTTCTACGCATTCCTTTCTTTTATTTTTATAATTTTGTTATAATTTTATTTTATTCTTTTCTTTTAGGAGAATTTCTTTTTACTACTACTTCGCACAATCTTTTAATGTAAGGGTTATGTTGTATGCATATTTAGTTGCCGAAAAAGGTTGCTCTACCTCAAATCTGTCTGAACACGCGATGGGACAGCGTCACAATCAACTGAGTGACTGTTCAATTGAATTTTCGACATCTTGAAGTTTTGTAACTATTTAAGCGTATAGAACTTTTATTGACTCTCTAATTTAAGACTGAGTCGGAAAACTGGCTGATATTTTGGAAGAATTGCTAGTATTGTTGCATGCTTTAAGTGTCCCTTTTCTCCCCATAAAGTGGTAATATTCGAACAGCAATTTAGACAGAATGTATGACTCTTAAGAAAATTCTGATACGGATATGTTCAGAGAGAGTTTCGAAACTTTTACTCAAGTTAGTATGACAATACTAGCGCTACGTTATTGATGGATCCGGAATTCAAGAAGGTATGTTCCATAGAATAGACAACGTCTGTTACGTCAGAACGAATATGTCTAGACGAATGGAAGGAGAGAAACCAATTTTAGATGCAATTTTAGCAAATGTTTCGTCCGGATTTGTGTTTTTTGTGATGGAACTCCTGTGATTACTACATCTTTGTCTCTCTTGCTCCGCTCAATTGCGTCCATGCGGCTAGTAATACTAGCTATATTGTCTTCCAGTGTTGATGTTTTTTTAGTTACGGTTTCTTGCATATCAGTTATCTTCAAACTGAGGTTTTCTATGGAAAATTTAAGACCACTTGATGGTTTTACAGGTATTTCTAATGACAGTCTTAGGCGTATTCGGACATATTACAATCCGGGATGGCTGTTATCTTTTTTTTTGTAACCTACACGGTGTTGAGTACATGTAAACCGTCTTTTGTTTTCATAGATGAGCGAATTAGCGAATATGTAAATAAAACAAAAGCCTTCATTTTATCTTTAAAACAAAACTCAATTAATAATAGATTCAGCCCACTTATAGGCGCCACCTGTTTGCCTAACGTAGAATTTACCATTATCGCAGTGTGTACACGTAGATATTCCCTAAATACGGCGACCGAATTACAGTCCTTTGCTACCAAATATTTCCACACGTAGCGATTATTTATTTAACCATAACTCATTAAATGACCCCCACTGACACAATTCGGTTGTGGTTAACACCGAGTTATACTTACGTAGGTACATACGTATATGCGTACAGTTACTAACTATACTGCAACTGCAAATATTGTAGGGTGAGCGCTTATGAAACACTCGTTAGTTTTAGAATTGTTGGATTTATCGGGTAGCCATTCTGGAGGTGTTTTTTTTTTTTGTATAGCCAAATATAATCTTTCACGAGGATGACTGAATAATTAAATTTTCGTGTAATTTTGTTCTACTGACTTTTTGTGGAATGCAGAGGAATTGTCAGAGGAATGACTCTGAGACAAACAATTCATATTTGATAGTAATCTTATAGTCATTTTGAAGGACACCCTGATTATTTGCTATGAATAGCTGTGAATTAGCCTTACTTAGCCTATAGTTTGATCGCCACTGTTCCTCTGTTGTCATCGCCAGATCATCTGCATAGCCCTGACGATCATAGCTAGAACTCAGTAGTTATTGTAGGATATCGTCAATAGCCTAGGATCATAACAGGGTCGAACGAACGTCATCTGGACTACCAATACTGAAGGATCAAGAAACCCTTGCGGGATGGCTTAAATCAGTTCCCGCAATTACCAGACACCACAAGATTTGCGTGAAAACAACATTATCAACGCCTATCAGCAGCAAAAATCTAGTCTCCCAATAAAGTAGGAAATGCAAATGGTACATTCGAACCCTTTAAATACGCCGAATGTGATGGAATTTTTTCAGCTCTAGAGATGCTGTCATCGGTCGCTGTGGTGACTAGAGACGAGCGTAATCTACGAATAGATAAGGAAAGGTATCGCAATGTTTGTGTACGAGTGCAAATGTATACAAGGCGTGGGCAAAGGACAGTGCCATAGCCAAACCAATAACATACAGAGTAGTGCCTCGCTCCAATATAAAATTAACAATGCCTCGACCTGATGTAGGGAAGGCCGGAATTTTTTCTTAGAAATTTACTAGAATATTTTTTTCCTATTGCTTGGCTACCCGTCTACGCTCATAGAAATTGTTGTCGCCCTCCAAAAGTGCGTATAAATTTTAGGAAAGAATTTTCCATTAAATTTCTAAGAAAAAATTGCGGCCTTTCTTCCATCAGCTCAAGGCATCATTCATTTTATATTAGAGCTCTCGGCCAATGCATGAATATTCGAAGGAAGAAATTTCCAGTAAATTTCTAAGATAAAATTGTGGCCTTACCTTCATCGGGTCGTGGTAATTGCTGGCATTGCTGGCTTACCATTTGTGCACGAAAAGCGTTGCATATTTTTGTTCTACGTGTCTAGACTTTGTATGTTATTAGTTTGTCAAAGACAGGGCGAATTATTACAAAAAAATCCTCTCAGGGGCAAATGAATTTAATAAAGTTGTGGGTTCTTTTAAATCAAATCAAATCCTAATAACTACAGCAAAATAAAAAATATTTCCAAAAACGAGTCAAGAAAGAAGTAACATTTATGTCCCTCCCACCGCACCGCATATGTTGTGCTGTGCATCATTCCTTACTTTAATCAGTACAGCGACATGAAAAGCAAAATTATGAGAGTTACGTCGAGTGATTCATATTTTCCCGCATCTACCATGTTGAGGTAGTCGACCAAATGTATACAAAACTGCTGTTAAAGTAACATTTGTTCTCGGTGCCTCAGAAACATGTTATGGGCTATTCCGGAATGGTCCAGCCGTTTAAAATATGTATGCTTTTCTACGGTATGCTATGCGATATCTTGTTCTTGTTCTTGTGCCATCTATGCTATTATCTAGGTTGTTCTCTTGGTTATGAAGAAAAAATCGTTCCGACCCTTCAGAATCTGTTATCCACTAATTTGATACAGAAAGAAAACCCTAGAATTAAACAGTCGAGGTGAGCTTCTAACTTAATCACACTTTTACAATAGGGCTTAGCTTATGCATATTCCTAGACATATAAGGAACATTCGACAATGGTTCCCTTGGCATAAATACAGGGTGATTCTGATCAAGATACCTTCCGGTATACCACGTGATTTCTTGAGGTAAGACGATCAAAAAATTGTTCCAGATACCCCCCCTTAGAAACCTTCCTTTAGGAGTTGTGGCCAGTTGAAGATATTCGTGAACCCTGATGGGAATAAATGAGTATAACTTTTGAACCACACTATAGATTTTGGTTATTGTTGGCTTATTAAATAACCAAGAATAGTAGCTATCGAAAAGTGTATTCCTCTATATTTTTTTTATTAAGCATCTTTAAATTATTCTCAAATATTTCCAAAATTTTGATTTTTTTACACACAAAAGTTCTTGAAGTAAATAACGTTATTTATGAAATTTGGGTGTAAAAAAATCCATGTTTTGGAAATATTTGAGAATAATTTAAAGATGCTTAATTAAAAAATACAGAGTAATACACTTTTCGACATCTACTATTCTTGGCTATTTAATAAGCCAACAATAACCAAAATCTATAGTGTGGTTCAAAAGTTATACTCATTTATTCCCATCAGGGTTCACGAATATCTTCAACTGGCCACAACTCCTAAAGGAAGGCTTCTAAGGGGGGGTATGTGGAACAATTTTTTGATCGTCTTACCTCAAGAAATCACGTGGTATACCGGAAGGTATCTTGATCAGAATCACCCTGTATATCAACTGTTGTACAAAAGTACTCGTACTAGTCTACAGATGTTGTCAATATAAATACCTCCAGCCAAACAGGTAATATATCATTTAGAAGTAGAAAAAAACTACGTCTAATGGCTCCATATATCAGTAATGCGGAAAAAATCGTTCATGATTGACAAATAAGTTACCATTTTAACATTTTGTGCCCTAATGTTTCTGAATTTCTATTTTATCATGACATCGCTATAACATCGTTGATTCGAAAATGTTTCGTTGCATTTCCCATATGGTAACATGCCTCAATGGGCACAACCCAAGTTATAAATACATAAATGATCCTCTAAACGTTTCTAACAGTGTCTACAAGTGTACCATTGCTTCACTGCTACCTCCCATTTTGGAATGGTTACCTAAATGTTTCCCTGTGAGGCACAGTTCGTAGGTCACGAAAACGTAAATGTGAGCAAAAAATTTTTCTCAATAAGATATGTGTCAATTGAGGAATAATTTCTGCGTAGTTACAATTTTTATTTTTGACATATGTGTATCATGTACTGTTATTCGGAAACTATAAAGTGTAATGAAGAGCTGCGACTGCGGCCTTTAAAAAAATCACACTGAGCTTTGAAAAATCCTTTAAGAGTACTTCGTGAAATTGGATTCGATTATTTATCGAAAGACAGTAGAACTCCCAAGTACATTTCAAATATCACAAATATTGGAAATGGAAGTTATCCGCATAATGGACTGCAAAGAGTATAACAAATATTTTATCACAAATTCAATGCCAGAAGGGTTTCTTTAATTATTAATATTGATGTTTTGCCCAATGCATCTAACTCAAAGAGCCAATATTGATTGATTATTTGTGCCATTGATGAAGAAACTACACAAGGTGCCAGCGTTTGTTATTGGAATTTATTGCGGGTAAAACATTTTCGTAGTGCAATTGTGGAAGAAATGTCTGCAATATTAAAAGAGAACTCATTTGAAAATTAAATACTTTGTTTGCAATGACAGCCAAATATATAGTCACTGAATAGGAACTTTTACTTCCGGGCATATCTGACGGCACACAGTGAGAACAGTTCCTATATCGATTTATTTATAGGCACTGACTAGGGATTCTGACTATGTAGGCACATAGTGGAAACAGTTCCTTAATCGACACATTTATAGACACTGACTAGGAATTCTAACCATGTGAACACACCTGACGGCACAAAGTTGTAAGAGTGCGAATATAGAAACATATGTAGGCGCCAAATAGAAACATTACCTGGGGGGTATTAGTTTAAGGTATAAATCAGAAACAATTCCTATCGGTTAACTCTAATCTATATAAATTGCCTTGTTGGGAACATTTGATCTATAAAATGTAACAAAATTGCGATATAAGATTTTGAAAAATGTCTGAAGTGTTTTTAGATGCAAAAACCACTTTAATCTATCACTATTTTGAGATTAATTATTGATAGTTTTTTCTAAATAATTCTTCGCTGAAATTTGAAGAAAAATTTATAAAAGATGTAAATTATTAAAAATTTTGGAGGCGTTTCAGTTATTTCGAAGCTTCGTGACCAATTTTTCAAAAAAATTAATTTGGTTTGTAAGTTTTCACCCAGGTGAAAAACAAAAACCAGATTTTATTACATAATAGATATAATGACATGTATTTTAAAAAAATATGAAAGATGTTTGCATACATAGAGAGTTTGTAAAATATATACGAATAAAACAAATACCCATATTGATCATTATCTCAAATATATATATTGCGTACATCTATTAACGAAAAAGTTCAAATATTGTATAAGTATGTGTTAAACGGCACCGCTTCGACACATTTACTTCACTGCGAGCAAGCTCCTACGTTTTTTTTTTAGACACTAAAACTCTCAATGTTAGTATTTATAGTAACACTTTAGACATTATGCCCATATAATTACCACACTGCGTTGCCCCATTTCTGTAACATAGATTACTTCGGAACGTCATTGTTTTGAAACGTGCATTTCTTTATGGGCTAATGCTAGACAGAAAAACGTAACCACGCCCATTGTGCGTAAAAAGCTGTTAGTTGGGCTATCTACGGTAACGGAAAGAACTGTACACTCGCTCTACAAGCTTCATCCCTCCGTTAGCAAAACTTGTGGTCTGAAACCCATTGCTACCTATTTATGTCTCCCACGCACACGCTTACTGTGACATTTTTCCATAAATTGAATGGCAACAATTTGCGCCACAAATCTTAGGTATTTATTGATAAGATTAGGGAAACTTCCACTATAGAAACCGTAGATTAGATTAGGTTTTTATCCCTAAGATGCAAGCAAGTTTTTTCCCTAAAATATAAGGAATTCTCATTTTTTTTTCTAAAATGTAGGCAATATTCCCTTCATTTTAGGGAATATTGCCTAAAATGAAGGGAATATTTCCCAAAAAGTAGAGAATATGTAAACCACACCTTCAAAAAACATAAGAATGAGCTGAATAGCTCATTTCATTAAAGATTATAATATGGAAGTTAGTGCTGGGGGAAAAACAATATACGACTTGTTTTTAAAAACAAAGTGTGAATTCTATTAACGAAAATATACATGTAAGTGTTCCATAAAAAATGTAGAATAATACCTACTTTATTGGATGTTCTCTCCCTTATATCCGAGAGAGCTTCACATATTATCGGGAATTTTACGTACAATATAGTTTTTCTGGTGTCAAATACCTAAATTCATTGAAGTGATTTACCCTTTTTACCAGAGAAAATTACATTTGTTTTTAGGAGAACACGTGTCTTAAATTTAGGGAATTGTCTTCCTTGTTTTTACAGTGCATAGTGTCCCGAAGGCAATCAAAAGAATACTGCGTTATCTAGGAATTAATGACGACATGAGCACCTTTCCTGCTGCAGTCTTAGAGGTACCACTGATAGTTTAACCAACATTGGTAAGTGAAAATTCAAACGATCACTAGTACCATTAGGACACAAAGGAATATCAAGTCTGAGCTTGGCTCTCCAGTGGCACATAAATAGCGTAAATTTTGGATGGAATGGACAAACTAAAAACGGGAATTCATTGTAAGTCATTCAGACCTTAGTGAATGCGAGGCTAGTGCGTTGATATTCTTTCACAAATATAATCTGGTCTATGTACATACATACCTACAGGATTTGGTACATCTGTATCACCACCACATTTCGGTTTATTCTCAAATCAAATGTCTCATTTCAAGAGAGCATTCAATCTGTGTAAGTAAAACTCCATACAAGCATGATCGTAACCAGGGTTTGGTTGTGGGGTGGGCACAAAATTGATAAAGAATATTCTTCAATCAAGTAATGTTTCTCAAAAATGTGTAAAAGTTTCTAAGACGTTAATCAATGTTAACACCAAGTTTTCTTACATCAAGCAAACTATTTTATTGATTACCGTTGTTTTTTAGATCGAATAGAAAATACATACGGTTTTTGTTTTTTTCAAATCTACTAGCATTACGACTTCTACTGAAGTGAGAAAACTTTCATAGAAAGAAGAAAACTCCTTTTAACGGCAATAAAACAGTGGATCTAATAGAAACCAAATTTAATTAATATGCGTAAAAACACGAGAAATTTTTTTCTTATCATAGGAAAATTATCGCTTATACAACGAAACTGACTTGCTACAACAAAGAACATTTTACATGAGTCAACATAATATATATATATAAATTAATTTGGAACATTTAAAATTAATCTTTTTCTAGAATAACGAAAAGCAAACTACATTTAAGCAATTCTATTCTTAGGATATATAACCTTTTCTCATATTCTGTAATAAAATTGTCTGATATTTAATTTGAATTCGTCACCATCCATCACTACCTTATAAATTAATATCGTCATAATCATAACAGAAATCGCCAAAAACCAATTAAATAAGCATTAGTTTACTATTTTTCTCTGTAACTCGGCTCAATACCTTTTCAGCTAAAACTTTTTTCAAAAATGGCATTCTCTGTGTTGAGCAGTAACATGCGTAACATGCGAGAGAATCGTTCTTGAAGTATTGTGCAACGTTTTTATCCGCCTCATAGCAGAAAAACTTCTCTCGCAGCCGGCTTTAGAAAAATTATACACTTCTTTAATATTTTGTCTCAAAATTTCAACATATATCTCATAATAAGTAAGTCACGGACAGCCCAGTGCCACTACATAGCCAGATTCAGTATGTTGAGGGGTTTGTTTCTACGCAAACAGTGTAGTGCGTTGACGCATTATGCTAAAGCCTTGGTTTTCAAGTAAATGCGGAACAATTGCGCCACCGCATTCTGTTAGAAACTAAGACTTTAGAATGGAAAAATGTTGAGTTGACAATAATTCTGATGGATTTATTATCAGTCGGTCAAAATGGAGAAAATCAAATCATTGTTAAGGTGAGTTCACACTTAGGTACAAGTATCTGGATTTGTATCGGCACTTGTATAGCCACGTTTTAGACTTCTATATATACAATTAGTCACAGAAGTATCCGCCTATCTGATCTTTCCGAGAAATTGAATGTAATTTCTAAGATTATTCATTTGCTAATAATTTTAAAAATATAAATTTATAAACTCCAACATGTGTACTATGTCTTTTCACATTCAAAAACAATATATAATAAATAAATTCCAGAGAAAAACTAACAATAATGAATCAGCTCACAAAACAAAGACACAAAAGTATCCCCCATGAAGAGATCATGTACGAAATAGGGTAAATTTCCAAGAAATTTAAATAAATATGTGCATGCAGAGTATCGTCCTAACATAATGATTAGTTTACCGTATTTTTCATTTAAGTAAGTTTTCTTTTAAACATTTAAATTTCCAAAATGCCAAAAAAGCGTCATACGAGCTTACCAGAGAGAAAATTTGTTATTTCTTTTTCTGAAAAAGGGTATTCGCAACGAAAAATTTCATAGGAGATTGGAATACCGCGAAGTACAGTAAAAGACATTATAATTAAGTATAAAAGTGACGGTATATTAATAAAGAAGCCGCATACGGGGCGATTAAATGAAAGAGAAGAAAGAAAAATTTTGAAGCGAGCGAAAACAAATATTCATACTAGTGCTAAAGAGATATGCGCAGAAGTTCGCGAAAGTACTAACAAAAATATAAGTGTTGAAGCAGTGAACCGAACGATAAGGAAAACCGGATACCGTAGACGGATTACAAGAAAAAAACCGTGGATAAATAAAACAAATAGGAAAAAGAGAAAAGAGTTCGCTAAAAAAATTTTTCATGAAGCTCAAAGCTTTTGAAATACTGTCATTTTTAGCGATGAGTGTAAATTTGAAATATTTAACTCATCTCGGAAACAATCTGTTTGGAGAAAGCCAGGAACTGAGTTCAACAAAGAAAACCTGCAACCAACCGTTTAACATGGAGGTGGTGCTATTATGGTACGGGGTTGGAAGTCTTCATTTCATTGATGGAATGATGGATCAATATGCTTATATAAATTTTTAAAGCATAATTTAAAATCCACTACAGGAAAGTTATGATTAGGAAATAATTTTGTCTTCAAACAAGACAACGATCCTAAACATTGTGCCAGATAAACGAAGGAATGGCTACTGTATAATGTACGAAAACAGCTGGGAACACCTCCTCAGTCGCCGGACATGAATCCCATAAAACATTTATGAGCAGAATTAAAAGGGTCCTTAACTCAACATAACATTTCCAGCAAAAGTATGTTAAAACATCTTCTTCAAGAACAGTGGAATAAAATAAGTCCCGACTTAACAAAAAACACTTTTGCAATCAATGCCTAACAGACTGAAAAGCGTATTAAAATCTAACGGTTATCCAACCAAATATTAAAATTTAATTTGTAGTGTTGTACAACTCTGGATATTTTTGTGTGCTTTATTTTATGTATACATATAACTGGAAATGCTTTTTTTTTTAATTTTTTAATTGTTCTTTTTTTTATGCAAAATTAACAGTACAAGTAAATATAATAAATATAATTTCATAAAATCTTTTCTAAACTGTAAATTTTTTATTCTGCCTAAAGTTTCTTGGGAGGGGGGCACCGGTGCCGTTTCGGGTTCACTGGGGTGGGCCGTGCCCACCCGTGCCCCTACCTAGCTATGAGCATGCATACAAGCATATTCATGCTAGACACCATAAATACAATAAAAAGGAATCAGTTTAAATATTCAGGTGATTGTCTCCATAGCTTTACAAAAGAAATTTCTTGCCGCTACTGGGAAAACTCCTTCCGCAAAGTACGGCCGATGTACCTTGTGATTCCCTAATGACATTCTCTTTTGTGCAAACATACAGAGCACTTCTCTGGGATGCATGCTTTGCTTTTCACCGGAAAGAAGTCTATAAACGGGGAACTCCCGTGCAAAGCATACATTCCGTATTAATTTTTTTTCTTCTTGTAATCTTTTGGCAAAAGTTAGTGAAATGCAAACTTTACATTTAACATTAATGGAGGAGACTTGTTGTCTCGAAGCGGCATGCGCGGTGGTGGTACGATACAGATACCCAAAGTGGGAAATTTCTGAAAGTCTCTTCTCTGTTTGCACAGATCTTTTCGACTTCTTGTGCTTTCTACTTGAGAAAATTTAATAATTTGCTCAAATATTTGCTGACTTCTTGTCGGACGACGGCTGCTAAGTCGAGGAATAGTTCTTCGTGATTTATAGTCATCGCTGGTTGACGACGACGGGCATCTTTACTGAACAATTTCCACCGAAATTTTCTTCAAAGAAAGAGGAAATTTCTAATTTGAGTAGGCTTTCAGTTTTAAATGGCAAAGATTGTGTACACACGTATTTTGCAAAATGAATCCTAGAACTTTGAAATGATTATGGAAATTTCATTAAATTATTTAAAATTGTTTTACGATCTTTCAGAACTTTTATTGCAGTTGCAGAGTGTTCGTTATTTAAGTAGAGAGACGCTAATTTTATTAATTGGCTCATAGTTCAGATATATGTATAAGGTAACTGTTTTTGTGTATTAAGTTAAGTAGATATGAGGAAAGTTCGCTTAAGTCGTCATTAGCGTTAAATTAAATTTGCATGAACTACTGCGTTGTAAAGGTAACGCTAGTGTTGTTTTGTCGAAATTGATAGTTAAATGGGATGGAGATATTAATTTCTAATTAACTATGACAGAACATATAAGTCCGGTATCAAAATTGATTGATTTATTAATGTGCCTGCAATTTGCGGGAGATCTTACCATAACGAAATTAGTCATCAAATCGATTTACATAATTGGTTAACATTTTACTTTAACGTAAAGTAAAGGAGACAAAACTAGTGCTCGTGTTATCGAGTATTTATTATGCAGGCACTGAGAAATTGCATACTATAGCGAACATGTACACAACTTGGACAGTCTAATATGAAGACGCAACTTACGAATGTGAGTTGGATGAAGTCCTTCAAAGTCACCAAACAATGTGATTTGACAAGAAAACTGAAGATGGCACAAAGCTCTCTGCTGGTCATTAAATTTGGAGATAATTATAAATGCGCTTGTGCTCAAACTGAACACTCAGAGCAAGGCATTCATAACGAGTAGTATATGCGCTAAGAAAGTATTTCAAAAATTCGTAATGAAAATTTTCTGTTAATTGTTATAAAAAGGTGTCCAATATCAAGACAGAGAAATAAATTCATTCCTAAAGTTATGCTTTCAATTCAGAATTTCTCAGTTTTAATGGTTTGCAGTAACATTGCTCTACTCTAATCGGTCCTGGATCTTCCAACTTAATGCAGTTCTAATCTATTCTATTCAAGATGTCGCTTAGTATTAGTCCTGTTTTTTAAATAACTTTTATCAACTCACAAACCCCTGACTAAAAAACTTTAT
Organism: Dioctria rufipes; assembly: GCA_963924295.1. Lineage (NCBI taxonomy): Eukaryota > Metazoa > Arthropoda > Insecta > Diptera > Asilidae > Dioctria > Dioctria rufipes. The sequence continues at coordinate 71,021,647 of OZ002744.1, read as the reverse complement.
GTCTGAGCGCCTGAGAGTGTCGTTCGTTAGGAACTGTTTTTGTGTATTAAGTTAAGTAGATATGAGGAAAGTTCGCTTAAGTCGTCATTAGCGTTAAATTAAATTTGCATGAACTACTGCGTTGTAAAGGTAACGCTAGTGTTGTTTTGTCGAAATTGATAGTTAAATGGGATGGAGATATTAATTTCTAATTAACTATGACAGAACATATAAGTCCGGTATCAAAATTGATTGATTTATTAATGTGCCTGCAATTTGCGGGAGATCTTACCATAACGAAATTAGTCATCAAATCGATTTACATAATTGGTTAACATTTTACTTTAACGTAAAGTAAAGGAGACAAAACTAGTGCTCGTGTTATCGAGTATTTATTATGCAGGCACTGAGAAATTGCATACTATAGCGAACATGTACACAACTTGGACAGTCTAATATGAAGACGCAACTTACGAATGTGAGTTGGATGAAGTCCTTCAAAGTCACCAAACATTGTGATTTGACAAGAAAACTGAAGATGGCACAAAGCTCTCTGCTGGTCATTAAATTTGGAGATAATTATAAATGCGCTTGTGCTCAAACTGAACACTCAGAGCAAGGCATTCATAACGAGTAGTATATGCGCTAAGAAAGTATTTCAAAAATTCGTAATGAAAATTTTCTGTTAATTGTTATAAAAAGGTGTCCAATATCAAGACAGAGAAATAAATTCATTCCTAAAGTTATGCTTTCAATTCAGAATTTCTCAGTTTTAATGGTTTGCAGTAACATTGCTCTACTCTAATCGGTCCTGGATCTTCCAACTTAATGCAGTTCTAATCTATTCTATTCAAGATGTCGCTTAGTATTAGTCCTGTTTTTTAAATAACTTTTATCAACTCACAAACCCCTGACTAAAAAACTTTATGTCTGAGCGCCTGAGAGTGTCGTTCGTTAGGAATTAGTATTAAACGTAGATGGATTTACATAGACTTTTTTGATTCAAAATGAGTGAATGGCGAGCTTTCCGATGATATAAAATTGTCTTATGTTTTGGGGGGTTTTGGGTTGGGGGTAGTAACTACCACCCTTGGGGTTGTCCAATTTGGACCGTGAATGATATGAGGAGATTCAAGAGTCGCAATTCGAGAGCTGAGCGTCGAGAGCCGAGATTAGAGAGTCGAGATTCGAGAGTCGAGAGTTGAGATTCGGGAGTTGTATAGAATTTATGAATAAAAAATAGAAAATAAAATACATTAAAAGGCTTTTTAAATAAATAACTTCCATAAATAAATAACTGCAACTTATCCCCAAACTTTTAAGATTTAATCGGAGTTGTAGCATTCTAATTTTGCAACGAAATGTTCTTATGGTTATTATTTTTTGATTTTTAGGTCAACTCTGTCATAGGTGTCGTCTCTAAAACTCTTCCTATCCTGAGAACTCGAACATTACGAACATAGTTAAATACGAATACTTGTAAGAGACTTTCATATAATAAGTGACTTTTCACGGTTGGTAGATATAAATGTATATCAGAACGGACTTTACATTGCAGCAGAACAGCTCTTTTTTTTTATTAAAATTTTGTTGTAGTTTCATACTTCATATAGGGGACCAAAAGTAAATTTTTCATTAATTATAAGGTGAGCTTATATCCTCCAATATGCCCTTTGGTTGGGTAATTACAACAATTAGATTGCAGAAGTGATCTACAAGCTCCAACTTTTGTCTTTATTCGCAAATAAGCTAGGATACACGATTTTGGAGCTTTTGGTTTAGCAGTTGATGTCGATGCAACTGTCTAGTTGCCGTAAGAGTTTATATATTTAATGCACTCACAAGAATATCTTTAACCAATAATAAGAAATAATACCTATAACGGAAGTAATCTTTTCCAAGCTATGGTGGTGTAGCCAACCAATATCTTGCATTATAGAACTCTGTATATTAATTCGTTGTTGCACTCTGTACTTGCATCTGAAAAATTCAAACTCTCACTTTGACAAGCATGTTCAGTGTATGTATATGCGTCATACCATAGCATTACATAAAATAATTACACCAAACAAATCCCTGCGTACAAAACGGTACATCCAGAAAATTTATGTATTTTTTCCCATAGACGAGAATTCATACAGCTTTAAAAATTGAGCTTTGCTTTGAATTCGCTCTTTACATAAATGGACCGAATCTGGGAAGTATTTGCTCCAATTGCAACAGAGATGTGTGACAAAATTGTGTTCAAATATCACACCTGTCCTTTGTAAAAGTGTTCTAAGTAGTTAAGAGTCTAGTTTATGAATGCAATATGTTTTTCTTTATTAAATGGATAAAAGTTTTATTTTCTCACTGTTAAATATAATGTTTCAAACATTAGAAAACATTTGATTATGTTTATTCTTTTTTCATTATTTTATTTACCTCTTATTTTTGTTACATATTTTGAAACGTCAAAACTCCTTAATTTTCGAAATTATGATACATATTTGAACAGGACTCGGATCAGGAAACTGAAATTTGGACCTCTACCGTTAATTTACGTAATATTTTTCAACATATTATTATTTACTTTTATGTTCTGATTTAATATTAAAATTACTTAATCCTATAAGACTAACAGAAAATATATAAAAGCTTTACAGGGTAAATTTCGTTAGTACCAGAATTGAAAATAGTTCAAAAATTCTTTAAGACTGAATAAATTTTCAAGCATTTCCTTCAGCCCATTCATTTTTTCCACAATTTTTATGATATTGATATAATACCTTGGGCAAAATATTAGAAACTCAACAGTTAAAATGCTGCCGTGCTCTGATTTTTGAAAAATGTGTAAGAAAGGTCAAAAACCTCATAAAACCGTGTTATTTTTCTCCCAGTCCTAAAACTTTTTCACATACACAGCAATATTTATTATTTTTCGTACATTGGACTACCGAAGCTGTTTTTCCAAATTTGTTAATATATTTCATGTCACAATTACTTTGGTAACTTTAAAATTGAGGCTTCTGTAACGTGAATAAAACTTATTGCGACACGTTTATTTTGAAACAAAAATGAATATTATTCAGTAGCCTAAATCTAGGATAAATCCCAGAAGAATTTTGAGCAGCTCGGAGTCGAGAGCTTTAAGAGCCATAGGCTGAATGGCGGTAAATAGAACTCTTGATTCCGTTCTTCCAAAAATTTCGTTCTAATTACATTAGCAATGCCTAGCAATGCAAGTCGTTATAAGATCTGCCAACGATCTGATAAGTCGATCTTGATCGTATACTAAAAAAGGCAAATATTGAAGTCTTTAAATTAATCTATATCGTATATCATATTTGCCTGATCATAAGAAAAGCTGAATAATATTGTAGGTCCACAACCCAAATGATAAGCAGCACCATGAGAAATTCAAGATAGAATTTGCTAACAGAGCTGTGGGATTTCAAAAACAATGGTTTTTCTGCGCAATCTAGCAACTAGCTGCCGAGGGCTATAATAACATGTGTTAACAGGTAACTAAGTAAATGATACCGATTTAGTGGACGAGGGTTAAAAGAAGAAAAAAACGCTTTACTTGATAATTCAATTTTATTTCTCGATATAACCAGATGAGTGTCTAATTTGCAAGTGAACTTGAAAATATCATACAGCAATTACAAGGCAGCTGGGCTGATAACAATGAACAAAAGTTACGGTATTAACAATAGATAAAAGTGAAGAAAAGATGTTACTCGACTAGTTTGGAATTTCAAAATGCAAATGTGACGCTGATTGGCTCTGGGTGCTATAGCTAGGTGATGTGACTGGTAAACAACATGTGATATTAGAAAATGTCCATTACTGACAATATTTATTTATTTATGATAAAATTAAATAATATCCGGGCGCGCAATAAAACTAAGATTGTAGGTTCTCATCCTGTACATACTTACTAGAAAATTATATGCAAATATGCATCACTTCAAATTTTTTCGAAGAGCGTTAAACGATAGGACAATTCTATAGATATCTGCATTGCAAAACACATTGTCGTACATTGAAGAGATAATGGAGTCACAGAATTTTCAATTCTAAAAAATATTGCATAATAACACTTTAGGGCAATTGTCTATTTCCGCATTTAGATCTACTATTGCAATACCAAGCTATAGTATATTTTGGTTTCCAATGTCTTTTTTTTTAATATCATAATTTCTTGCATGCACACTGCTACCGTCAGGACAAAGTTGCCTTTTTTTTCGATTATAACAATTTATTATTAAATTTCGAAAACTTCAACCACTCAAAGAGGAGAAACTTTAATGGAAACCATTTCAACAAACTCCGCCATGATATGCAAAGCCAAAGTTCGTTATTTAGTTATTTAACCCTCCGTGACAAATGTCAACCTATATACATTGTCGACCTGTCAAAGTATCTCAAATGTAAAGAAGAATCTATTTATTTATTTCTGCCCCACTCCATCTCGTTGCTACTTGTTTACATTTAGTGAACGTACGACTAGTCCCTTTATCAATTTCAATATCGTGCCAGGGCAGGGCTTTCTCTCCCTTCGACACATATTCATATTTGAGGTGTGTGTCAATAGATTGATGTACCTAGGCAGGATCTATTCATAGACCAGGTACACTGCTCCACAATACCAAACCATTCCTATCCCCTCCCACATTCCTACCGCCACTACATATTTACATATATTTGCAGTTCGTCAGCCCTCATCTGAATGAGATTTCATTTCGAATTTGATCACGTCTTATCACCTGGATTTGTCGGTGGACTTCTCTCTACTCTGCAAATTGGCTTAAGAGATTTACATCAACTTCCAAACAAAATATGAAAGAAACTTTTATTCCATGAGTGCTTCCCAGAAAAGTGGTAAATGTTTTCCTCTAGGAAAAAATCTCCTGTTCTTACGGTAAGCACTCATTGGGAATATAAATGTAGTGAACTTTTTTAAAGTGTGTTCATCAATTCAAGATCGAATAGAACAAAGCGAGTTACTTAAACGTGTTTTAAAAAAAGTTCGTTGTTCGCTCAACTGGAGATCTGGTGATTTTAACCTCGTTAAAGTCATCGTTGCTATTCTAGCTGTGTCTTCATGACAAGCATCCACTGTCTTTTGTAGTACATAGTTGTAGTAGTAATAGTAGTAGACACGCTTAGAATATATGCTGGACACTCCTTTGTTGAGTTGAGTTTAATTTGAATGATCTAAATTTTCATTAACTAAATAGTTAGATTTGTTTTAAACCTGAACGTGAGGAAACTTTGAAATATTCGTGTAGAGTTCAGGAGAAATTTACAGTGGGAATAAATTTCCGTAGATGTTCTCAGGGACTGTATGAAATCCTGTGGCATTTTGAAATAGTTTTGGTGCGGATGAAATTTACGTAATTACTTTTTACTTAAAACTGAGAAACTTATTTTCAATTGTTTTCTGGTTTAGATTTGATTTGAGTATAGAACACTAGAAATCAAAATTTTGGTTTTCATAACACTGGTTTTGAAAATTCTTGAAAATAAAATCTCGTAATATCTCACTGAAAACTTTGCAATATATAATTGCTGCCGGAAATGGTACAAATCTGAATCGTTTCTTCTCTGTTTTTGAGGACGTTCCCTTGGGATAAATTAGTATCAGATATAGTCGAGATTTTACAAAATCAAAATTTTGAAAAAGAGTAAATATTTTTCAAACACATGGCTACATTTGTTCATTCGCCAAATTATAAAATAAAATAATACGGTCGGCGTCTTCACATATTTAGTCCATACTAATTGAAAACATCTAACCAATCAAAATATTCGCTGATTAGCAAACTAATTTAGAGTTGAATGCTTATTGAAGAATTGACGTAATGCATGTAAAGGGTTTTCCAATAAGAGGTGTTATTTTAATTAGCCCGCTATTTCGTTAGATGTCACCTTTGGAGCTGTCATTTTTTACATTTGACAAGCAGAAACCACGCCATTAAAGAAATGGAACGACACACGATTCAACTACGCATTGACATTATTAAAATTCACTACAAAAATGGTGAAAATGTGGCAGAGACGGTTCGTAAAACTCCAACATTTTTGGGTCGTCGTGAAACACCTTGTCGGACCGCAATACAGAAATTGGTAAAAAAATTCGAGCTATCGGGACAAGTTAGTGATGTGAAGAATAAAACCCGTGCACGTCGCTCAAGAACAGCCGAGAATATTGCTGCTGTAGCCGAAAGTGTTGAAGAAAACCCAGGTTGTCCATTCCTCGTCGTTCTTTGGAATTAGGCATTCCGCAAACGTCATTACACCGTATTTTGCATAAAGATTTGGGTCTTAAGGCTTATAAAGTTCAGTTAACACAAGAACTCAAGCCGGCTGATCATCAACAACGTCGAGTCTTTGCTGATTGGGTCCTTGAAATGCATGAAAATGATCCGGAATTAAATCGAAAACACATCTTGAGTGATGAGGCCCATTTCCACCTCGATGGCTTCGTCAACAACCAAAATTGTCGCATCTGGGGCTCGGAAAACCCAAGAGTTATTGTTGAAAAGCCTCTCTATCCTCAACGTGTGACTGTTTGGTGCGGTTTATGGTCCCGCGGGGTCATTGGACATTACTTTTTAGAAAATGAGGCTGGAGCAAGAGTTACGGTGAATGGATTGCGCTATCGCCAGATGATTAATGATTTTTTATGGCCGGAATTGGATGTTATTGATCTGGACAACGTTTACTTTCAACAAGACGGCGCTACGTGCCATACAAGCAACGAAACCATTGATCTTTTACGGGAAAAGTTTCCGGACCGTGTTATCTCTCGAAGAGGTGATCACAATTGGCCACCGAGATCTTGTGACTTAGCACCTTGCGCCTTCTTCCTTTGGGGCCACGTGAAAGAGAAGGTCTACGCCAACAGCCCAGCGTCGATTCAAGACCTCAAAGATGGAATTCGTGAGTCTATCGAGGACATAGGGCAGTCACTTTGCGATTTGGTTATGGAAAATTTCATGAAAAGGATATGGCCTGTAGGCGTGGTCATGGTGGTCATTTGGCTGATATTATTTTGCGTTATTAACGGCATACCTTCCTCTTTATAATGAAATAAAGATCCGATCATTTATCTCAAAAAATGGCATTTTTCTTTCAATATCAAAATAACACCTCTTATTGGAAAGCCCTTTATATACAATGTACAATCCTACATGCAATTTGGTGGAATTACAGCGTTACATATATGTACTGTGTACATGCGAAGATGAGGAAGACATTATATGTAGGTAAAGATGCGTTTTGTGGGAGTGAAATATGTGTCTGATAACAAAATGCAATTTATATTTAATTGCATTTTATTATAATGTGAAAGGGTGGATTTGAAAGAGATTGAATTAAATTGAAATATTTTTGTTTTAACGGTCAAACTTATGATAGATAAATATATTGTGTATGACAATATATTCATGTATTGAGTTAATGGTTGTGATTCGAGGTCACTGGACATCTGAGTCACAACATAATGTATTCTGAAACTTGTCTGGAGTCTTCCTAGTTATTAATCTGTGACAATAGAAATTCCTTAATCATATGCCTCAGCCTTTGAAAGGTTATTCTCTCACAGTAGGGGACATTTTTCTGTTATTTCGATAAAAAATCAATTCAATTCTGGTGTTCTAATGTCAAAGATTTCCATATGCTGAAAACTGCCACATATCTTTTTTGTAGAGTTTAACTTCAATCCAAGGTTTATATGTATTTTCTCATATCTTGATTATACCTAAATAAATGTACTGATAAGGTACGTTATGGGTAATGACACGATTGCACATTGCATGGGACCCAGGACAGAAATATTCTCCGAATAAAAGAAATCTGACCAAGTTTGAATCAGAATCACAATCGGAACCCTAAAAGGCGGCATCAGTAACGATCAGTAACAATAGCTACGATAAGGCATCAGTGGGTCAGCCGTTATACCTGTTGTATTGCGGGCAATTATGGCCAGTGTTTCGTCATACTGTTAAGGCGATGACATAAAGGTAGCTTCGGCTTTCGCTCCGGCTTCGGAGCCGATGCCAGCTACTGTCAAATCGTTGAAATCGAAGCCGCCTATTACACAATGGCGGCTTCGTAGATTCGTAAAGAAGTAGTTAAATACAGAGGGAATTGAAGAAAAATAAAATGAATACTAATTAACGGGTGCATGTGTTGAATTTAGTTGCGATGGCTAGTTACGGTTACTTGATTTTGAAATCTTTGAGAAAAGAAAGGAAAAGACGTTTTGGGTGCGTGAAATTTACATACAAAGTAGGGAGCCTGGTTTTTTTTTAAACGACTTATAAATTAATTAAATCGGCCGACCATGAGATGTTTAAGCAGACATTTAGGATGGGAGTGAGCACCTTTAACGTTTTGCTTAGTCTGGTTCATGAAAAGTTGCAAAAAGTTTGCATAAGATAGCCAATAGAGCCGGAGTGCAGATTGTCATTAACCTTAATGTATGTACATTTATTTCATAAGATAAAAAAATAATGAGGACTTTATTTCAGGTGTCTGGCGTATGGTGTTTCACGGCAAATCTTGGCTCCAAAATTTAGAATGGGAGTGTCTACTGTGGCAAAAATTTTTTTGGAGACGTCTCAAGTATTTTGGGATGAACTTTCACCAATTTATTTGAAGCAGAAGTGTCAAGACGATTAGTCACAAATCGTCCAGGAGTTTCAGGGAATGCGGAACTTTTCAAATTGAGTGGGAGCTATTGACGGCAAGCACATTCATACAGTCTGATCGCAGGGTCGGTGTATTTTAACTATAAACACCGGCATAGTATTGTACCAATGGCAGTATATGACGTCAAATATCAATTTTTAGCGGACGGGGTAGCTCCGTACAATGATGCGTCCACTATTTAAATTTTGCACTGAATGCAGCTCAGTGCGTCCAAGGAACTTCCTTGCAGTTAGTGAGAATATCTCTTCTCCTATTGTGTTGCAGTGTACGTGACGCTGCTATGCTGATTTTTCCTATGCTTGTAGATGTCTGCAAGTTTCTTGAGGAAGGGTAGTGGTGCCTGTGACACATATGTACTCGATATCCCTCGTAATGTTAGTAGTGTCGACGACACAACCACGTCGATGGTTTTTGACAGCTATAGAGACCCTAGGATTGGGTACCTATAACAAAAAAACTGACCAGCTGACCCAATGTCAGACTGGCCCATACATATATACAGTTTCTCAAGGTCCGGTTGGGTTGCCTTCGAGAATCCTGATGAACTGGATTCAGTTCAGGACTTAAGGTGATGTTCGACAAAGTTACCAGCTCGGCAGATGAATGTTCTGTCCGGGGCTGATGAATATCCTGTTCAAGTTGAACAGTTTGTTGGCACGCTGAAGTGATTTTGTCAAACAGCAAGGTTCCTAATTTACCTGTCGCGGTAGAACTGAAATGAGAGAGGGAAATTATCAAATTGAACCGACGTCTGCTCAGTTCAACTGCACGTCTTTTATCATCTGCACAGATAAAGAAAAGAAGACTTCCAAGTTAGCGTTTGGTTGATTTTTTTAATTCATTTATAGAATCTTAATCCATAAAATAATATTTTTTTAAAGAACGTTATAAATACTTTCTCGTCTGTTCTAAGCTCTACGATAGACTGTCATATCATGTTTTATTTTTATTTTTCTTCAAAAAATATGGCCAACTTATTTATAACATTTTACGTTCAGCAAGTATCACTGTCAAGGAACTATATAATAAGTATTGCCCGATTTATCGATGATTTGTCGTGCGTTCAGGGCGCCACATTACTCCCCTGCCAGCAAAACCCAGGGTTTTAGCGATATGTGAGGCGTTGTGGCGGCCTAGTGGCTCGACCAGCATGAGTGATCCTTGTTGGCATACTACTTGAACCATCAGGCATGAACCTGATTTGACGAGCTGCCGCGCTCGACGGAGACGCTGCACAAGCGTGCGTGCTATCAGATGCCTGGAAGTCTTCCGTCGCTGGATGGAAACGTTCTTCCCTACATCTTTGTCGAACCGAGGAACCTTCAGACGCTGGCTGAAAAGCTTCCTCAGCCGTAAGAACATCACTAGCTGCCGTGCTTTGCGAGCGATCATGATTATTGGTGAACATTTCTGAATTTGTGAAGCATGGTTTAATCCGATCAACGGAAACGTTAACCTCCTTGTTTTTTACCTTGAGTGTGACAAAATGTTTCGTGCGCTTGATAATGCGAAAAGGGCCTTCATAAGGTGCTTGGAGTGACGTTCGAATAGCATCTGTTCTTAGGAACACATGTGAACATTCATCAAGGTTTTAAACCTAAAGATAGCTCGATGAGAGTGATTGCTAGCCGGGACTGGTCTGATGTCAGTGAAAAGATCTCGTAAAGCAGTGACGAATTGACTTTGAGGTTGTTGCTTGGAATTTTGAAGGAAATCACCAGGAATGCGTAATGCTTCACCGTAAACGAGCTCTGCAGGGGTAGCGAGAAATTCCTCCCTAAAAGCGGTTCGCAAACCGAGCAGTACAAAAGGTAAACCCTTTGTCCAGGTTTTTTCTTTATATGCCATTAAACATGCCTTGAACGCCCGGTGCCAACGTTCTAAAAATCCGTTGGCCTGCGGATGGTAAGCAGTAGTGCGATTTCGTCGGAATCCTAATAACTTGGAAAGTTCAAAAAATAAAGAGGATTCAAATTGCGCGCCTTGATCTGTAATGATGTACCTAGGGACGCCAAATCGAGCTATCCACACCTGGCAGAGTGCGGTTGCGACTGTTTCAGCATTAATGTCGTTTAACGGAATGGCTTCTGGCCATCGCGTGAATCTGTCTATAATTGTTAGGCAGTACCTAAAATTTTGTGATGGTGGCAGAGGTCCGACCAGATCTATATGAATAGTTTGGAAACGACCGGAGCATTCCGGGAAAGAGCCTAAAGCGTTTTTGCCATGCCTAGACACCTTGCACTGTTGGCAAGGTAAGCATGACCGCGTCCAATTGTTGACGTTCTTGTTGATGGACGGCCAGAAGTATTTAGACGTAACCATTTTATTGGTAGTGTGAATACTCGGGTGGGACAAATAGTGGACGATTTTAAAGACTTGTGGTCTGAAAGGAGAAGGGATAAATAGTCGTATCTTCGTTGTCGAAACTTCGCAATATAATTCTTTATTGGTCCCGAAGACCGGAAATTTTTGAAATTTAAACTTAGAATTTTGAAGAAGTTGTTGAAATTCTGCGTCTTGTTGTTGCATCTCGACTATAGCCTCGAAATTGATTGGATCAAGAAGCTGTATTTCCTCAACTCTAGATAGCGCATCGGCAACCACATTATCCTGCCCAGGTACATGTCTTATGTCTGTTGTAAATTGACCTACAAAGTCTAAATGACGTAACTGCCTGGGAGAAGCCTTTTCTGGATTTTGCTGAGATGCGTATTGCAAGGGTTTGTGGTCCGTGTAGATCGTGAAAACCCGTCCCTCAAGTAGATACCTGAAATACTTAACACCTTGATATGCGGCAAGTAATTCCCTGTCATAGGTACTGTACTTTTGCTGTGCATGGTTTAATTTTACCGAGTAAAATCCAAGTGGTTGCCAGCTATCGTCGACTTTTTGCTGTATTGCGGCACCGATGGCAGTATCCGAAGCATCTACCCACAACGACAGCTCGGCCGAAGCGATGGGAAAAGCGAGAAGAGCTGTTTGAGCTAGTTGAGTTTTAGCAAACCCGAACGATTTGATAGCTTCCTGGGACCAGTCAATTTTTTTGGCACCATCTTTTTTTGATCCAGAAAGGTAAGTGTTAAGATTAGCGTGATTTGCTGCCGCATGTGGCAAGAAACGCCGGTAGAAATTTACCATTCCGAGAAAGCGTCGTAACTGCTTTACCGTTTCAGGAATCTTGAATTTCGATATAGCCTCTACCCGGTCAGGAGCTGGTTTGATACCCTGTGAGGTAATTAAGTGTCCCAATAATTTTATTTGTGACTGCACGAAGACGCATTTTTCGACGTTCAGTAGCAGTCCGTATTCCCGTAGGCGCCTAAATACCTTTTCGAGATGTAAGTAGTGTTCAACGTTAGATTTAGAAGCAACCAGGATATCGTCCAAATAAACAAAGCAGAAAGAGAACTCCTGCAGAACCATGTGGATGAAGCTTTGGAACGACTGAGCAGCGTTGCACAAACCAAACGTCATGCGTGTAAACTCGAACAATCCAAAAGGCGTGCATATTGCCGTTTTTGGAATATCTTCGGGCTCAACTGGGATCTGGTCGTATGCCTTTGCTAAGTCCAGGGTTGTAAAGAGTGAACAGTCTTCTAGGTGATAGGCAAAGTCGTGGATCAGAGGTACAGGGTAACGGTCTGGTATTGTACTCGCGTTTAATCTTCTGTAGTCCCCACATGGTCTCCATTCACCATTTTTCTTTTGCACAAGATGTAATGGTGAAGACCAAGGACTATTTGAAGGTCGGCAAATTCCTTGCTCTAAAAGAAACTCGAATTCCTTTTTGGCTACAGTCAATTTTTCGGGTGATAAACGACGTACTTTGGATGAAATAGGCGCCCCTTTGGTGAAGATGTGGTGTGTAACCATGTGGGCCACCTACTTAGTAAATCCCACTTCAACCGTAATGGCGCGATATTTTTTTAGCAGTTCCTGAACAGTTGGATCAAATGCCGGATTAATCAGAATCGACAGACCTGAGTTTTGGGTGTTGATACGTTGTGCCGATGATATCAAAGATGTGAGAGGGTCAATGAGGGATTTCTTTTTGATGTCTACTAGAAGGCCATAGTGACACAAAAAATCTGCGCCTAGTATAGGTCTAGGAACGGCTGCGATTATGAACTGCCAGGAAAAAGATCTGCGTAATCCCAAATCTAAGGACAGAACTTTTCGGCCGAATGTACTAATGGGGGTGGAATTAGCCGCCACCAACTGCAAACTGGAATTTGGAAAACGATGCTGAGACGTTTTTGGGATGACGGAAACGTCCGCTCCCATGTCAACGAGATAATTTCGTTTTGAAGATCTGTCAAAAATGTAAGGACGACTATTTTGCACGCCACTTCCACCCGTCGTCAATGGCGGATGGCTAATTAATTTGGGTATTCAGACCCGGCAATAACGCCATACGGCGTTAAATTTTGATTGCTTCCCTTGAACTTGCAGGGAGAGATACGCTTTCTAGCGCTGGTTCCGAACTTTCGGTGGTACCAGAAGAAACTTGAATTTGAGTCAGATGTCGAATGTCGAGAGGATGATCGTTGTCTAGATCCGCTTCTCGATGAGCTTTGTCTAGTTGGATTGCGGAAGGTGAGAAACTTCTCGAACTTGCATGTGAGGTGGTGTAGCTTCTTTTCCAACTCTGAAAGGGTCTGATGATGATTTTCAAGTGGAGGAGCTATGGAAAATACCTCGGATCTGGGACTAACCTCGTCGATTTTGTCGGCGCATGTTGCCAAAACTTCGAGTGTACCAGGCCACAGCGACTTTAGCACAGCTTCACTGAGCTGATCGTTGCTGAGTGCTCTCATCTCACGCAGTAGTTGAGATGGTTGTGCATCGCCCAGCGTGAGTTCTGTCAGAAGCTGCCTAAGCTTTTGATTTACACTTCCTGAAAGACGAGAAATCAACGTTTCCTTAAGCTGATCATATCGATTAGACGCTGGAGGTGAACGTATAATGTCACTCACCAAGCGTACAACGTTTTCGTCGAGCGCGCCAACAACGTGGCAGAACTTCGTTTTATCTTGATTGATGCTCGCCAACTCAAACTGTGCCTCCAAGTGGAGGAACCACAGGTCCGGATCGTTTTTCCAAAATGGTACTGGTTTCACCGACACCACACCCAATATCCCTGGTTGAGTGGTGCACGCTGGAAAGGAAGTAGTGGACCCACTCAGTGAGTTACTACTAGCAGAGTCCAATTTGGCGTTTATGTCATTTTCGTTGTGCATATTTAAGGGTTGGTTGAAATAAACGATGAAGGCACGACAAACCACAAGGTAATAGCTGATAACGAGGAATGAAATTAATTAAGTTAAATGTATGCGTATCAGTAATACAAAAGAAAGGTTAAACGTGCTTGACGTATGCCGAAGTACAACAAAGTGAATCAGTAAGTCGTTGCTGAACGTAGAAAGCTTACACCATGTCTTATATTAAGTAAGATGGTTGATTATTCCACCAACAAGAGGAAATTTATGCTTAAAAGCGATTGACTTGGTAATATAATAATTAAGTTTAAATTATAATTGTAAAAAGGAAAGCACGCTATGCACAGAATGCTCATTACTCTAACCTTTTGAAACTTTGACTTCTTCAGTGATGAAATCTGTTGTGTGATCAGAATCACGTCGGGGTCACCAATTTAGCGGACGGGGTAGCTCCGTACAATGATGCGTCCACTATTTAAATTTTGCACTGAATGCAGCTCAGTGCGTCCAAGGAACTTCCTTGCAGTTAGTGAGAGTATCTCTTCTCCTATTGTGTTGCAGTGTGCGTGACGCTGCTATGCTGATTTTTCCTATGCTTGTAGATGTCTGCAAGTTTCTTGAGGAAGGGTAGTGGTGCCTGTGACACATATGTACTCGATATCCCTCGTAATGTTAGTAGTGTCGACGACACAACCACGTCGATGGTTTTTGACAGCTATAGAGACCCTAGGATTGGGTACCTATAACAAAAAAACTGACCAGCTGACCCAATGTCAGACTGGCCCATACATATATACAGTTTCTCAAGGTCCGGTTGGGTTGCCTTCGAGAATCCTGATGAACTGGATTCAGTTCAGGACTTAAGGTGATGTTCGACAAAGTTACCAGCTCGGCAGATGAATGTTCTGTCCGGGGCTGATGAATATCCTGTTCAAGTTGAACAGTTTGTTGGCACGCTGAAGTGATTTTGTCAAACAGCAAGGTTCCTAATTTACCTGTCGCGGTAGAACTGAAATGAGAGAGGGAAATTATCAAATTGAACCGACGTCTGCTCAGTTCAACTGCACGTCTTTTATCATCTGCACAGATAAAGAAAAGAAGACTTCCAAGTTAGCGTTTGGTTGATTTTTTTAATTCATTTATAGAATCTTAATCCATAAAATAATATTTTTTTAAAGAACGTTATAAATACTTTCTCGTCTGTTCTAAGCTCTACGATAGACTGTCATATCATGTTTTATTTTTATTTTTCTTCAAAAAATATTGCCAACTTATTTATAACATTTTACGTTCAGCAAGTATCACTGTCAAGGAACTATATAATAAGTATTGCCCGATTTATCGATGATTGGTCGTGCGTTCAGGGCGCCACAAATTCACCGCCATCGATGTTGGGGCCCCTGGCAGCAGAAGCGACGGTGGTGTGTTTAAAGAAAGTAGTTTCGGAGAGCGTCTTTTAAGAAATACTTTGGATTTGCCTCCAGAAAAAGTCTTAACAAGAAGTTCGCTGAAGATATCACTTTATTTTGTGGGTAGATGTTGAACAGGGTCATACTAAGAAGCAGCTATACCAAACTATGGAGAAGGAAAATATCAGCACCAACATAATCAGCCACAGCTCAACACACCAAGCCACACAGAAAACGCCTGACGCAATCATGCAATACACCATTCACACAGCTGCATATGAAATATAGATAAGATAGCAGAAAAGATCTGTAAATTAAATTGAAGAACATAGATTAGTAACAGTAAAACTTGTCGGAATGAGAAAAATCAGAAATTTAAGTAGTAAAAGAAGATAATAATAGAACCCGAAGCCAGGCAGACATCATGGGGAACGTGGTACAATACCACCCCATCCAACTATGGATGACAGCAATCATGGGAGCACCTGATGAGATGTTTGGTCTCTATACGCAGGAACCTGGAAAAAAATAATGATAAGGTATGCACAAAGTGTCAGGTTCTAATAGATACAATAACAAATGCACTTATCTAAGTTGGATGTCCTCACGAAAGCAATCAGGCACCACCTTTAGAAGCCTGCATTAACAAAACAAAACCAAAAGCAATCCATGCGAACATCCCAAAGAAGCAGAATATACGAGAAACCTGAAAGAAAAATACGCCAACAAATTAATTAGAGCATGAAAATCAAAACTAATTTAGAAAAATGCACTAAATAAATAAGTTATAAAAAATATCAACAACACCATACGATTTGCACATTAGAAATGGCAGAATTAGAATCAAATTCTTCTACCTAAAGAAATGAAAAAGAAAGGGGCAATAAGCTAGTGAGAATCGTAACATACAATATAAATAAGCGTAAAGCAAATGGGGCACCCCACATGCAATATTATGAAGCAGGAAAATTCTATGGACCCACGACCACACTGCATGAAATGATTTAC
>OZ002744.1:70897863-71005126 GCA_963924295.1 Dioctria rufipes | reverse complement strand
TGCTGTACATCATTCCTTACTTTAATCAGTACAGCGACATGAAAAGAAAAATTATGAGAGTTACGTCGAGTGATTCATATTTTCCCGCATCTACCATGTTGAGGTAGTCGACCAAATGTATACAAAACTGCTGTTAAAGTAACATTTGTTCTCGGTGCCGCAGAAACATGTTATGGGCTATTCCGGAATGGACCAGCCATTTAAAATATGTATACTTTTCTACGGTATGCTATGCGACATCTTGTTCTTATGCCATCTATGCTATTATCTAGGTTGTTCTGTTGGTTATGAAGAAAAAATCGTTCCGACCCTTCAGCATCTGTTATCCACTAATTTGATATAGAAAGAAAACCCTAGAATTAAACAGTCAAGGTGAGCTTTTAACTTAATCACACTTTTACAATAGGGCTTACCTCATGCATATTCCTAGACATATAAGGAACATTCGACAATGGTTCCCTTGGCACAAATATTTCAACTGTTGTACAAAAGTACCCGAACTAGTCTACAGTTGTTGTCTATATAAATACCTCCAGCCAAACAGGTAATATATCATTTAGAAGTAGAAAGAAACTACGTCTAATGGCTCTATATATCAGTAATGCGGAAAAAATCCTTCATGATTGAGAAATAAGTTACCTGGAGTCCTATCTCCCAACTAACATTTTGTGCTATAATGTTTCTGAATTTCTATTTTACGCCCCATGACGTCGCTATAACATTGTTGATTCGAAAATATTTCGTTGCATTTCCCATATGGTAACATGCCTCAATGGGCACAACCCAAGTTATAAATACATAAATGCGCCTCTAAACGTTTCTAACAGTGTCTACAAGTGTACTATTGCTTCACTGCTACCTCCTATTTTGAAATGGTTACCTAAATGTTTCCCTGTGTTGTTCTTTTAAGGGCACTCTTCCTAGAGGCACAGTTCGTAGGTCACGAAAACGTAAATGTGAGCAACAAATTTTTCTCAATAAGAAATATGTCAATTGAGGAATAATTTCTGCATAGTTACAATTTTTATTTTAGACATGTGTGTATCATATACTGTTATTCGGAAACTATAAAGTATAATGAAGAGCTGCGACTTCGGCCTTAAAAAAATCACACTGAGCTTTGGGCTTTAAGAGTACTTCGTGAAAATGGATTCGATTATTTACCGAAAGACAGTAGAACATTATTAGGTACTCCCAAGTACATTTCAAGTATCACAAATATTGGAAATGGAAGTACCCGCATAATGGACTGCAAAGAGTATAACAAATATTTTATCACAAATTCAATGCCAGAAGGGTTTCTTTAATTATTAATATTGATGGTTTGCCCAATGTATCTAACTCAAAGAGCCAATATTGATTGATTCTTTGTGCCATTAATAAAGAACGTACACAAGCTGCCAGCGTTTGTTGTTGGAATTTATTGCGGGGAAAACATTTTCGTAATGCAATTGTGGAAGAAATGTCTGCAATATTCAAAGAGAACTCATTTGAAAATTAAATACTTTGTTTGCAATGACAGCCAAATATATAGTCACTGAATAGGAACTCTTACTTTCGGGCACATCTGACGGCACACAGTGAGAACAGTTCCTATATCGATTTATTTATAGGCACTGACTAGGGATTCTGACTAAGTGGGCACATTTGACGGAACATAGTGGAAACAGTTCCTTAATCAACACATTTATAGACACTGACTAAGAATTCAAATTATGTGAGCTCACCTGACGGCACAAAGTTGTAAGAGTGCGAATATAGAAACATATGTAGGCGCCAAATAGAAACATTACCTGGGGGGTATTAGTTTAAGGTATAAATCAGAAACAATTCCTATCGGTTAACTCTAATCTATATAAATTGCCTTGTTGGGAACATTTGATCTATAAAATGTAACAAAATTGCGATATAAGATTTTGAAAAATGTCTGAAGTGTTTTTAGATGCAAAAACCACTTTAATCTATCACTATTTTGAGATTAATTATTGATAGTTTTTTCTAAATAATTCTTCGCTGAAATTTGAAGAAAAATTTATAAAAGATGTAAATTATTAAAAATTTTGGAGGCGTTTCAGTTATTTCGAAGCTTCGTGACTAATTTTTCAAAAAGATTAATTTGGTTTGTAAGTTTTCACCCAGGTGAAAAACAAAAACCAGATTTTATTACATAATAGATATAATGACATGTATTTTAAAAAAATATGAAAGATGTTTGCATACATAGAGAGTTTGTAAAATATATACGAATAAAACAAATACCCATATTGATCATTATCTCAAATATATATATTGCGTACATCTATTAACGAAAAAGTTCAAATATTGTATAAGTATGTGTTAAACGGCACCGCTTCGACACATTTACTTCACTGCGAGCAAGCTCCTACGTTTTTTTTTTAGACATTAAAACTCTCAATGTTAGTATTTATAGTAACACTTTAGACATTATGCCCATATAATTATCACACTGCGTTACCCCATTTCTGTAACATAGATTACTTCGGAACGTCATTGTTTTGAAACGTGCATTTCTTTATGGGCTAATGCTAGACAGAAAAACGTAACCACGCCCATTGTGCGTAAAAGGCTGTTAGTTGGGCTATCTACGGTAACGGAAAGAACTGTACACTCGCTCTACAAGCTTCATCCCTCCGTTAGCAAAACTTGTGGTCTGAAACCCATTGCTACCTATTTATGTCTCCCACGCACACCCTTACTGTGACATTTTTCCATAAATTGAATGGCAACAATTTGCGCCACAAATCTTAGGTATTTATTGATAAGATTAGGGAAACTTCCACTATAGAAACCGTAGATTAGATTAGGTTTTTATCCCTAAGATGCAAGCAAGTTTTTTCCCTAAAATATAAGGAATTCTCATTTTTTTTTCTAAAATGTAGGCAATATTCCCTTCATTTTAGGGAATATTGCCTAAAATGAAGGGAATATTTCCCAAAAAGTAGAGAATATGTAAACCACACCTTCAAAAAACATAAGAATGAGCTGAATAGCTCATTTCATTAAAGATTATAATATGGAAGTTAGTGCTGGGGGAAAAACAATATACGACTTGTTTTTAAAAACAAAGTGTGAATTCTATTAACGAAAATATACATGTAAGTGTTCCATAAAAAATGTAGAATAATACCTACTTTATTGGATGTTCTCTCCCTTATATCCGAGAGAGCTTCACATATTATCGGGAATTTTACGTACAATATAGTTTTTCTGGTGTCAAATACCTAAATTCATTGAAGTGATTTACCCTTTTTACCAGAGAAAATTACATTTGTTTTTAGGAGAACACGTGTCTTAAATTTAGGGAATTGTCTTCCTTGTTTTTACAGTGCATAGTGTCCCGAAGGCAATCAAAAGAATGCTGCGTTATCTAGGAATTAATGACGACATGAGCACCTTTCCTGCTGCAGTCTTAGAGGTACCACTGATAGTTTAACCAACATTGGTAAGTGAAAATTCAAACGATCTCTAGTACCATTAGGACACAAAGGAATATCAAGTTTGAGCTTGGCTCTCCAGTGGCACATAAATAGCGTAAATTTTGGATGGAATGGACAAACTAAAAACGGGAATTCATTGTAAGTCATTCAGACCTTAGTGAATGCGAGGCTAGTGCGTTGATATTCTTTCACAAATATAATCTGGTCTATGTACATACATACCTACAGGATTTGGTACATCTGTATCACCACCACATTTCGGTTTATTCTCAAATCAAATGTCTCATTTCAAGAGAGCATTCAATCTGTGTAAGTAAAAATCCATACAAGCATGATCGTAACCAGGGTTTGGTTGTGGGGTGGGCCTAGTAGGGGTCAGTTTTACACAAAATTGATAAAGAATATTCTTCAATCAAGTAATGTTTCTCAAAAATGTGTAAAAGTTTCTAAGACGTTAATCAATGTTAACACCAAGTTTTCTTACATCAAGCAAACTATTTTATTGACTACCGTTGTTTTTTAGATCGAATACAAAATACATATGATTTTTTTTTCAAAGCTGCTAGCATTTCGATTTCTACTGAAGTGAGAAAACTTTCATAGAAAGAAGAAAACTCCTTTTAACGGCAATAAACCAGTAGATCTAATAGAAACCAAATTTAATTAATATGCGTAAAAACACGAGAAATTTTTTTCTTATTATACGAAAATTATAGCTTATACAACGAAACCGACTTGCTACAACAAAGAACATTTTACATGAAGTCAACATAATATATACCTACCTACTAAAAATTAATTTGGAACATTTTAAATTAAACTTTTTCTAGAATAACGAAAAGCAAACTACATTTAAGCAATTCTATTCTTAGGATATATAACCTTTTCTCATATTCTCTAATAAATCATTCTGCTATTATCATAATCGGAAGTAATTGAGAAAATATATTTACTACTATTAATCTAATTTTTCTATATTCATTTGAATAAGACGAAGCCATTTGTTTTCTTACATCCAGGAAATGTCTGCTAAGCTCAAAATCGCACGTAACTTTCCTTGATACACATGGAACATAGCTTATTCTCAGTGAAAATTTCTCTCAGTGCATTATCGTTTAATTTGAATTCGTCACCATCCATCACTTCCTTCTAAATTAATATCGTCATAATCATAACAGAAATCGCCAAAACCAATTAAATAAGCCTTAGTTTAGTTTAGTTTAGTTTCAGCTATAATTTTTTTAAAAATGTGTTGAGCAATAACATGCGTCATATGCGAGAGAATCGTTCTTGAAGTATTGTGCAACGTTTTTATCAGCCTCATAGCAAAAAAAACTTCTCTCACAGCCGGCGGAGATCACTGGGAGTAATATTGCCGCTTTAGAAAGTTTATACCCTTCTTTAATATTTTTTCTCAAATTTTCAACGTATATCTCAAAATAAGTAAGTTAAGGAGAGGCCAGTGCTACTACATAGCCAGATTCAGTGTGTTGAGGGGTTATTTTCTACGCGAACAGTGTAGTGCGTTTACGCATTATGCTAAAGCCTTGGTTTTCAAGTAAATGCGGCACAATTGCGCCACCGCATTCTGTTGGAAACCAAGACTTTAGAATGGAAAAATGTTGAGTTGACAATAATTCTGATGGATTTAATATCAGTCGGTC
This sequence comes from Dioctria rufipes, assembly GCA_963924295.1. Classification (NCBI taxonomy): domain Eukaryota; kingdom Metazoa; phylum Arthropoda; class Insecta; order Diptera; family Asilidae; genus Dioctria; species Dioctria rufipes. The sequence goes on along the minus strand of OZ002744.1, from coordinate 71,000,004 downwards.
AAAATGGAGAAAGTCAAATCATTGTTAAGGTGAGTTTACACTTAGGTACAAGTATCTGGATTTGTATCGGCACTTGTATAGCCACGTTTTAGATTTCCACAAAAGTATCCGCCTATCTGATCTTTCCGACAAACTGAATGTAATTTCTAAGATTGTTCATTTGCTAATAATTTTAAAAATATACATTTATAAACTCCAACAAGTGTATTATGTCTTCTCACATTCAAAAACAATATATAATAAATCAATTTCAGAGAAAAACTAACAATAATGAATCAGCTCACAAAACAAAGACACAAAAGTATCCGCCCATTAAGAGATCATGTACGAAATAGGATAAGTTTCCCAGAAATTTAAATAAATATGTACATGCAGAGTATCGTCCTAGCATAATAATTAGTTTACCGAATTTTTCATTTAAGTAAGTTTTCTTTTAAACATTTAAATTTCCAAAATGCCAAAAAAGCGTCATACGAGCTTACCAGAGAGCAAATTTGTTATTTCTTTTTCTGAAAAAGGGTATTCGCAACGAAATATTTCAAAGGACATTGGAATATATATGTATAAAAGTGACGGTGACTAAGGATACTAAATGAAAGAGAAGAAAGAAAAATTTTGAAGCGAGCGAAAATGAATCCTCATACTAGTGCTAAAGAGATATGCGCAGAAGTTCGCGAAAGTACTAGCAAAAATGTAAGTGTTGAAGTAGTGAACCGAACGATAAGGAAAACCGGAAACCGTAGACGGATTGCAAGAAAAAAACCGTGGATAAATAAAACAAATAGGAAAAAGAGAATAAAGTTCGCTAAAAAAATTTTTCATGAAGCTCAAAGCTTTTGAGATACTGTCATTTTTAGCGATGAGTGTAAATTTGAAATTTGTCTGGAGAAAGCCAGGAACTGAGTTCAACAAAGAAAACCTGCAACCAACCGTTAAACATGGAGGTGGTGCTATTATGGTACGGGGTTGGAAGTGTTCATTTTGTTGATCTTGGCTCTTTTGCCTCGATATTGCTGTGCAGAACTTAGGGTGTTACACCGTAAGTAGTGTTGTGGGTGCAGCGGCTCTTAAACCGGTACACCAGAAAGCTGTCGGAGTTACAGTGCCTCAAGCAGACTCACTTAAGGTAAAATTAAAAGTCTTGGTTCACTGTATCGTAGCAACTAACTAATTCTTTATTGAAATTCGCTTTTTATAAAGTTACAAAAATGCCTAGTTAGCTAAATACCAAAATTCACAAATAACTTACCACAGAATGAAAGAATTTCCCTAGACACAAAGTTCGCACGCGCATTCCGTCAATTATCTCACCGGTGTCGACTTTCGTCTGACTTTATCATTTCAGTCAGAATAATTTTGCTGATATGCAAAATAAAATGCAAAAAGATATACAAGGTGAAACCATGTGATGATCTTAGAATATGAGACTAGCGAAATTCTTGCTGTGATAAGTTTGTACATGTATGTATATGCGTACTATCTAACTATTTTTTAATGTTATGTTAATATAGAAAATGTAATGATGAACATCCTCCCCCGCGGTGAATGATGAATTCAACTGTTGAAATCGGGAACTTGTTTTTCTTCATCTTGATCTGAGGTGCAATCCGCTTGACTGATGTATCGCCTCGGTTGTGGGGTTGGCTTAGTTGGAATCCGGGAACAAATGCGGGATTTGTAAGTCCAAATTATGAAGATGATAATGGCAAATACCAATGCCAAACCCGTATAGCCAATAGCAAATTGATGAACATCGTGAGGGTGAATTGTTGGAAGATCGATGTGGAGCTGTTGAATTTGTTTTTGAATGGATTCTAATTCTGTCCCTTGTGGTTTGAAATCAGGTCCGTCTGATATGTTAGGACGTGGTCCCTCCAATTTCACTTGTTGATTTAGATTTGTGGTAGGTATGTACGACATCCTTGAACTGGTCGGGAAAGCATTGTGGCCGCGTATGGTGATCAGAGGCTGTTTGATGATACATTCCTTTTGAAGTCTTAAAATACCTGATCCTTCGATGGCCATTTGGTTGACTGTGTCTTCACATACGACATTGATCGTGGTTTTTTCTTTCAAAGCAAACAGCCATTCATTTGGATTATGAAGTTGAGTCCAGTGTGGGCCATCTCCCGTTTGAACAATTTTGCACGTGGGGGATTGTGGTAGGTGGTTGATGAAATCTATCTCACAAGCCCCGAGGGCAGATCCCTTATGATATATGGGATGATGTTGCTTGCATAAGTGTCGACCTCTGGTGATGGTGCGGCATGCCTGGAGACTATGCTCGGTGAGTGGGTAATATTGGTCTCGATGGAGATTCACCACCAAGTATGGGAATGATGGTTGTATGGCTAAGAACGTGTTGTTGATCAATGTCGGAACTGGAATGATGCTAAACAATTCAAAATCCTCGAGTGTGCATAAAGGGAGTCTGAGTTTAAAGATGATGTGTTCGGCCGTTGGTCTTCCTTCGATTGTCATTAAATTGTAAAATTGCAAGACGTCATCTATTGTTAGTGGCAGCTTTAATGATGAAGGAAGATGACCTTTGATTGTGGTTAATTCCTGACGCATCTGATCTGGCGTGATCAGTTGTGGACTGATTTTTGCGTTATGAGTATCCACTAGTACGTCTTGGATTCTTTGAAAATTTGAAGCTGTCAACATGGCTTGCATTGCCAACGTGATGAAGACATTTGATAGTTTCTCCTGATAAATGGCTTGGTGTATGCCATTCATGTCTGCAGAAATCTTGTTGAGATGAATCTCCCAATTCCTGAACTGCTTGTCTATCGTCTCTTGGTTCTTCCGCATGATGTTGATGGTCGCATCAATGATTGAAGTTTGATTCTTGATAAGGGCTACTAAGTGATTCTCGTTTTGCTTGATTTCGTTGATCGTTTTAGACATGGCTTCTGCATATTCAGAGTCTAACACTCCGAACAGGGTATTCGCGATATTACCTATGAAATTTATGGCACCTCTTTTTGCTCTGCCTTTGTTTTCTGTTGGTAATAATAGCTCATTATTTGCTGAGAGTTCCTTAGTTAGAAATTGGAGGTACTCCATGATTTGTTCACATGCACTCGATTGGCCACAAATGTGTGAAACGATGAGGACATGGAGTTTATCCAAGCCAAGACAATTTCGGAATCGCTCCATAAATCGATGTCCTGATTTGCGATGCTCAAATCTGTGCTGATTCTTCGAGACAGGTCAGCTCCCAGTTTTGCTGCGCACAGTTCCAGTCGCGGTAACGTTGTCTGATTTGCAGGGGCTACTCTAGATTTCGCACAGAGTAGTCGAACTGTAATGAGGTCATTCTTATCAACTGATCTCACATATGCAGCAGCTCCATATGCTTTCTCTGATGCATCTACGAATATGTGAATTTGCGTGCACTTCGGAATTCGATGAGAGAAAACATGTCTAGGAAATCTTATGGTATTCAAGGTTTTCAAGCCCTCACGAAACTTGGTCCATGACGTGTATAATTCCTGGGGCAATGCGGCGTCCCAGTCCAGCTTCAAAGTCCATAACTTCTGGAGAAATAGTTTGGCTACTACCACAACTGGAGCCATTATTCCCAACGGGTCATATAAATGGGCTATGTCTGAGTACGCCGTTCTCTTAGTAATCCGTCGGCCATCGATCCAGGACGCCTTTATGCTAAGGTCGTCAGTCTTGGGTAGCCAAATCAGACCAACAGTTTTTATATGCTCCTCCACCTTGTTTGCAAAGTCTAACTGTATTTCTTTATCTTCGTGGGCTATATCACGCATTAAGCGTGGATGGTTTGCGCACCACTTTCGTAACTTAAAGCCGGCTGTGTGCAATGATAATTGTAATTGTCGCTGTGTCTCAATGGCGTCTGAGAGATTGTTTGTTCCCGTGAGAACATCGTCTACATAAAAATCATGTTTCAGCACCTTTGAAGCTAGTGGGTGACTTTCGGCGTGGTCGTCTGCTAATTTCTGTAGACATTTCGTGGCCAGATATGGGGCGCTGGTAGTTCCATACGTGACCGTGTTGAGTTGAAAGCATTTGATGCTCTGGCTGGGATCAGCTCTCCACCAAATCAATTGATATTTTCTGTCAGATTGTACCACATTGACTTGCCGGTACATTTTCTCGATGTCGGCGGTGAATACATATCTTGGCAGGCGAAAACGCAATAGGATGGAAAACAGTTCATCTTGTACTATGGGACCCGTGTGTAGGACGTCATTTAGGGATATGTTGGATGATGTTTTGGCTGAAGCGTCGGATACCACTCGGAGTTTCGTCGTGCTACTCTCAGGCTTAGCGATGCAATGATGTGGAAGGAAGTAGTATGGCTTCTCGATTCTAGTTAAGTCGACTTCCTCCATATGTCCTAGCTTTGCGTATTCTTCCATGAAATTGGAATATGCTGTCTTGAGTTCTGAGTCCTTGGAAAGCTTACGTTCCAATGACAGAAACCGTCTATAGACGATATCCTTTGATTCCCCCAATGCTGTGGGGCTATCTGCAAAAGGCAAACTGACAGCGAAACGACCGTATTGGTCTCTATAGGTAGTCTGAATGAAGTGTGCTTCACAATTTCTTTCTGCTGTAGTGAAATTGTTCTTATTGGCTCCTTCGGTGTCTTCCAGGCGCCAAAATTTCTCAATCTGCTGATCAAGAGCTTCATCTTCGGTACATATTCCGCACGCTGCTTTATTCTGTCCGACACTATTAGTTTTGCCTGCTATGGCCCACCCGAAAACTGTATTCTGCATTGTTGGTAGCGTTTCTCCCAATTTGATTTGTCCCACCGACAAGATTGAGTAATAGATCTCTGCACCAATGAGGAGGTCTATTGGGCCCGGCTGGTTAAAGTTCGGGTCCGCTAATCTTATGTTGTGTGGTACTGGCCATGTTGAAGTGTCTATGGATTTTGCTGGTTGTGGTGAAATGATTTTCGGAAGTACATGAGCTTCAATTCTAACAGCAAATCCACTTATTTTCGACTGCAGTAATATGCTAACTCTGCGTTGAGATTGTTGCTTGCGTTGGCCAATGCCTTCAATATATAGTAACTCGGAAACTCCAGATAGATTCAGTTGTTTTGCCATCTTGTCCGTCATGAAGTTAAGCTGGGAGCCGGAATCCAATATGGCTCTGCATTCCACGCATTTGCCCTGGTTATTGACCAGATTTACCATGACTGTGCTAAGAAATATGTAGCCCTTTGGAGCTTGAAGGCTTTTCGTTGTCAACGAGATTGATTTAAGTTGGTCGTCGAATGATGTGGATTGATTTGATGCTGATTGTGCCATCGTACCTGTCATGTAGTTATTCCTGCTAGGCTGCTGTGCTGAGATGGTTGATCTTGGAGGAGGTGTCTCTATATGCAGTAATGTGTTGTGTCGTTTAGAACATTTTGTGCACGTTCTTGATGGACAAGTGTCGGCCCTGTGTCCGGCCGAGACAGATGTGAAAGACCTGGATATGGTTGTCCTTTTATGAGGATCTTCCATTGATCTACCCTTACTTCCTAGAGCTTCCAAAGATTGAAAGCGCATCTCTAAGAAGTTTTGGAAGCCTTTGAGTGATTGCAATGCTCTGGGCTGAGTGAGAGATTGCTCATAGAGCGTGTGTGTTACTCTGTCCAATTTCTTGACTAATATGTGCAACAACAGTGGATCCCAATGGCTTGTGTTGACTCCTAAATTCTCTAGACCAAGGAGGCATTCTTGCGTTATGTCGTGTAACGCCTTAATTGCAGGCGCACTCTCATAAGTTACTGTTGTTTGTGACAGTAATTTGTTCAACAGTGCAGTTACCAGCAATCTAATGTTCTCGTAACGTTCCTTAATGATCTTCCATGCAGCAGTGTAGTTTGCATCTGAGATAGTAAGATGTCGCACAAGTTTTTCGGCTTCTCCCGATAAGCTGCTCTTTAAGTACCACATTTTCTGCGAGTCGACCATTGCTTGTTTGTGTACCACTTCGTTGAAGAGGTCGTAAAATGGTCGCCACTTCAAATAGTCACCATCGAACTTTTGTAAGACTATTTTCGGAAGCTTCATGATTGAGGTTGCGTTCACCATTGGTGCGGATGCGATGGCGTGCTGACTTAAACCAGCATGCAACTCCAGTAAGACCTTCTGTGTATAATCCTCTAGACTGAAATATTCTTCAAACTCTGATGCGCTGGGATCTTCAACTGATTCCCATATTGAGTAGTGTAACTGTTGAATATCATCCCAGTATCTCTCAACCGTGCGTATTTTAAGTTGATAGAACTGTTGTGCTTGGGGCTGCTGGGTTGCAGCTGTTATCCCAGTCAGCATTCTGCGCAAGGCATTCATTATTGTTTGCTGCCGTTGCTTTATTTTGGAGATATTATTGCTGGCGTCAAAAGATGTGCTTGTCTTGATGTTACTGCGAGGTTCTTCTACTCGTGGATTTTCTCCTTGTGTTTCTTGTTTTTTGTCATATGAGGTCGGCTGGTTCCTCTTATCCTCGGCTGTACTACTGGGATTTAGCTTCTTCAGCTCTGTAAGCCTGTCCATGATGTCTCGTCTTGTCTTCTCGTATTTTTGCTTTATGCCGTCATAATAAGCCTTTGCGAAATAGGCATGCTCCAATTTTGCCCCATACACATTTCGAATCTCAGTGTCGACTTCATCAAATTGTTTCCAGAGTTCATCAAGCGTCGTCAACCTTACTTCGAGATACGTTTGGTTCTTTCGTGATGAAGTGTCCTTGCCATAATTGCTAGCAATAGCCTTTATGTCTTCTCCTGTGTTGTGCTGCTGAACTGCGAGCTCATTTAGACTCATGACTAGTGTTTGCGGGTGGTGATTATCTCGTCGGAAGAAATCACGTCGGGGTCACCAAATGTTGATCTTGGCTCTTTTGCCTCGATATTGCTGTGCAGAACTTAGGGTGTTACACCGTAAGTAGTGTTGTGGGTGCAGCGGCTCTTAAACCGGTACACCAGATGGTGACTATTTGAAGTGGCGACCATTTTACGACCTCTTCAACGAAGTGGTACACAAACAAGCAATGGTCGACTCGCAGAAAATGTGGTACTTAAAGAGCAGCTTATCGGGAGAAGCCGAAAAACTTGTGCGACATCTTACTATCTCAGATGCAAACTACACTGCTGCATGGAAGATCATTAAGGAACGTTACGAGAACATTAGATTGCTGGTAACTGCACTGTTGAACAAATTACTGTCACAAACAACAGTAACTTATGAGAGTGCGCCTGCAATTAAGGCGTTACACGACATAACGCAAGAATGCCTCCTTGGTCTAGAGAATTTAGGAATCAACACAAGCCATTGGGATCCACTGTTGTTGCACATATTAGTCAAGAAATTGGACAGAGTAACACACACGCTCTATGAGCAATCTCTCACTCAGCCCAGAGCATTGCAATCACTCAAAGGCTTCCAAAACTTCTGAGAGATGCGCTTTTAGTCTTTGGAAGCTCTAGGAAATAAGGGTAGATCAATGGAAGATCCTCATAAAAGGACAACCATATCCAGGTCTTTCACATCTGTCTCGGCTGGACCAACATGTATTCTGTGTAAAGGCAATCATCAAATTGTTTCCAGAGTTCATCAAGCGTCGTCAACCTTTCTTCAAGATACGTTTGGTTCTTTCGTGATGAAGTGTCCTTGCCATAATTGCTAGCAATAGCCTTTATGTCTTCTCCTGTGTTGTGCTGCTGAACTGCGAGCTCATCTAGACTCATGACTAGTGTTTGCGGGTGGTGATTATCTCGTCGGAAGAAATCACGTCGGGGTCACCAAATGTTGATCTTGGCTCTTTTGCCTCGATATTGCTGTGCAGAACTTAGGGTGTTACACCGTAAGTAGTGTTGTGGGTGCAGCGGCTCTTAAACCGGTACACCAGAAAGCTGTCGGAGTTACAGTGCCTCAAGCAGACTCACTTAAGGTAAAATTAAAAGTCTTGGTTCACTGTATCGTAGCAACTAACTAATTCTTTATTGAAATTCGCTTTTTATAAAGTTACAAAAATGCCTAATTAGCTAAATACCAAAATTCACAAATAACTTACCACAGAATGAAAGAATTTCCCTAGCCACAAAGTTCGCACGCGCATTCCGTCAATTATCTCAACGGTGTCGACTTTCGTCTGGCTTTATCATTTCAGTCAGAATAATTTTGCTGATATGCAAAATAAAATGCAAAAAGATATACAAGGTGAAACCATGTGAAGATCTTAGAATATGAGACTAGCGAAATTCTTGCTGTGATAAGTTTGTACATGTATGTATATGCGTACTATCTAACTATTTTTTAATGTTATGTTAATATAGAAAATGTAATGATGAACACATTTCATTGATAGAATGATGGATAAATATGCTTATATCAATATTTAAAGCATAATTTTGTCTTCAAACAAGACAACGATCCTAAACATTGTGCCAGAAAAACGAAGGAATGGCTACTGTATAATGTACGAAAACAGCTGGGAGCACCTCCTCAGTCGCCGGACATGAATCCCATAAAACATTTATGAGCAGAATTAAAAAGGTCCTTAACTCAACATAACAAACAAAATAAGTCCCGACTTAACAAAAAAAAATGTTGCAATCAATGCCTAACAGACTGAAAAGTGTATTAAAATCTAACGGTTATCCAACCAAATATTAAAATTTAATTTAAAGTGTTGTACAACTCCGGATATTTTTGTGTGCTTTATTTTATGTATAGGGTCCGCCAAATAACTTTTTTTTTTTTAAACAGGGCGCAAAACATCGAGTGTAGCTTCGGCTGTGTGGCACGTAGCGCCGTCCTGTTGAAACCAAATGTTGCCAATATCCTCCTCTTCAATTTTCGTTCAACATGGCCCGATAACGATTGCCATTGACTGTAACGGCCACTCCTTGCTCCTTTTCGAAGAAAAATGGCCCAATTATGCCTCTGGACCAAAATCCGCACCAAACAGTGACTCGTTTTGGGTGTATCGGCTATTCAGTGTATGCGTGCGGGTTTCTGTGCCCCAAATGCGACAATTTTGCTTGTTTACATACCCGCCAAGATCAAAATGAGCTTCATCCGAAAAGATGATTTTTTTGGCAAAATCGGCATCTTCTGTAAGTCGATCGCAGGCAATATTTCCCAGCGTTGTTCAAGCGTATACACAACCATATTCGTTCAGCGGAAGAATAAAACTAATTATCTGTCAAATCAGACATGAGCTAAGTGTTACCATTCACGAAATAAGCACTAGTTGAAAAAAAAACGTTAGATGGCGGACCCGATATATAATTGGAGATGCCTTTTTTTTTAATTTTTTAATTGTTCTTTTTTTTATACCAAATTAAACAGTACAAGTAAATCTAATAAATATGATTTCTTAAAATCTTTTATAAACTGTAAATTTTTTATTCTGCCTAAAGTTCTTTGGGAGGGGGGCACCGGTGCCGTTCCAGGTTCACCTACCGTGCCCCTACCTAGCTATGAGCATGCATACAAGCATATTCATGCTAGACACCATAAATACAATAAAAAGGAATCAGTTTAAATATTCAGGTGATTGTCTCCATAGCTTTACAAAAGAACTTTCTTGCCGCTACTGGGAAAACTCCTTCCGCAAAGTACGGCCGATGTACTTTGTGATTCCCTAATGACATTCTCTTTTGTGCAAACATACAGAGCACTTCTCTGGGATGCATGCTTTGCTTTTCAACGGAAAGAAGTCTATAAACGGGGAACTCCCGTGCAAAGCATACATTCCGTATTCATTTTTTTTTCTTATTGTAATCTTTTGGCAAAACTTAGTATGCAAACTTTACATTTAACATTAATGGAGGAGACTTGTTGTCTCGAAACGGCATGCGCGGTGGTGGTACGATACAGATACCCAAAGTGGGAAATTTCTGAAAGTCTCTTCTCTCTTTGCACAGATCTTTTCGACTTCTTGTGCTTTCTACTTGAGAAAATTTAATAATTTGCTCAAATATTTGCTGACTTCTTGTCGGACGACGGCTGCTAAGTCGAGGAATACTTCTTCGTGATTTATAGTCATCGTTGGTTGGCGACGACGGGCGTCTTTACTGAACAATTTTCACCGAAATTTTCTTCAAAGGAAGAGGAAATTTCTAATTTGAGTGGGCTTTCAGTTTTAAATGGCAAAGATTGTGTACAGACGTATTTTGCAAAATGAATCCTAGAACTTTGAAATGATTATGGAAATTTCGTTAAATTATTTAAAATTGTTTTACGATCTTTCAGAACTTTTATTGCAGTTGCAGAGTGTTCGTAATTTAAGTAGGGAGACGCTAATTTTATTAATTGTTCATAGTTCAGATATATGTATAAGATGACTGTTTTTGTGTAATAAGTTAAGTAGATATGAGGAAAGTTCGCTTATGTCGTCATTAGCGTTAAATTAAATTTGCATGATTTGTGAACTACTGCGTTGTAAAAGTAACGCTAGTGTTGTTTTGTCGAAATTGATAGTTAAATGGGATGGAGATATTAAATTATAATTAAGTATGACAGGAGATTAAAGTCCGGTATCAAAATTGATTGATTTATTAATGCGCCTGCAATTTGCGGGAAATCTTACCATAACGAAATTAGTCATCAAACCGATTTACATAATTGGTTTATATCTTACTCTAATGTAAAGTAAAGGAGCCAAGACCAGTGCTGGTGTTGTCGAGTATTTATTGTGCAGGCACTGAGAAATTGCATACTGTAGCGAACATGCACACAACTTGGACAGTCTAATATGAAGATGCAACTTACGAATGTGAGTTGGATGAAGTCCTTCAAAGTCACCAAACATTGTGATTTGACAAGAAAACTGAAGATGGCACAATGCTCTAACAAATAATTAAGATGAGACCTCTTTGATCTCTATGTCGAAAAGTTCAACTTTCTACATTTTTAGAGCAAATTATTATTCACGTGGGTAAAAGTTTTTATATACATATATATTATGTTGTGATGACTCGTACTTAAACAGCTAAGTAAAGTTTAATTAGCTGGTCATTAAATTTGGAGATAATTATAAATGCGCCTGTGCTCAAACTGAACACTCAGATCAAGGCATTTATAACGAGTAGTATATGCGCTAAGAAAGTATTTCAACAATTCGTAATGAAAATTTTCTGTTAATTGTTATAGAAAGGTGTCCAATATCAAGACAGAGAAATAAATACAATCCTAAAGTTATGCTTTCCATTCAGGAATTCTCAATTTTAATGGTTTGCAGTAACATTGCTCTACTCTAATCGGTCCTGGATCTTCCAACTTAATACAGTTCTTATCTATTCTATTCAAGATGTCGCTTAGTATTAGTCCTGTTTTTTAAATAACTTTTATCAACTCACCAACCCCTGACTAAAAAACTTTGTGTCTGAGCGCCTGAGCGCTTGAGAGTGTCGTTCGTTAGGAAAGAGTTTTGGGGTATTAAACGTAGATGGATTTACATAGGCCTTTGTGATTTAAAATTAGTGAATGACGAGCTTTCCGATGAGATAAAATTGTCTTATGTTTTGGGGGGTTTTGGGTTGGGGGTAGTAACTACCACCCTTGGGGTTGTCCAATTTGGACCGTGAATGATACGAGGAGATTCAAGAGTCGCAATTCGAGAGCTGAGTGTCGAGAGCTGAGATTAGAGAGTCGAGATTTAAGAGTCCAGAGCTGAGATTCGGGAGTTGTATAAAATTTATGAACAAAAAGTAGAAAATAAAATACATTAAAAGAGTTTTTAAATAAATAACTTCCATAAATAATTAACTGCAACTTATCCCCAAACTTTTAAGACTTAATCTGTGTTGTAGCATTCTAATATTGCAACGAAAGTTTTTTGTGTTTATTATTTTTGATTTTTAGGTCAACTCTGTCGTAGGTGTCATCTCTAAAACTCTTCCTATCTTTAAAACTCGACACATTACGAACATAGTTAAATACGAATAGTTGTAAGAGACTTTCATAGAATAAGTGACTTTTCACGGTTGGTAGATATAAATGTATATATGAACAAACTTTACATTGCAGCAGAACAGCTCTTTTTTTACTAAAATTTTGTTGTAGTTTCATACTTCATATAGGGGACCGAAAGTAAGTTTTTCATTAATTATAAGGTGAGCTTATATCCTCCAATATGCCCTTTGGTTGGGTAATTACAACAATTACATTGCATAAGTGTACTACAAGCTCCAACTTTTGTCTTTATTCGCAACTATGCTAGGATACACGATTTTGGAGCTTTTGGTTTAGCAGTTGATGTCGATGCAACTGTCTAGTTGCCGTAAGAGTTTATATATTTAATGCACTCACAAGAATATCTTTAACCAATAATAATACCTATAATCGAAGTAATCTTTTCCAAACTATGGTGGTGCAGCCAACCACTATCTTGCATTATAGAACTCTGTATATTAAATCGTTGTTGCACTCTGTACTTGCATTCTGAAAAATTCAAACACTTACTTTGACAAGCATGTTCAGTGTATGTATATGCGTCATACCATAGAATTACATAAAATAATTACACCAAACAAATCACTGCGTACAAAACGGTACATCCAGAAAATTTATGTATTGTTTCCCACAGACAAGAGTTCATACCGCTTTAAAAATTGAGCTTTGCTTTGAATTCGCTCTTTACATAAATGGACCGAATCTGGGAAGTATTTGCTCGAATTGCAACAGAGATGTGTGACAAAATTGTACTCAAATATCAGACCTTTCCTTTGTAAAAGTGTTCTAAGTAGTTAAGAGTCTAGTTTATGAATGCAATATGTTTTTCTTTATTAAATGGATAAAAGCTTTATTTTCTCACTGTTAAATATAATGTTTCAAACATTAAAAAACATTCGATTATGTTTATTCTTTTTTTCATTATTTTACTTATATCTTATTTTTGTTATATATTTTGAAACGTCACAACTCCTTTATTTTCGAAATGATGATACATATTTGAAAAGGACTCGGATCAGGAAACTGAAATTTGGACCTCTACCGTTAATTTACGTAATATTTTTCAACATATTATTATTTACTTTTATGTTCTGATTTACTATTAAAATTATTTAATCCTATAAGACTAACACAAAAGATAAAGGCTTTTCCAATAAGAGGTGTTATTTTGATATTCAAAGAGAAATGCCATTCTTTCAGATAAATGATCAGATCTTTATTTCGTTATAAAGAGGAAGGTATGCCGTTAGTAATGGAAAATAACATCAGCCAAATGACCACCACGGCAGGGTCCATATCCTTTTCATGAAATTTTCCATAACCAAATCGCAAAGTGGCTGCCCTATGTCCCCGATAGCCTCACAAATTCCATCTTTGAGGTCTTGAATCGACGCTGGGCTGTTGGCGTAGACCACCTTTCACGTGGCCCCAAAGGAAGAAGTCGCAACATGTTAAGTCTCAAGATCTCGGTGGCCAATTGTGATCACCTCTTCGAGAGATAACACGGTCCGGAAACTTTTCCCGTAAAAGATCAATGGTTTCGTTGCTTGTATGGCACGTAACGCCGTCTTGTTGAAAGTAACGTTGTCCAGATCAATACCAACGAATACCGGCCATAAGAAATCATTAATCATCTGTCGATAGCGCAATCCATTCACCGTAACTGTTGCTCCAGCCTCATTTTCGAAAATGTAAGGTCCAATGACCCCGCGGGACCATAAACCGCACCAAACAGTCACACGTTGAGGATAGAGAGGCTTTTCAACAATAACTCGTGGGTTTTCCGAGCCCCAGATGCGACAATTTTCCTTGTTGACGAAGCCATCGAGGTTGTAATGGGCCTCATCAATCAAGGTGAGCTTTCGATGGAATTCCGGAGTATTTTTATGCATTTAAAGGACCCCATCAGCAAAGACTCGACGTTGTTGATGATACGCCGGCTTGAGTTCTTGTGTTAACTGAACTTTATAAGCCTTAAGAACCAAATCTTTATGCAAAATACGGTGTAATGACGTTTGTGGGATGCCTAATTCCAAAGAACGACGAGGAATGGACAAACTTGGGTTTTCTTCAACACTTTCGGCTACAGCAGCAATATTCTCGGCTGTTCTTGAGCGACGTGCACGGGTTTTATCCTTCATATCATTAACTTGTCCCGACAGCTCGAATTTTTCTACCAAATTCTGTATTGCGGTCCGACAAGGTGCTTCACGACGACCCAAAAATGTTCGAGTTTTACGAACCGTCTCTGCCACATTTTCACCATTTTTATAGTGAATTTTAATAATTTCAATGCGTTGTTGAATCGTGTATCGTTCCAGTTTTATAAATGGCGTAGTTTCTACTTGTCAAATGTTAAAAAATGACAGCTCCAAAAGTGACATCTACCGAAATAGCGGGCTAATTAAAATAACACCTCTTATTTGAAAACCCTTTATAAGAGCTTTACAGGGTAAATGTCGTTAGAACCAGAACTGAAATAGTTCAAAAATTCCTTAAGGCTGAATAAATTTTCAAACATTTCTTTCAGCCCAATTATTTTTTCCACAATTTTTATGATATTGATATAAAACCTTGGGCAAAATATTAGAAACTCTGCAGTTCAAATGCTGCCGAGCTCTATTTTTTGAAAAATGTGTAAGAAAGGTCAAAAACCTCATAAAACCGTGTTATTTTTCTCCCAGTCCTAAAACTTTTTCACATACATAGCAATATTTATTATTTTTCGTACATTGGACTACCGAAGCTGTTTTTCCAAATTTGTTAATATTTTTCATGTCACAGTTACTTTTATAACATTAAACTTGAGACTTCTGTAACTTGAATAAAACTTATTGTTACACGTTTATTTTGAAACAAAAATGAAAACTGAGGTAATATTATTCAGTAGCCTAAATCTAGGATAAATCTCATAAGAATTTTGAGAAGCTCAGAGTCGAGAGCTTTAAGGCCATAGGCTGAATGGCGGTAAATAGAACTCTTGATTCCGTTCTTCCAAAAATTTAACTGTGTAGTAGTAGCGTTGGCTTTCGTTCTAATTACATTAGCAATGCCTAGCAATGCAAGTCGTTATAAGATCTGCCAACGATTTGATAAGTTGGTGTTGATCGTATACTAAAAAGGGAAAGATTGCCGTCTTTAAATTAATCTATATCGCATATCATACTTGCCTGATCATAAGAAAATCTGAATAATATTGTAGGTCCACAACCCAAATGATAAGCAGCACCATGAGAAATACGAGGTAGATTTTGCTAACAGAACTGCGGGATTTCAAAAACAATGGTTTTTCTGTGCAATCTAGCAACTAGTTTCCGAGGGTTATACTAACATATATATATATATATATATATATATATATATAGATATATATTAGAAAATGTCAACTACTGACAATCTTTATTTATTTATGATAAAAATAAGTAATATCCGGGCTCGGAATAAAACTAAGATTGTAGGTTCTCATCCTGTATACACTTACTAGAAAATTATATGAAAATATGCATCACTACAAATTTTTTCGAAGATCGTTAAAGGATAGGACAATTCTATAGATATTTGCATTGCAAAACACATTGTCGTACATTGAAGAGATAATGGAGTTACAGCATTTCCAAATAGATTGTCAAATTCTAAAAAATATCGCATAGTAACACGTTAAGGCAATTGTCTAATTCCGCATTTAGATCTACCTTATTATTTTATTTCGAATATAACAATTTATTATTAAATTTCGAAAACTTCAACCACTCAAAGAGGGGGAACTTTAATAGAAACCATTTCAACAAACTCCGCCATGATATTCAAAGCCAAAGTTCGTTATTTAGTTATTTAACCCTCCGTGATAAATGTCAACCTACACACATTGTCGACCTGTCAAAGTTTCTCAAATGTAAAGAAGAATCTATTTATTTATATCTACCCCACTTCATCCCGTTGCTACTTGTTTGCATTTAGTGAACGTACGGCTAGTCCCTTTATCAATTTCAATATCGTGCCAGGGCTCTCTCTCCCTTCGACACATATTCATATTTGAGGTGTGTGTCAATAGATTGATGTACCTAGGCAGGATCTATCCATAGACCAGGTACACTGCTCCACAATACCAAACCATTCCTATCCCCTCCCACATTCCTACCGCCAATACATATTTACATATATTTGCAGTTCGTCAGCCCTCATCTGAATGAGATTTCTTTTCGAATTTGGTCACGTCTTATCACCTGGATTTGTGGGTGGACTTCTCCTTACTCTGCAAATTGGCTTAAGAGATTTACATTAACTTGCAAACAAAATGTGAAAGAAACTTTTATTCCATGAGTGGCTTCCCAGAAAAGTGGTAAATGTTTTCCTCCAGGAAAAAATCTCCTGTTCTTACGGTAAGCACTCATTGGGAATATAAATGTAGTGAACTTTTTTTAAGTCTGTTCATCAATTCAAGATCGAATAGAACAAAGCGAGTCACTTAAACGTGTTTTAATAAAAGTTCGTTGTTCGCTCAACTGAAGAGCTGGTGATTTTAACCTCGTTAAAGTCATCATTGCTATTCTAGCTGTGCCTTCGTGACAAGCATCCACTGTCCTTTGTAGTATGTACATAGTAGTAGTAGTAATAGTAGTATGCACGCTTAGAATATATGCTGGACACTCCTTTGTTGACTTGAGTTTAATTTGAATGATCTAAATTTTCATTAACTAAATAGTTAGATTTGTTTTAAACCTGAACGTGAGGAAACTTTGAAATATTCGTGTAGAGTTCAGGAGAAATTTACAGTAGGAATAAATTTCCGTAGATGTTCTCAGGAACTGTATGAAATCCTGTGGAATTTTCAAATAATTTAGGTGCGGATAAAATTTACGTATAACTTTTTACTTAAAACTGAGAAACTAATTTAGTATAGAACACTATAGTTTAACTTCAGGAAATCAAAATTTTGGTTTTCATAACACTGGTTTTGAAAATTCTTGAAAATAAAACCTCGAAATATCTCACTGAAAACTTTGCAATATATTATTGCTGCCGGAAATGGTACAAATCTGAATCGTTTCTTATCTGTTTTTGAGGACGTTCCCTTGGGATAAATTAGTATCAGATATAGTCGAGATTTAGCAGAATCAAAGTTTTGAAAAAGAGTAAATATTTTTCAAACAAATGGCTACATTTGTTCATTCGCCAAATTATAAAATAAAAAAATACGGTCAGCGTCTTCACTTATTTTGTCCATACTAACTGAAAACGTCTAACAAATCAAAACATTCGCCGATTAGCAAACAAATTTAGATTTCAATGATTATTGACGAATTGACGTAATTCATGTATGTACAATGTACAATCGTACATGCAATTTGGTGGAATTGCAGCGTTATATATATGTACTGTGTACATGCGAAGATGAGGAAGGCATTATATGTAGGGAAAGGTGCGTTTTGTGGGAGTGAAATATGTGTCTGATAACAAAATGCAATTTATTTTTAATTGCATTTTATTGTAATGCGAAAGGGTGGATTTGAAAGAAATTGAAATTAAATTGAAATATTTTTGGTTTTAAGGGTCAAACTTATGATAGATAAATATGTTGTATATGGCAATAGGCGCTTTCGGCAAGCATATTCTCAAGACAAGTGAGATATTCTCAGTTGGCTCACTGAGACTGCACTTTCGGTGAACTGTTTTAGTTCCATATTGAGCTACAAAATTCGAACGCAACCACTGAGCAACCGAAACACTTGATACTGAATTTTCTTGTCTCAGTTGACTCAGTTTCGTTATTTTCTGATTTTAATTACTAATTAAAGTTTAGTGAGCTATTTGAATAAACTAAAAACACTTTCGTCAATTTATTGCTATCCATTTTCTGTGGTCAAAATTATTTACATGTCAAAATTGGCAAATCAGCTGATTGGTTTGAACTGAGACAACTGAGACGGTTGCTCAAAGTTTTGTCTCAGTTGTCTCACTGAGACAGTGCTTGCAGAAAGCCTTTAATATATTCATGTATTGAGTTAATGGTTGCGATTCGAGGTCACTGGACACCTGAGTCACAACATAATGTATTCTGAAACTTGTCTGGAGTCTTCCTAGTTATTAATCTGTGACAATAGAAATTCCTTAATCATATGCCTCCATCTTTGACAGGTTATTGTCTCACAGTAGGGGAACATTTTTCTGTTATTTCGATAAAAATTCAATTCAATTCTGGTGTTCTAATGTCAAAGATTTCCATTGCTTCCTTTAAGGAAGATATGCTGAAAACTGCCACATATCTTTTACGTAGAGTTTAACTACAATACAAGGTTTATATGTATCTTCTCATATCTTGATTATACCTAAATAAATGTATTGATAAGGTACGTTGTGGGTAATGACACGACTGAACATTGCATGGGACCCAGGACAGAAATATTCTCCGAATAAAAGAAATCTGACAAAGTTTGAATCAGAATCACAATCGGAACTCTAAAAGGCGGCATCAATAACGATCAGTAAACATAGCTACGATAAGGCATCAGTGGGTCAGCCGTGATACCTGTTGTATTGGGGGCAATTAAGGCCAGTGTTTCATCATACTTTTAAGGCGATGACACAGTGGTGGCTTCGGAGCCGAAGCCAGCTACTGTCAAATCGTTGAAATCGAAGCCGACTTTTACCCAATGGCGGGTACGTAGATTCGTAAAGAAGTAGTTAAATACAGAGGGAATTGAAGAAAAATAAAATGAATAATAATAAACGGGTGCAAGTGTTGAATTTAGTTGTAATGGCTGGTTACGCTTACTTGATTCTGAAATCTTTAAGAAAATAAAGGAAAATACGTTTTTGGGTGCGTGAAATTTATATGCAAAGGTTTTTTTTTAACGACTTACAAATTAATTAAATCGTCCGACCATGAGATCTGTAAGCAGACATTTAGGATGGCAGTGAGAAGTTTTAACGTCTTGCTTAGTCTGGTTCATGAAAAGTTGCAAGAAGTTTTCATAAGAAAGCCAATAGAGCCGGAGTGCAGATTGTCATTAACCTTAATGTATGTACACTTATTTCATAAGATAAAAAATATAATGATAATTTTATTTCACGGCAAATCTTGGCTCCAAAATATATAATATATAAATATATATAATAATGTCTACTGTGGCAAAATTATTTTGGAGACGTCTCAAGTATTGTGGGATGAACTTTCACCAATTTATTTGAAGCAGAAATGTCAAGACGATTGGTCACAAATCGCCCAGGAGTTTCAGGGAATGCGGAACTTTCCAAATAGTGTGGGAGATATTGACGGCAAGCACATTCATATAGTCTGAACGCAGGGTCCGTGTATTTTAACTATAAACACCGGCATAGTATTGTACCAATGGCAGTATGTGACGCCAAATATCAATTCACCGCCATCGACATTGGGGCCCCTGGCAGCAGAAACGACCGTGGTGTGTTTAAAGAAAGTAGTTTCGGAGAGCGTCACATCGCTGCATATGAAAGATAGATAAGATAGCAGGAAAGATCTGTAAATTAAATTGAAGAACATAAATTAGTAACAGTAAAACTTGCGGGAATGAGAAAAATCAGAAATTTAAGTAGTAAAAGAAGATAATAATAGAACCTGAAGCCAGGCAGTCATCATGCAGAACGCGGAACAATACTACCCCATCCAAACATGGATGACAGCAATCATGGGAGCACCAGATGAGATGGTTGGACGCAGGAACCTGGAAGAAAATAATGATAAGGTATGCACAAAGTGTCAGGTACTAATAGATAAAATAACAAATGCACTTATCTAAGTTGGACGTCCTCACGAAAGCAATCAGGCACCACCTATAGAAGCCTGCATTAACAAAATTAAACCAAAAGCAATCCGTACGAGCATCCCAAGGAAGCAGAATGTACGAGAAACCTGAAAGAACAATAAGCAAACAACTTAATTAGAGCATGAAAATCAAAACTAATTTAGAAAAATTCACTAAATAAATAAGTAATAAAAAATATCAACAACACCATACGATTTGCACATTAGAAATGGCAGAAATTAGAATCATTTTCTTCTACCTAAAGAAATGAAAAAGAAAGGGGCTATAAACTAGTGAGAATAGTAACATACAACATAAATAAGCAAAGCTACATCCGTAAAGCAAATGGGGCATCCCACCCCACACGCGATATTATGAAGCAGGAAAATTCTATGAACCGACGACCGCACTGCATGAAATGATATACAGTCAGTTCAGATAATGTGTACATTCTGATCAATTGACTATTCAGCGCTATCGTAAAGGTGAAAGAGGATAGAAAGAAGGTTATATAATAGACTAGTACCAACAGCCTGCAAAGAAATCATAAGACGGATAATATTTATATCATAAGCTCTACCATAACCGAACGAGTACATAATTCAACACGATATAAATGAATATGAGAGACGGATAAGGGGCGGAATTGATTTGCTGACCACATGATTAGACATGGCACCACGGCAAGCATAGAATACATAAGAACAAAACATTGTAAATAGTAGAATAAAGTAAGAAATAGTAGGATTATAGGGCAACTTAAGAAATATGAAGTTGCTCTATAATATTGATAACCGAGATTAAAGATCCAGACAAAGCAATAACTACATATATAAGAATGCTGAGACCCCAATACTTTGCAATATGAGCAATTAAATTTGCCATATTAAGTTCCTCACTATTTAACTTAGTTTTCAACATCAGCCAGGCCCAAGGACCTGTGAAACAAGGCTAGAATGACACACAATTTGTATATATTTGAATAGAATAATAAGTATTCAACGCATATATATAGAGTTTTCGTTCATATAGCGCAAACTAAGGACTGACCATGGACTCATTGGATAATTTTTAGACAATAAAGCGCTGATGTCGCTCTGTGGCGAGAGCAGAAAACGTTCCGGTAACACCAACCAAGCAGCCTACACGGCTAAAGATGCAATATAACATAAAAAAAATTGAAAATAAAAATAGAAAGAAAAAAACAGAAGAAAGCAAGCCAATATTGTTTATTTATCCATTTATTTATTGTATATACCAATCCTACAACATAATATCAAATACAAACATAAAACATATTGATATGCAGAAGCCCACGCACTTCCATCTAAAATTTCATATAACACAACACAACACAAATACACACCGACACGCACACACCACCTACTTAAACAATTAACACACATAGGATAGCAGAGATAAAAGGTAGTAAGATTAGGCGAAGCGCTAGTTTGGCCTGCGCCTAACTAAATAATTAAAACTAGCTAGACAATTAAAAACGTAGGATAAACAAACATAGGCTAGCATAACAGTGGGGAAGCGCTAGCTTGGCCTTCGGCCTGCGCGCCTCACCCCCACTTAGGGAGTAAATTAGAATACACAGGATAGGTAAGAATAGGGTAGCATAACAGGAAGGAAGCGCTAGTTTAGCTGTCGGCCTGCGCCGCCTCGGGCTCCGCCCCTCGCCACTTAAATTTTCAATTTTTATGTTTTCAATTTTTAATTTTCAAATTTTAGGGACCTTTAATTTTTAAGTTTAAAGTTTTAAAGTTTTAAAGTTTTCGATTTCTAAATTTTTAATTTTCAATTTTTAATTACTAATTAGAAAATTGGAACACTTAGGAAAAATAAACATATGGTAGCATAACAGTAAGGAAGGGCTAGCTTGGCCTTAGCCCTACCCCACCTCGGGCTCCGCCCCCCGCCAACACTTAGGGAGAAAATTAGAACTCGTTAGATAGATAGCATAGGGTAGCATAACAGTGAGGAAGCGATAACTTATCCTACGGTCTGCGCCGCTTCGGGCTCCACCCCTCGCCACCGTCTAAGTTGAAAATTAGAACACATAGGGTAGATAAGCATATGGAGGCATAACAGTGAGGAAGCGCTAGCTTTGCTTTCGGCCTGCGGCGCCTCGTGCTCCGTCCCTCGCCAACTCTTTGAGAGAAAATCAGAACACCTAAGAGAAATAAACTTAGGATAGCATAACAGTGAGGAAGCACTAGCTTGGCATTCAGCCTGCGCCGCCTCGGACTCCGCCCATCGCCACTTAAGTTTTCAAGTTAGCAATTTTTAAGTTTTCAATATTTAATTTTCAAATTTTAGGGACTTTTAAATGTTGCTTTTAATTTTTAACGGTTTGATTTTTAAACTTTAAATTTTCAATTTTTGATTTTTAGTTTTCAATTTTTAATTACTAAATAGAAAATTGGAACACTTAAGGAAAATAAACATAGGGTGGCATAACAGTGAGGAAGCGATAGGCTGGCCTTCGGCCTGCGCCGCCTCTGGCTCCGCCCCTCGCCCCCGCTTAGGGAGAAAATTAGAACACCTAAGAGAAATAAACATAGGGTAGCACAACAGTGAGGAAGTGCTAGCTTGGCCTTAGGTCTGCCTATCTAGACAATTTAAAGCTTGAAAGTGGAGAACTCTAAACTCATTCATCAGAGCTACAATCATTAACTGCGGAGGAAAACAAAATGATTGTTAGCTATCGCAACGCCCCGAGGCAAACAATGATAAACAACTTAATAATAATAACAGCATCTGAAACTGGCAATGCTGATACATATTATTAATATACTGGAATGCCACGGTAGATAAACTACCACCATGAAATGATGGAAAGTAGTGCACCATCTCATTGCAAATCGCTTCGCCAACCAACGGTCCCCACTGTACATGGTGCTATGGATATATCTGGAGATATGTACGTGGGAGGCATACTACCTAGCACTCCCAATTTTTAAATTTTTAGTTTTCAATTTTTAACAAAAGGAAGCACTACTGCATATTTACAAAATTATTTATGTAGGTATTTGGCGAATGTGTAGTGGTGTAGTGGTGTTTATGATACAACTACGCTGATTTTCAGGAGAAGAAGTCTTCGGATTGGGGGTACCTGAAGAAAGAAAATTGACCAGTTGTCCCATACATATATGACGGTGCGTATTGATACTATTCGTCAGCCTGTGCTTGCGAATAGAGTGACGAGATAGATGATGTACGAGTAGTATCGCCTTTCAGGACTTTAACGAGTTGTACTATAGATAGCTCACGGTTCTTAACGAGTGAACTGAAGAATGTAGTATCGCCTTTCAGGACCTTAGCGAGTTGTATATAGTTCACGGATCTTAACGAGTGAACTGGAGACTTTCCTTCGGTGAGTACCTCGCAATTGACAAGAGTGTCAGCGAGCACCTTGAGATTACTCGGCAGATCGGCTCCTTTCAGTCGGTGGTAACTCGTCGTCACGTCGAGTAGTACCTAGAGTTCAACAATGCTTCTTGGTGAACTGATGCGTAGCGTAACTAAAAGGAAAATAATGAATAGAAAATGGACTGCTGTCTGAGCGAGTCCAGCCGCACATTCCCAATAACTATAGAAAGAATAACAGAAGGTTATTATTTAATTCCTTGGTATCTAATGTTTATTTCCTTTTATTTTATTGTCGTCCAAGTAAAATTACCCAAACGTTATAATATAAATTCTAAATCTTAACTTTTTGTATAAGGAACTAATCCCGTATACATTCGACGTGAGACTGTCACACCTATTTTTGTTTTTATTTTTTACAAATTATCGCCTACTTATTTAGTACTTTTTACAACCAGCAAGTATTACTCTCGAGAATTTCCTTTGTATTTCCTTTGTATCGGAGACTTCATATCTTCTATATATTTGCCTGACGCTGACACCCGACTTATTTTGCACGATGTTAAGTACTTCTGGTGTGTGAATGAATGGTCTATCGACCCGACCTTGAAAAATTTCCTCTAAGGAATTCTCCGCCACTGATACCTACTACGGTATTCTGCAACAGCTTGAGAAGCATGTAAATCCGGAAACACTTAAGATGAACTAATCGCGTTGGACTTTTACAAAAGGTAATAAATAAGGGAAGTTTTCTATTAGAACCGGATCATCTCTTGGTATAGTTACTTTTCGCGATTTATGACATTGAAAACAGATGAATTTTCTGACGACAAAAATGTTACGGCAACAAATCGCCAATATTTCCAGTATGTGTCAACTTTTCAAAATCGAGTTACACCGAATAAAAGGCTGTAATGATACGAATAAAACAAAAGAAAAATGATCGTCCTGTGGACAGTTTGAACTGAGTTATAGTTAGAAAGGTGACTTAAGGTGCCAAATTTCGAAAAAATCGAAAATTGGCTATAACTTCGAAAATTGTGCTAACTCGAAAGAATGTTATATAACATTATCTATCGCAAATAGGCTATACTTTCGACCCTTAAAATTTTTTACCATCCCGACGGTACACCCTGTATATTAGGAAAAGGAGACGAACATACCACATTAATTTTTAAAATTAGTTATTGTTTAGAAACATCACTCAAGGCTAGATGAAAGAAATTGATAACACGATTGGAATTTATGCCGTGAAAAACTCTAAATTCTAGCTGGTGTGATCAGCTGTTCGTATATATGCCTAGCTATCAAAACTAAAGAGAAATCACGGAAAATAATTTTTTTCTCAAAAGTTCACCTCTATTTGTTTTGAGACACAAGATTCTAATTGAAATGTGAAATTGATATTCTGGCTCGTCAAAAATAAATTATGGTGCTAAATTGCTAAAATAGATCAAAACTAGCTGCACTCATAGTTTAAAATTCAATCAAGATTTAGTAAGATCAATTCTGGTAACGCTGACTACATCTACATGTCACGTATAACCAAGAAAAGGAAGCGCTAGTTTAGCTGTCGGCCTGCGCCGCCTCGGGCTCCGCCCCTCGCCACTTAAATTTTCAATTTTTATGTTTTCAATTTTTAATTTTCAAATTTTAGGGACCTTTAATTTTTAAGTTTAAAGTTTTAAAGTTTTAAAGTTTTCGATTTCTAAATTTTTAATTTTCAATTTTTAATTACTAATTAGAAAATTGGAACACTTAGGAAAAATAAACATATGGTAGCATAACAGTAAGGAAGGGCTAGCTTGGCCTTAGCCCTACCCCACCTCGGGCTCCGCCCCCCGCCAACGCTTAGGGAGAAAATTAGAACTCGTTAGATAGATAGCATAGGGTAGCATAACAGTGGGGAAGCGATAACTTATCCTACGGTCTGCGCCGCTTCGGGCTCCACCCCTCGCCACCGTCTAAGTTGAAAATTAGAACACATAGGGTAGATAAGCATATGGAGGCATAACAGTGAGGAAGCGCTAGCTTTGCTTTCGGCCTGCGGCGCCTCGTGCTCCGTCCCTCGCCAACTCTTTGAGAGAAAATCAGAACACCTAAGAGAAATAAACTTAGGATAGCATAACAGTGAGGAAGCGCTAGCTTGGCATTCAGCCTGCGCCGCCTCGGACTCCGCCCATCGCCACTTAAGTTTTCAAGTTAGCAATTTTTAAGTTTTCAATATTTAATTTTCAAATTTTAGGGACTTTTAAATGTTGCTTTTAATTTTTAACGGTTTGATTTTTAAACTTTAAATTTTCAATTTTTGATTTTTAGTTTTCAATTTTTAATTACTAAATAGAAAATTGGAACACTTAAGGAAAATAAACATAGGGTGGCATAACAGTGAGGAAGCGATAGGCTGGCCTTCGGCCTGCGCCGCCTCTGGCTCCGCCCCTCGCCTCCGCTTAGGGAGAAAATTAGAACACCTAAGAGAAATAAACATAGGGTAGCACAACAGTGAGGAAGTGCTAGCTTGGCCTTAGGTCTGCCTATCTAGACAATTTAAAGCTTGAAAGTGGAGAACTCTAAACTCATTCATCAGAGCTACAATCATTAACTGCGGAGGAAAACAAAATGATTGTTAGCTATCGCAACGCCCCGAGGCAAACAATGATAAACAACTTAATAATAATAACAGCATCTGAAACTGGCAATGCTGATACATATTATTAATATACTGGAATGCCACGGTAGATAAACTACCACCATGAAATGATGGAAAGTAGTGCACCATCTCATTGCAAATCGCTTCGCCAACCAACGGTCCCCACTGTACATGGTGCTATGGATATATCTGGAGATATGTACGTGGGAGGCATACTACCTAGATCTCCCAATTTTTAAATTTTTAGTTTTCAATTTTTAACAAAAGGAAGCACTACTGCATATTTACAAAATTATTTATGTAGGTATTTGGCGAATGTGTAGTGGTGTAGTGGTGTTTATGATACAACTACGCTGATTTTCAGGAGAAGAAGTCTTCGGATTGGGGGTACCTGAAGAAAGAAAATTGACCAGTTGTCCCATACATATATGACGGTGCGTATTGATACTATTCGTCAGCCTGTGCTTGCGAATATAGTGACGAGATAGATGATGTACGAGTAGTATCGCCTTTCAGGACTTTAACGAGTTGTACTATAGATAGCTCACGGTTCTTAACGAGTGAACTGAAGAATGTAGTATCGCCTTTCAGGACCTTAGCGAGTTGTATATAGTTCACGGATCTTAACGAGTGAACTGGAGACTTTCCTTCGGTGAGTACCTCGCAATTGACAAGAGTGTCAGCGAGCACCTTGAGATTACTCGGCAGATCGGCTCCTTTCAGTCGGTGGTAACTCGTCGTCACGTCGAGTAGTACCTAGAGTTCAACAATGCTTCTTGGTGAACTGATGCGTAGCGTAACTAAAAGGAAAATAATGAATAGAAAATGGACTGCTGTCTGAGCGAGTCCAGCCGCACATTCCCAATAACTATAGAAAGAATAACAGAAGGTTATTATTTAATTCCTTGGTATCTAATGTTTATTTCCTTTTATTTTATTGTCGTCCAAGTAAAATTACCCAAACGTTATAATATAAATTCTAAATCTTAACTTTTTGTATAAGGAACTAATCCCGTATACATTCGACGTGAGACTGTCACACCTATTTTTGTTTTTATTTTTTACAAATTATCGCCTACTTATTTAGTACTTTTTACAACCAGCAAGTATTACTCTCGAGAATTTCCTTTGTATTTCCTTTGTATCGGAGACTTCATATCTTCTATATATTTGCCTGACGCTGACACCCGACTTATTTTGCACGATGTTAAGTACTTCTGGTGTGTGAATGAATGGTCTATCGACCCGACCTTGAAAAATTTCCTCTAAGGAATTCTCCGCCACTGATACCTACTACGGTATTCTGCAACAGCTTGAGAAGCATGTAAATCCGGAAACACTTAAGATGAACTAATCGCGTTGGACTTTTACAAAAGGTAATAAATAAGGGAAGTTTTCTATTAGAACCGGATCATCTCTTGGTATAGTTACTTTTCGCGATTTATGACATTGAAAACAGATGAATTTTCTGACGACAAAAATGTTACGGCAACAAATCGCCAATATTTCCAGTATGTGTCAACTTTTCAAAATCGAGTTACACCGAATAAAAGGCTGTAATGATACGAATAAAACAAAAGAAAAATGATCGTCCTGTGGACAGTTTGAACTGAGTTATAGTTAGAAAGGTGACTTAAGGTGCAAAATTTCGAAAAAATCGAAAATTGGCTATAACTTCGAAAATTGTGCTAACTCGAAAGAATGTTATATAACATTATCTATCGCAAATAGGCTATACTTTCGACCCTTAAAATTTTTTACCATCCCGACGGTACACCCTGTATATTAGGAAAAGGAGACGAACATACCACATTAATTTTTAAAATTAGTTATTGTTTAGAAACATCACTCAAGGCTAGATGAAAGAAATTGATAACACGATTGGAATTTATGCCGTGAAAAACTCTAAATTCTAGCTGGTGTGATCAGCTGTTCGTATATATGCCTAGCTATCAAAACTAAAAAGTTCACCTCTATTTGTTTTGAGACGCAAGATTCTAATTGAAATGTGAAATTGATATTCTGGCTCGTCAAAAATAAATTATGGTGCTAAATTGCTAAAATAGATCAAAACTAGCTGCACTCATAGTTTAAAATTCAATCAAGATTTAGTAAGATCAATTCTGGTAACGCTGACTACATCTACATGTCACGTATAACCAAGAAAAGTTCATTCAGTTCCCAATACATTGTCCACCGTTGCGCTATACGATCGTAACTAAAGGAAAAAACCTTAAGGTGGTCTCCATGCAAGCAGGTATGTATTTAAATGAAATACCATAAACACAGCGGGGCCTTTATCACTACACCAAGGAAACCAACTTATAAATTTAAGCTGTTACAGCCGCTGCGGCATTTTAATTTCATTTATTCAGGAGAGAGAGACACTTTTTTTCGTCAGTTAATGATTGCACAGTGCAGTGTTTATTATGCCAAGAAACGCTGGTAAATTTACCATTGCGGACGGTAAGAAAGGGCCTAGCGCAGAAAGTGGCGAGAACTATAGTTAGCCATAAATACGGCGACATCCAAAGGAATGGAGCAATAATTTCTTTATGAGCCTTTAAAATGCTCGTTGCTATCTTTTTGGCATAGCTCCTATTAGTACAATTTTTCGTTACCTGATTTCAAAAGGCTTCTACTAGAAGCAGGTGAATATTTAAATTGTTTGAATAAAATAATCTCAAAACTATGTCTAGTCGGAATCATACCTAATTATTCATATTGGAGATATAAGAGCAAACAGCTTTTCAATTCAATTTACTTTGCGTGCCTATAGTTTAGATAGAACTAGAGCCTATAGGCCTATAGGTCAACAAGAAACGAATGTGATATGATTATGCACGTTTTTGCATTACGTTTATCTCCTAAATGTGTTTTCGTATCCAGACTATACATCCTGACGCCACCAGAAATGAGATTATTCAACAAATTTCATCTGGTGTTGGCACTTCACGTTCTTCAAGCGCCTGTATTAAGATTTGTGAAAGTATATACATAGAAGACAGGATAAGTTATTTCTGGGCTGTGACTATCTCACACAATTTACCACAACACAATCTTCTGATGACTATGGCATGTTGCCCTCTCCCTCAGCTGTTTTGCAAGGGATATCTTTTATTTACAGCACTTTTTCTTCAGACCTTATGAGGTCCCACAGGATAATTAATCCCTCGAAAAATTCTTATTTTGCTATAATTCTATTGAGACTAAGAGTGAGATCCTTATAAATCGATGCCTGAGACTTCCAATTCTTAAATGTGTCATCACCGGGCATTTCAGTCAGTTTGTTTCTTGATTTGTAATTTCCTTATCTCATGCCGCTCATAGCTTATATATGTATATCTTTAAAAAAAATTGTTGCAATTAAACGTTGCTGTTCATCTCTGTTGGATACATTTTTAAACGTTTATCGTAAAATTACGAAATGTGTAACCCTTTTAGCGGGGTGGTGGGACGTGGTAGAGGAAACAAAAAATACGGGTGAACTATTTTCGTATTCCATACATACCGTGAAAGTTTCATCCAAAGTGGAGATGGTTCGGTCCACAGTCTGTACAGTGTGACCCAAAAGAAATCGCCTTAGTTTGGAGAAATATATGTACTTTTCAACACACATTTCCTGCTATTGGTTGTCCCTTAATAAATTTTTAACCCAAACCTTGTTTTGGTTATTTCTTTTATAAATTGTCAACTAATAATCAGCCTTAATTATTGGGGTAAATATCTTCTTTTAATTTAAGAAAATCGATATCTCATCTTATAAAGTTGTAACATCGGAATTAAATGGGAATTAAATGGGAATTTATTCCGAAAAAAAAATAATTGACTTGCTGTTTAAGAACTTCAAAAATATTTCAATTCAGTATCCTTTATACTAAAATGTTTTTTTAAATGCTTAAATTAGGATTTGGACCAAGTAATGAATTTTAGGGAATTCGTGTGTTATATAAAAAAAAGACTAGTAATTAGTATTATCGTTTAGTTTTTGATTTTACCCTTGATGAAATCTAAAGGGTATACAAGCTTGTCATTCCGTTTTAACGCATAGAAATAATGTTGCTAGAGCAAAATGGAATGGTATACAAAGCGTGTCATTCCGTTTTAACGCATAGAAATAATGTTGTTAGAGCAAAATGGAATGACCATCCAGGCATAATATGAAAAGACATCTTGATTTTTGCATGTCCGTCGGTCTGTTCGTCCATCCGTCCGTCCCACCCTCCGAACGTGATCAAAACTCACATTCTGCCCGAGTTCTTCCTGCACAGACAACTGGCGACATCCCCTGGGATGCAGCCAGATGCCTGACTTTATCTAGAGAGGAAATCTCGACAAAACCCGCAATCCTAAGTGTAAATAATCTTTACTATGGGAGTCTTTCTTATAATAATGGACTCTGGATACCAGGTGAACTCCAGTTTCAATTTAGCATTCCCACGTTACACGTACCTGTACCGTGGATGACCGTATTTTCTTTGGAACTCATTGGAACCATATGGAACACTAAACAAAAAATCAAGACGGTGGTACACCTCTCAATGTACCACAACCAAAGGCAGTTACGATGCCTCATAACGTAGATGCAGAAGATGGCGAAAACTAGTAAAAGCATTGATCATGCCCCATTTTACCTTTGATAGTCTAGTCTTTCCTAAGCTGGTTTGCCTGTGTTCTCGTAAAATAAAAATAGCTTTTAATGATTGCATACGTTTTATTTTTGAACTTCAGAGGTTTTCCCATGTTTCGCCTTAAGGAGCACCTTGTTTTCATAAATCAGTTATATTCTTATACCATCCTAGTTATTCGTACGTGGAATGGGCTTCCAATAATCAGGCGGTGGCCGCCGTTGGGCACTTATTCAAGATCATCTTTCAGAATAATATTTCCACTAAAACTATTTTTGCGTCGGGTAGAAACATTGGAAGTATTTTAGGTTATTTTTTCTCTATATCTTTCTCCGTAGGTCGAATTTGTTTGTTACTGTACTATTTTATTGTTTAATCTTATTAAGCAAATTGTAATTTAGAACATGTACAGTCCACCACTACCCTTTTTATTTAGTATTTTTATTTCATACGTAAAAAAGATTGTAAATCTGGTATACGTTGGCCAGGAAATATATCGTTACCAAATCCCTAAAACGGTTAAAGGTGACAATTATTAGAGGATAGATAAAACAACGAGCATATTAGAATGCAACTCACCTTCTGACATATTTGCAATTATGCAGGAAAACACCTCCTATCCAGTAGCGAACCAACTGAGCGGTATCTAGCTCCAATGTCAAATTCCGGATTAGACCTAAAAATTAAATTAAAACTCAGAAGAATAGAATAATGATTTTATATTAATTAAAATATTAAGTTTTAAATTTATATAAAATTTATTTGATATGGTAATGTGAACCTAACATAAAACACCGAAATTCGGAGCAGTATGGCATAAGAAACAATGACCGAGTCCATTGAAAAAATACAATTTCCAGCATCTCCAAAGAAACGGTTTTCTAAAAAAAAACGTTTCTGCTAATGAAGGTCTTGCTCTCATTTTTTCTTAAAATATCCGAGTATAGACGTGAAAGAATTTTGTTTCAAGCGAACTTACTTTTGATAAAATAAAGTAGTAGTGAAATTATTTGAAGTGATATGTTTTAATTAATTAAAAGCTATGCGATTCGTTCTGTTAGTTAAAAGTAATTTCTTTATAGTGCAATAAAGTCTAACGGTTGAAAATTTTGGGGTTTTTTGCTTGATAAGGTGGTGAGTGCGTACATTTATAGACACCTGCACTGATCTGTATTTAAGTGGAGCAATTGCTAATTCTGTAAGTTTGTAAGTTTTTTTTACAAAACACATAAGTCCTTCTGGAAGCCACCTTTTCTTTACAATATTTGGGAAAAGGCAGAGAAATATAGAAAAAAGAAAGGAATCGAATTTCAAAATAAAAAGGAAATTTCCCCAACAAATATCTCTAGGGCTATTGTTTATTGATTTATTTTTATATAGAATT
Organism: Dioctria rufipes; assembly: GCA_963924295.1. Taxonomy (NCBI): domain Eukaryota; kingdom Metazoa; phylum Arthropoda; class Insecta; order Diptera; family Asilidae; genus Dioctria; species Dioctria rufipes. The sequence goes on along the minus strand of OZ002744.1, from coordinate 70,968,241 downwards.
TTATGTGTCATATCAATTGTTTTTTTTTACAGAAAAAAAATAAAACAAAAGTTTTCTTTTGGTCCGTCAGTCCCAAAGCTCTCCCCAAGGTGAAGTTGGATCTCCCCTCATGAGCACGAAAACTTTTTTGGACAACAAACATTTAAACGACAAGCACGCGCACTAATAAAACTATAAAACAAGCTCGTCGGACCAGGGTTTCTTACAAATGAAACTCCTTCTGTTACAATATAAATAAAATAATTCTTTATTTAACCAAATAGCCTACCAGTTACACCGCTAACTTAATCTAATTCTATTTGTTACCTATACTAGAGACTATGTAGTGGTAAGGGGAACTTCACACGGCTTACCACTATGCTAATAATTCTGGACTTAATACTAAAGAGACCAGTTCTTACAAATTCAATATATATGCTAGATCTATGTATCCTATACTGAAAACCTAAGTAGTGGTAAGGGGAACTTCTCACGGCTTACCACTATGCTAATAATTCTGAATTCAAGACTATAATAACCTGAGAGGGAGACGGTGACGTATCAAGAAAATATCTGATGAGGACAGATGGTACGGGGAATAATCACACGGCGTACCAATTAAGTGTTAAGGAGGGATGGTTCATGCTAACCTTAACACAACGGATGAGGACGGATGGTACGGGGAAAATCACACGACGTACCAAGGAAATGTTAAGGCGGGATGGGTTACGCTAACCTTAACACAACGGATGGGGACGGATCTTTGAGAAAATGCACGGGGATTACTAACACGGCGTGCAAGGGTTTACTAGTGTGGGAATTTTGCACTCCACTAGTCACCCAGTAAAATGTCTGATCACCTAACTCGTCGAGCTCGCTGACCAGACTAATTTCTGGGGGCGAATGGCGCGCTTTATATAGCCGGGGGTCAGAGCTTCTCAGTGGCTGAGTGCCTGATGGCGTAAGTATAAAAGAGCTTGCAAGCTCTTTTGAAAAGCTTTTCTTGTACTTGACTAGTACATCTGCTGGCGTGCTGATCATGCAGCCTGTGATTATGGCAGCTTATTTGCCTCAGTGGCGTGGTTACTTGAACTTAAGTTCAAGTTTTAATTAAATAACTCAGTGGCGGGCAAAAATAATTTAATTCGGTTTCAAATTTGTAACTTCGTTACAAGATAACCAACACCTCCCGGGCCGGTGCTCCATAGTCTTACAGCGCATTCAATAATTTAAACCAACCGTCGCAGGACCACCCTCACCAAATAGCCACTTCACTGCACGATTTCGCGGAACAGTAAAAAAAAAACATAAAAAATCAACCGTGACTATTATATCAGTTCACACCACCTTTCACGCGAAATATATTTTAGGTAGGAATATTCAAGAAAAAAACCAAATCTTTAAAGATCTAAAAGAAAATATTTATTACGTTAAGAAAGATTTATTATGTTTACACGCTTCAGCGGAGTTCTTAAAACTAAAAACAATTAGGAAAAATATTTTCTCACAAATTATTCCGTTCATTGCAATTTTGATGACATTATCATTTTGTTCTACATTACAGGAAACCATCTGTGAGAATTCCGGACTTTTTAGTTTCCCAAATGTGATCCCTGTTCACGTTTCGTAACATCTGAGTTTGATTTAATGATTTCATTATTAGGGACTTTAATATCTGCTGACGTAACTCGCGCGCCAAAATATAAACAAGCAACTACAATACGGAGACCCCCCTCAGTCCCAATCAATTTATCCGCTGACAACCAAACGAACACCCTACGCTCTTACTCAAGTGAGTGAAAGTTGCTGAAAACGTTCCTCCTCAGATCACCAGTCACAAACAACAGCCACTGGCACCCAAATCATCTATTGAGAAGGCCAGCTGATCCTAGGGAACTTGCGTTCTGACCCACTGACATACCTTTGAGCTGTGGCAAATTCATTTTGTTTACTCTTGTAAACGTATGCCTCACTGGAAACCGATCGCAATAAGCAAAGTCTCCCTCTCGGCTTTATAATATCTGGTCTATACACCATGCAATTACAATAGCGAGAAAATTTGTAACAATATTATTGTTATTATTATCGTATGACTGATTCTGAAGGAAAGTAAATTGCACAGTTTTGATGACATGGTAATTAATCAGTGTAATTGCGGTTACTTTACAGATTTCACGTTAAACAAATTAGGAACATTTAAAAATTTGTGTGTTAATATCATAACATTTTAGGCTCAAATGATTGGCTGGGTTTTGCTTCCGGTAACGTACACTATTAATTCCTCATTTTCATTACAAAACTGTACGCAGATGAAAACTGTTTAGTAACATGAGAAACAATATTGACACGGTACGAAATGCTCGTAGCATTTTCGGGCCTAAATTGTGTTCATCTGTGCTACTTGAGGAGTGACAAACTGCCCCGAGTATAAAAAGGCAGGAAAGATGAGAATTTCTTAAGATATATGGAATCATTGTCTGGAGGCACTATACAGGCGACTTTATTCCAACTTTTTACTCAAGAAATTTAACTTAACTGTAAAAAACTAGGGTTGTTTAATAAAGAAAAAACATAAACAAAAATTATTTAGATTCGCACAGCCTATTGCCTAAAATTCCGGCAAAAATCCCGGTTCATATGATTTTAATGTCGATTTTCTCTTCTTTATGGTTTGAAGGTTTCTGCTCACTGAATACATTTCCCAGCGTAGTTTCGCATATCTTTTTCAAAATTATTATTTTTGTTTTTTCCCATCCAGCGCTATTGTTGTGAAGGAAAATTTGATAAAGCATAGTCCAACCGCTCAAGTTTGTAGCATAATTTATATTTTTGTTAGTTCTGTGGTGATAGTTGATAACTGTAGGTGCGGGTTGAGGTTATGAGACGATCAAATTGAATTCATTTAAGCAATTCAACTTAACGAGCAGTTGACTCGTCATAGTTGTCGACGTCCACGTCGCAGAGAATACCTCAATTTGTATTCAGATTGCTCAATCCCCATCCTAGCGGACTTGTATTGTAAATTCGTAGGTACTGTCGGTAGGTGTTGATTAGTTGCTTGGTTGGCTGAAGGTGGTTAAAATGATACCATGGATACTAGTATCATACAAAAACCAACCACATCTAACGATAACTTCTCTTTATGAAAAGGATGTCCATTCGTCCCTGGGGTAACATATAATTTGAATACTTTAACCAAAAGGGAATGCGGAGGACACAGCAGCAGAAAACGAAAAAAACTGTCCTCAGATTTACAAGGGCTGATGAGGAAAATATGAAAAGTTAGTCTGCATATGGTTGACAGCCCTATGAAAATGCTCTTCGTCCTATTTTTATTCTTTAGTGCTACGTTCATATGCAAGGAGAAACCATTTCACAGAAAAAAATAAAAAATAAATATAAATTTTTTTTCAACAACTTTTCATCATGAAAATTCGCTACGCGCCTTTTCCTGCTCATTTTTACTGTTTTGAAAGCAGCAGAGGAATTTCATTCTGGAATAGTTTCACATTTTTCTACATCAGTTGAAGAAATTTCAGGGATTTATTTTCGGTTCTTGTTTTGTTTTTTTTTTGTTTTTTCTATACAACAAGTGTAAAAATATGCAAATCATCCAGACTCGCTTTGGGCAATATGCATCTGATCCCTTTGTTGTTCGAATAAGGTGAATTCAGTCATTCGGTTCTGAATACTTAAATTAACCTGCAGGGAAAGGTTTTGATCTGCGAAGTTAGCAAATGTAACAACGGCGATTAAAGTCAGATTTCGCTGTATGGAGGTTTCTTATATCCTAGGTATATAATAGGGTATATCAAGCAAGTTTGTTCATATTTGTATATTTGTAATGCATAGAAATAATCATGGTGCGAAAAATAAATAGACACACATGGGTAGTATCAAGAAATATTTCAATTTTTTATGTCTGTTCCTCCGTTCGGTTGTTTGCCTGTCTGTCCAGAGGATACTTGAGAATACGTTGAGCTAGCGTACAAAAACTTTATGCCAACATCACAATTTTAGGAATATAGTAAATTCAAGTGGGTAAAAAACAGCAATTTCTTGGTTATGCCATAAAAAGTTCTTAATTTACCTATTTATTCGCACACTGCTTGAGAAGTTGTTGAGAGTGGTCTTAATTGTAGATCTATGCAAGGACTTCGAAAAAGTCGAGAACCTTAATTTTCTCTAGAGCTTAGACAATACAAGTCCCTCGCGAAGTAATATCCATTGCTTATAAATTCCAGCCGAACGCTAGTTTAGATTGGCCTTAAACCACCCTTCCAGCTTTATGCAATTAATTTCGGAGGTGTCAGGCAAGGACTCTGGATCACCTACAAGATAGATACAGACAGTGAGACAGCAAGCGATTCGTCGGTTTCGTCTCTGCTTCTCATACCCTGTACACAAGTAATATCCCATGTCGGTGACCCTTAAGAAATGAGTGTCTAGTAAGAATTAACATGGGGTCCTCAGGGTTGGTTTGTCAAGTTCGAGTGGCTTTTTCGTTGACTTCCGGTGAGGTTTCCCACACAGTTGAGATTATGGATATTGTGTACAATTTTATAAATGAGTGAAATGAATGAATGAATTGAAGTTGTACCCGTGGGGTCATTTTAAACACAACGAAATGTATTGGCAGTCGGCCTGCGCTAAACTATTAAAGCTGAGATTTTTTGTGTGATCCTGAGCACATAGCAATCACTTCGTGCTCAGTATCTTAGTTGAAAATATATCTTCCCAGAATTGGCTTGAAATCCACCTAGAACACTCTGGGGTAGCTTTCAATATATATGTCCATTTCCACAAGAGGGTCTTTTAAAAGGACGCTTTCTCTTTGCCACTTAGAACCAACTGTACAGAAAAATAAGATATGTCAATGGCTGAAGCACAGATTACGATTCCCATTTTGTCTTCAATGGAACTGTTGCCTTAATGTTGCCTTTTAGCATGGTTTGGAGGCACTGAGTGCTATTCCTCTCGATGTCAGGTACACTCAAATTCAAGGATGGATTGGTGTGAAACTTTCGTTTCACGATAAATGCTGTTCTGGGTGAGATGCAGTTTTAAGGCAGTAACTGCCGCCTCCTTCTTGATGTAAGTTTACACAGGGTGTATGATAAGGTTAACCTCAAGGGCCGTGTACAAGTTGACCTGAATGCGACTCTTACGTCAAGGAACATTTGCCAATATATAATGATTGTCAACATCCATTGCTTTCAGACATCACAGAACCATGGGTTAAAATGGATCGGATAATACAAATGTATACCGGACCTTGCGAAGGCCCTAAAAGCTTCGTTTACTCTATTTACTAGATGTTGTTGTCAGTTAAATTTTTTATTTAGTCAAATTCATAGATATTTTACTCTGTATTATTTTAGCCCGAAGCGCATGCAGCCAATGGAGAGCGGGTGCATTCATTTTCAGGCAGAGATCAGAGAAAGTAAAAGATCGTCCATAACTACGTTCATTACAAAACTCACCGCTATCAATAACTTGTCGAACGTAGAAATCCGTAGCTAGACAGACATTGATTTTTATAACATGCAGAGTTTTTATATGAAAATTCATACCGAAATAAGTCAATCTGAAATTGACTCAGTTTGCTGCTAAGTCTGCAGCTCGAGAATTGAGTGTAAAAAACACTTTCTTTACGCAAACGAAAAATCTTTGAAAATGTAATTTCATTGCAAAAAGTGGGGGGTTTCATATAAACAGAAACCCTATAATCTTCAGTACATCTCGGTTCCTGCTTACATGAAACGGCCGAAAAACAAAACTATTATTAGTCTTCTGACAGCTCACCCTTTTGTAGGATAAAAAGGAAAAATAAGTATATATTCAAGGCGAAAATATATAGCTGAATCAATTAAGACGGAACAGCAAAAGCTTTTTAATTATATCCATGCCATATGCCCCTTATTATTTCAGCAACGGCTCAATACAGGACGGGACCCGCACTTCGGAGTAACTACCCCTAGAAAATTTAGCAAGCAAGAACTATAACTGACGCAGAGCTTTCAGGCGTAAAATAACCTCATCTTTCCTTCTGGAACGGCCATATGTCGAATTATTTTTTACGACCACTTTCAGCTTTATTTCGGATATTGAATAATCACAGCAATCCAGCTCTCACGCAGATACACGACTGTATCCGCGCGGTCATAGGGACTATAAGGATATCATACTTTGATAAGTTTCCACGTTGAAAGCAGTATTTCATTCTTATCATCTCTGATATACGCACATAACGAGCATTATTTTTCAGTCACTTCTTAAGTTGTTAGTCTTCATGATCAAGTTAGAAATCACTCTACACCGGTCTGAGAAGGAACAGGACTTCCAACAGTTCCAGGTCGTATTGCAATTAGAACAATAACGCCACCCTACAAATACTTGAATCCTCAAGAAACAACCTGGCTGAATAGTACATTTAAACCCTTCTGGCGGGCTTAGGCACTATCCTAAATATTCCTTGGTACAAGAGATTATCCACCATCCTACTCACTACCTGTCATAGGTATGGTCCCACCGCCAAAACAGTCCTCCTTGGTTGGATGACCCTTCGGTTGAACTACGAAGGAGGTGTGCGGAAGACTTAACCGAAAGCTACCGAATAAGCTATTGACAGTAAACAAGGCAACATTGAGAGCTCTGATGTGAATTATAACTGGGCACTCTTTTCTTAGGGGCGCCAAACTGAATGCGGTTTGTTGATGATCCTATATGCAGAAGATGCGGAAAAGAACCCGAAATGATGACTCGCTTTCCTTGCCACTGCCGGGACTTCTCAGGAAACAAATACTGATCACTTGGCTCATACCTCCTGGATGAATTGCATGAAGCCGCGAAGGAGGGTAGGGGCCAATATTGAACTTCACAAGAGCGTCCGTTTGGGACCTATGAGCGATTCCTAATAAGTTTTGGCCTTGTTGGGGCCTGAGTTCCCGGGATATCGGCTGGGGTCACATACTCTCTTTAATCCATCATCCAAGGCAATGAAATGCCGCTTTAGGGAATGCCTCTGTGGACTGCTTTCACTTCGATTTGCCCGCCCAGATTGGTAAGATAGTTGTGTTGTTTAATACATGTTCAATCCAATTCTTAATAGACTGGTTGTAGATTTAAGTTCGAATGTGGATAAAATCACGCATAGCCTTAATAGCCATGCAATAAAAGAATTTCCAATTTTTTTACATAATTAAGTATACTGGAAAAATGGTCAGTCTCAAATATTTGTAATGTAAGTTCTTCGTAATAAAAGGACCCGTGGAGCTCGTTTGTGACAATTTTACTCTCTAAAGAGCGGTTCTAGAAAGAAATGCGAAAAATTGCTTCAATCTGATTAGCATATTTTCAAAATGGCGGGTAGCTATAATTATGTGTAATTATAACTTCCTTTTTATTGTTCTTTTACACGTGTGGGTTTAGAATTTTCAAAGGAGAGCGCCTTTGCGATGGTAAATTCACGACCCATATAAAATTTGTCATTACACTTTGATAAGGTTTCCTCGTCCAATACAGCAAAATTATTTGCATTAGATAATCAATATATTTTCTACTAGTCTTATAACGAGATTTCTCTATAATATTACTCAATTAGCTTAAGCAGTTTTTCTACACCATAAGTTACAAAACGCAAGTAGATTGAGAAATGTGATTTCAAACTGATTCTAAATTTTAGAGTTTATAAGCGAGCAAATGACGAGTTTGTTCCGTATGTTGCAGTACGAATATAACATAATACGGCCAAGGATTTACAGAGTACATATAATTACTATTTTTTTCTACTTACAATTTGCATATTTTAATTATTGTTAACAATGATAATTCTTGTTTGATCTGATTCCATTTTTGTTTAATTTTCCCAGGTAGGTGTTGGTCCCAGTAATAATTATTAGGGCCAATAGTCCAATTGGATCAAATATATTAGAGGCTTCAGACAGTATCACATGTTTAGTCAGAGAATCGCCATTGTTTGAAATATTCACTTTTATTTTGAAGTATAGCTCCTCTATTTTCTCAAGTTGAATCATCCGCTCTTAAGGGCGTTTGGTAATTCATGACTTATTTTACTGACTTCTTTTAAAGAATCCCCTTCAGACACAATATCATCTACGTATGTGTCTCGCATGATGACTTTTTCTGCAAATGGAAAGTCTTTAGCTGTATCTTTGACCACTCCTTGAAGTGTTCAAATTGCTAAAAATGGTGCACTTGTGGTTCCATGTGTGACTGTAGTTAATTTGTGCTCCCTATTTTTCAGAATTTCGTCACACATAATTCTGGTCTCTTTTATCAATGTTTAGTTGGCGGTACATTTTTCGATGTCAGATGTGAATACTGCTTTATGTTTTCGCTATCTGAGGAGAATTGAAATTAAATTCTGTTGTATTTGTGGTTCAACTAAACGTATTTTATTCAAAATTTCATGATTATTCCCTTTTGCTTTACCATCAAATACCACTCTTAGTTTTGTCCTTGTACTGCCGCGTTTTAGTACACCGTGATGAGGTAGGTAATATGCTGTCTCCAAATTATCAGTTGCTAAGGTCATGTAGCCAAGTTTTAAATATTCACTAAAATAGTCCTTATACATGACTTCAAATGTATTTTCTTTTTTGAATTTCTTTGCCATCTGGAGTAGTTTTTCTAATGCGATTTCTCGAGAACCTCCAAGATTGGCGGTTTCAGGGTCCTTTTTACATGGTAATCTTACTATATATCTACCGTCAGCATTTCTTCTATGAGTAGTTCTGAAGTGAGTTTCATACATTACATCTTCACCTGTGAAGTCTGTACCAGCATTAAAGTTATCGATTTCCCAAAATTTTCGAATTTCTTCATTTAGATCTACATCAGATATGTAGCATTGTGGTGCTATGGTGGACACACTTTGTTTCACTTCGCCCGACAGTATCCAACCTGGAGGTCCCCGCAGTACACTTTCCATTAGTATTTTAGCAAACACTTCAGCTCCAAGGATTACATAAATTCTTCTTGGCTCATCTAAATTCGGATCTGCTAATATCAAATTCGTTGTGTGTTTCCATTCTGATTGGTTTTTAATTTTTTCGGACGGCATTACTCTCGTCAGCTTTTTGAGTACTAATGCTGTTGTTATTGTGATAAATGATTATGGAAATCTTGGCTTTACTCTTAATTCAATGCACGTTTGAACATTGTCAATCTTTGGATCTCCTACTGCTGTTACGGTGGCGTTTATACGTCTTGTGGGCAGTTTTAGTTTCTGAGCCACTTGTTCAGTTATGAAGCTAGCTTGAGCTCCCAGGTCAATAAGCGCTCGTAGCATAATTGTAATGTTGTTTTTGCCAACTGCTTGTAGCATTGCAGTAGCTAACAATACAGTACACTGATGTTTACTTTCTGCAATATGAGTTGACACTACTGACGTACTTGATTTAGTCGATTCCCTCTCATTGGTTTACAGATTGTTTAGCTTCCAATCACGTTTTTGAGATGATGAACTTAAATGTAATAGTGTATGATGTTTTCTGTTACATATTCTACAAGTTTTCCAACTTTTGCAATGCTGAGCTGCATGGCCCTTAATTAGACAATTGGAGCAGAGTTTTGTTTTTCTGATCTCTTCATTTCTTAGGAAAGCATTCAATTTATTAAATTTTTTCACAAGTTTAAATCTTGTGATTTGCTTTGCAGAAGCCGCATATTGATTTTATTCCCCTCATACCGTGGTGTATTTATACTTCATTCCTTTTGTCTATAATTTTGGCTTCGTCGGTTCCATAAATTTTAGCACTTTAAATATGTTTTCACGAAAATTTAGGAATTCATCTAGTGCTTGAATATCTCTGGGATTTTTCAATGATTGTTCATAGATTTTTCTAGATTCTTTGTCTAGTTTCTGTATTACTAAATGAATAATGAGCGGATCCCAATTTTTAATGTCGATGCCTAGATTTTTTAATGCTTCTAGGCATTCCAGTGTTGAGTCGTGGAGTTTTTTTATACCAGCCGATGATTCTTTCAAAATGTCTGGTTGATTACAAAGTCTGCTTAGTTGGGCTGATACTAAAATTCTCGTATTATTATGTCTGCGATCTAGGTTTTCCCATGCAGCGTATAGTTTACATTAGTAACGGTAAAATGCTGAATCAGTTCATTTGGTTCTTCATTCACCTTTGCTTTTAAATAAAATAGTTTCTCGGACTTAGTAATTGTATTATTCTTATGTATCAGGTCGATGAATAAATTTCTGAAGGACGACCACTTCAGATAATCGCCGGAAAAGATTGGTATTTTAATACGTAGAAGCTTTACTGCTGCACTTCCCTCAGTTCTAGGAGTAGGTGCCTGAATTGTTGCCAATGGGGTAGATACACTCTGCAATTTTTCATGTAATTGAATTAACGCTTCCTTTCAGTTGCTGCAAAGACATCTTGATCAAGGTAGTAATCTTTAATATTTCCCAATGCCATTATATTGGTATGAGTATGCACAATCAATTCCCAGCAGTCAGTTAATAGTTTAATCTTCTGTGTAAAATATACTGCAGCATATCAATTATAGCTGCTTGCTTCTTGATTTGGTGTAACTGTTCTGAGATATCTTCTGACCTTTTCTTTTTTTCTATTGTGTCTCGAATCAGGTTTTCTATAAGATCTCTAGTCTGATCATATAGTGTTTCAGCTTGGCTGTAGTAGTTCTCGATGAAATATTTGTGTTAGGAGTTTTGTTCGCTTATTGCTTCGAGTTGTATATTGATATTATCTAACTCTTCCCATTTACTGTTGCGTGTCTGTAGCCGTGCCTCGCCATACTCTTCAGTCTTCCTAGCGCAAGACTTTTTGCTGATTTGCGCAGCAATCTTCTTGGTAATCTTTATGTATTTTGACTGTTGATGACGAATTAACCGATGATGATTCCAAAGTAGCAGGAAAATATGCTATTGTGTATTGTTGAAGACTCTATTTAAAAATCTTTGGACCCCTATTTCCAGAAATTGAATAATAGTCTTTCAAAAATCCAATAACTGTCTTTCATAAATTCAATAATAGTTTTTCAATTTTATAATTACAGCCTTTGGACCTTAATTCCAGAGGTTGTATTTGCTATAATAATCTCTTGCCTGAAGACTCAAGTTCTGCAAGTTTGATGATTATAGCAGCGACGTTCTACTCGAAGGACCAACAAATGTTTAAGTAACAACACTGAGTTTACTTTTCTAAAAACATTTATTACGATGTTAAAAAATTAACTAATAGAAATAATTATTGATTGATTATTGTTAGAAGTCATAATAAAAACTTCCTTATTGAAACATCAATGCTGACATCACTCAGCCATCAGACTAAGTTCCTAAGTTAGTCAAGTACATTAAAATTATTTGTATGTAACCATGTGACTATCGCATTCTTTAGTTATCTATAACTGTTATGATTTACAAATTTGCTCTTCTAATCCAGTTCTGATCATGCCCAGCAGCATTAATAACCTGGTGTTGCATTTTTTTTTGTATTTCACATTTTTGTTACCGGTAGCTCACACTTTTTTTCTGTCTAGCTCTAGATTTTGAGCAGACAGCTTTGTCATCGCGCTCGCTATTCAATTAAAATTAATAAATTAATGTTAAATCGAGACTTCTCGCATTTTATTTTGGTAAAGTTCCTTTTCCGCTTTCCTCAAATCTAAACAACTATATTTCGGCATAAAAATTGTTACAAACAATAAAAACAAACTGAGAAATTTTACACAATGCAGAGTTCATTCAACGATTAATTTTGCTGATGCATAATATTTGTCACTGCAGCAATGAATGAATTTTGCATTGAGCGAATGAAATATGATGACAAATTAGAAATTTGTGGCATGACGCTAGTTTGGCATTATCACTAACAGGTCTACATATGAAAATCAGGAAAGCCGCCATAAATCACTCCAAAGTAAGCAGTGAAAAGAAACAAGACAATAAATACTATACAGCACGCATTGAATCCCTAGAAAAACTCTGGAAATCATTCACAGACCTGCATGTAGCAATTCGGTCTCCAAAAGATGGGCGCTCAAAGTAAGTATGCCAAAGGAGATTTATATGAGGAAAATGAACTCATGTATATACATAGATGTCCTCTCCACTCTATTAGAGGAGTCAATTCATTTAACGACATTTTACGGTAACTACCAATCATGGCGTACATTCCATGCTTTATTCAATTCACTAATTTATACATACCTGAATATATCCTAGATCCAAAAGCTTCTTTATATCAAGCTCAGCATCACTGGGGAAGCAGAACGCTTATTACGTCAATTTGAAGTGACAGAAGCAAATTACGTTAAGGCGTGGGAACTACTAAAAAAACAAATTGACAAGAAGTGGGCTCAAGTCAACACACATTTAAAGGCTTTACTAATCCAAACGCCAATCAAAACAGAGTCAGCCCATGCTATTCGCGCTCTTCTAGATCAGACAGAAGAGAGCCTCCACGAGATGAAATATTTAGAACTGCCTATAGAAAATTGGGATGCCATATTAATTTACAAACTTATTCAATACCTCCCATCAGAAACGCATCAGTTATGCAAGCAAGAACAAGACAGCAAGAACGAAATACCAAAATACGCTGATCTGTCAGCTTTTCTAGAGTCATGTTTCCTTACTATAGAATCCATTCAAGTACGTCAAAACTTGAACTCAGTAGAACATAGACGACTTGCAAAGTCTGCAAATAATCAAGACCAACGGCGCGGCTATAGACCAACGAACTCAAATGACATTCCATCATCGAACCAGCACAAAAAGAAGCGTATGCGTTCATGAACGAACCAAACACATGCATTAAATGCAGACAAAACCACATACTTTTCCACTGCGCATCATTTGAAAAATTATCTCAACAAGCGAGATCACGATTTGTACAACAACACAAACTGTGCAAAAATTGCCTGGCCTCGGGACAAAGCCTATACAACTACCCCAGCCAGAAAACATGCTTCGAGTGTTACAAACGACACAATACACTATTGCATACAAAGCAATCTCCCGAAGCAAGCAGCAGAGTAACGAATGAAAAACAAAATCAAGGTCAAGGAATTTTAGCTTAACCAGCTCAGTGGCAGTAATGAGCCTAGCCCTGCATCACAGACTTCATTTCAGCTGGCACGATTAACATAAGCAAATTTTTTTTATCTGCAACATCTTCTTCTAGCAGATCCAAAGTTTTATACGCCTGGACCAATTGATGTATTGCTTTGAGCTGACATCTACGCAGAAGTCATTGAAAATGGAGTTATCAAGGGAGCACCAGGGGAACCCACAGAACAGCACACACAGTTCGGATGGATTTTAATGCACAAAACAAAAACTAGTGAGAAAACAAATCACCTCACTACGCTCACAGTGCAACTTATTGAGAAGGATAATTTAGATCAACAGCTAAAACAATTCAGGGAATGAGAAGAAAACCCACGAAAAATAGCCCATCCCGAAGACGAACTGTGCGAGAAAATCTACAAAGGCACACACCAATGCTTAACCAGGATGCGAACACGGCCAAACACGACACATTGCATTAAATCAGGAATATCAGCAGATGGGAGATATGGCAGAAATTCCGTCAAATCAACTGGCAACAGAACTTAGCGAAGTTGGATCAAAGCCGATCCAACATTACTATCTACCTCACCATGCAGTTATAAAGAAGAGCTCTACTACCAAACCATAAGTAGTATTCAATGCATCAGCCCGATCAGCTAATAGTCAGTCATTGAACGAACAGATATAAGTAGGGCCCACATTTCAGCCAGAATATGTACAAGAAGGTACATATGCATCCAGAACATCAAGGGTATCAAAGAATTGTATGGAGCAACAGCCCGACTGTCACGTTTGGCACAGCGGTAGCTCCATATCTGGCTATTCGAAAACTTCAACAATTGGCAATGACGAACAAAATAGCCCTCTTAATAGCGGCTAAAAGTCTATGAGCAGTCTTTGACATCGATGATTAATTAACTGGACGTCATGACATCCGTACAGCTTCATCGCTACAACAAGAACTCAGTAACAACCCAAAAAAGGGAATTTAACCTCAGGAAGTGCACATCAAACTGTGTTTTGTTATGTAGCTGCAATCGATAACTACAGCTATATTACTGCATTTAGGTGGACAGTGTAGCGGTTTGAAAAAAAGATATGCGTGCTTATGTTTAATGCTGTGTTTATTCAATAATTCTATGTGTGAAACACTTCAATTTACAAATTCACTATAAATTAATAATTTCACTAATTTATTAGTAATTATTCGATTGCATGTGTAGTCAGTATGCCGTATTTTGGCATGTATTTGACTAGATGCAATTTGTAGCCCTTTCAATTTTACGCGTTATACACTTATTCACTTTGCGCTTCTTAACTTACTTAACTAATTTGTTTCTATGCATGTATCATTAAAATGCCGAAAGCTGGCATGTATTTAATTTTTATGCAAGAAACTTAAATACTAAATTAGTTGATATCCACACAATACTTATCTTAAGAAATCCCAACCAAAACTTCTTGTTAATTGCCAACACCAACTGCACACAAATTTTCAGCATGTATGACAATGTACCTTAACTATGGCACTTTTTATCTTATGCTTATTGCTGAAATTGAAAAATATTTATGAACACTTGATCGTATGCTAGAACTTGCATATATGATCAATTTGAAACTGAAAAAAAACTAGCTTTAAACTACACTGATGATCGATTTGAAAAACTGAGAAAAACTTGATATTGCCTTGAATTATACTCGAAGATCGCTGTCGAAAAACTGAGAGAGATCTTAGACATTGCCCCCTTTTTATAGGCTCTAAGCGGCCATTTTGACATACATTCCACAAGAAAAATGCAAATTAAGCATATTTTTCGACTTTGCTTGGCTTATATACTTATGTCAAAATGTGCCAATTTCCTTCAACTAATTTATTTTAAATTATCCATGAATTTTCGTAGTTTATTTTATTAAATATTTTAATTTTTCTGAAATTTATCAAGATGGCGACTTCCTGCCATATTATGACAATTTCCAATGTGGAACGCAAATATTTCTCATTTTTCTTGCATCTCGTTTTCGCATCTTTCTCTTTCCCACTTATTATGGGAATTTAATTTACCTTTTTTCGCGAATATTTGCTTACCTGGTAACTTTCGCGGTTTCTAAGCATTACCAACAGGTAGCGCGTAGCCAACTTCGTTTAATTGACTTTCTCGCGAGTCAATTTGACAGTCGCGATCGCGGTGTTTTGTTGTGAAAGTTTCGTGTCGTTTGTGTCGTTTTTCTCGGAAAATTATGGATTAATTATCCAGGTAAGTGTGTTTTATCATTATTTAAGTGTTTATCTTTAATTATTGTGAGTTCCAGCATGAACAATTTGCAGGAACTATGTTAATTTTGATAATTATTCATGTTGGAAAGGTGAATTTTGAAATGTCAACAATGGCATAAATTGTTGCATTTCATTAATTTTAAAGTATGTGCGGGTTGCAATTCCTTATGTTTTGCATATTTAAACATATTTGCATGTTTTGCAAATGTTTATTATGCAGAGCATATGAATTTCGCGCAGAAATTGCACTAATTGAATTTGCATGTTTTTGTTGTTGTACTGCCAAGAAATTTGTTTCTTGGCAGTTTTGCATGTAATTTGCTTGTACTTGTAGTTTTTTGTATACTACTTTGTTTAGTTAGTTGCTTTAAACTAATATCTGTTTATCTTTTTCATTTCAGATACGTTCCTGACATGGAGGATGTACCTGAGCTGTAACTGGCGGAATCTGGAATATCCGAGGGAAGTAAGAAGTGTTTAATGGATTTGTTTTAATGTTTTTTATTATTTCAGGTGTGCTCAACATACTCCCCCCCGTTGAACAGTTTGTTCAACTAAAGCATCTTTTATTTTGCGTATACCCCTCTTATGGTAGTGATGGAAGGTCAACTTGCCATCCTTATTGACTCGTAGTCGAACCTGATATTTATCTGGAAGATTAATGGTTTTCTCCCTGTTTCGTCGCCGTTGTATGGCTCTGACGTCAATGCGCTGCAAAACGTATCGAGGCAAATATATATCTTCGCCTTCTCGCGTTGTGAATTTTTGAAAGCTGTTATTTGCTCTCATTATGTATTCGTTAATGGTTGTAGTCGGCAGCAGCTTTGTCAAAGCAGTAATGCGGCTGCCATTGACTACTGCTGTCTGTTGTGGATGCGGATCCGTGTAGGGAGTCGGACCCACAAACGGTCGAGTTGTCACCCTGGTCGGTTGACTCGTCGTTGCTTGGCCTGTTGATGCCCTGCTTGTTGATGCTCGGCTCGTTGATGCACGGCTCGTTGGTTCTCCTCTGTCCCGCGGCGTCAATTCATGAGCCAATTCTGGTCGAGGCATGCCGAAGACATCGCACCCTGGGTCACGAAGCATCCTGCGTTCTGGACTTCCTGGTGGGCTAAACTGGATATCCTCTAAAATATACAGCATATCCTCTTGCTCATATGTGGAAGACATCTGAAATAGTAGCTTGTTAGTATGGTGTATCAAAATTATGATGACCCTTAGCCAACAATGTGACAATTTGGACAGACACATGACGACACTAATAACAGGCAGTTAGTCTTATGCTAGTGGTAGAGGACTAATTTTAGCGATTGGTCGTAAGAAACTACCATTTCGCGTTTTGACTCGTACTACCCGCACTAGCTCATCGGCACCTGGATGTATTTGCTCTATTATACCCATTGCCCAGCTAGTGGGTGGCATGTTTTCGCTTTTAACAAGGACAACATCTCCAACATGCATGTTCGGTTGTCTTGTGTACCATTTGGGTCTGTTCTGCAATTGGTTAAGGTAGTCCTTTGACCACTTATCCCAAAATTGTTTATTCAACTGTTGAATGTACTGCCATCTTTTAGACAATACTACAGGTTCATTTGTATAATCAGGTTCTGGAATCGCGTTTAGTGCTTGGCCAATCAAGAAATGTCCAGGTGTAAGGATAAATAAATCCGCTGGATCATTTCTAACATAGCATAGTGGCCTAGAATTTAAACACGCTTCGACCTGAGCTAATAGGGTTGCATACTCTTCAAACGTACATTTGGAGTATTGTAGTGTTCTTCGAAGATGATATTTTACTGACTTTACCCCCGCTTCCCAGATTCCTCCGAAATGTGGAGAGGCTGGAGGGTTAAAGTGTCAGTTGATTTGCTTGGAGGACAAATATTTTACTGCTTCTGGTGTTGAGGCATGAATGACTTGTCGTAAATCCTTTTCCAGAAGAGATAATAATTTGGGTTGTAAAACTGGTCCCTTTAATAGGAACTCATTGAGTGAGTTGCCATTTGACGTTTTCGCTGAAGCGTCAAATACTACTCTCACCTTTGTTGTCGTGCTTTCTTTGACAACTGCATGGTGAGGTATGTAGTAGTGTGGCTCGTTGTTGTTGGGTGGAGGTTTTTCCTCCATGTGACCCAACTCGAGGTATTCATCTAAACATTTCTCATATTCGGACTTTAAAGCTTGATTCCTTTCAAGTTGACGTTGTATTCCTTGAAAGCGTTTAATTGCTTGTTGTCTTGATTGCCCGAGATCAGGCACTTCATCATTCACAAATGGTAATTTCACCTGATAAGTACCATTGTGAAGACGTTGATGGGTGAGTTGATATCTCTGTTGACATTCTCTGTCTTCTTTGTTGAGAATCGGATTTGTGGGAAACTCTTCTGTTCCCCAAAACATTTTAAGTTGTTCAGCTAAGTCATCAGTTGTGACGGTAAACGCTGATGTATTGTTTTCTACAACATTTGTTGTTGACCCTAGTAAAATCCAACCAAATATTGTTTTAATGGCTGTAGGGGTAGTATCAGATCCTTGTTTAATGCCGTTTAAGACTATCTGAGCATAAACTCTTGCTCCTAGTAAAGCATCTACCTTTCCAGGCTTCCAAAATGTGGGATCAGCTAGTGGCAGTTTATTGAGATGTAAACATTCCCTTTTAGATATTATTCTGGAAGGTAAAGGATCTGTGATCTTGTTCAATATTAGAAAATTTTCTTCTAATATTCTTGTAGACTTCGCCCTTCGTGATCGAAGTGTGAGTGTGGTTTGCTGTGTTGAAATTGCTGTATGGCTAGTGTTTAAGCCAGTAATTGATACTGCAGTTGGGCTGCGACATGCTCCCAGTTTCCTGCAGGCTTCCTCTGTAATAAAGGATGATTGCGAGCCACTATCTATGAGACATCTTAGAATATGTGAGTTCCCGCTTTTTGTTTGTGCCACTACTAACGCTGTTGATAGTAGGGCATTATGGTCCTCTCTAGTTACAAAGTTTTGACTATTGTTTAAGTCGTCAGTGTTGTTCACTGACTGTAACCGTGGAGAGCGTTTGTGAATAGTATTGCTAGCTTGATTGACTTGACTTGAATTCGAGCTAACGTTGTTAGTATTTGACCTATGCTCAGTTCCGACCGTTGCATGATTGGGTTTGTCCCGGTTGTATTCTTCATGCAAGGTGCTATGATGCTTTTTGTTGCATCTTTGATAGCTATATTTGCTAGTGCAGTTTTTGACATGATGCAAGCCTAAACAATTGGTACAACGGCTTGATGCCTTGATTATCTGATATCTTGATGGTATGTCCATCTTACGATAGTTCGGGCATCTTTGTAAAAAGTGACTTGCATTGCATGCTGGGCATTTGATTCCCTTTGTAGTATGGTATGATTTGGTTGTTTCAGGTGTGCAGCTTGATTTGGGTTGTGTGGACTTAACTAGACTATCTGCTAACGATTCTAAAATTCTTAAACGCGTACTTAAAAACTGCTTAAATGACTTGAATGTTGGGAGTTCTTGTGTGCCTCCCTGCTCTTCTTCCCACAGTTTGAGGGTGATGAAGGGTAATTTCTGTACTAACAGATGTATTAGAAGTACATCCCATGATGTCGTATCAACTTCTAAACTTTGTAATTGTTGGATACATTCGTCTGTTGTATCAATTATTGACTTGAGTCCTTTAGCAGACTCTGCATTTAGTTTGGCTTGGTTTACCAAAACCTTTAATTGATGATTAACTAAAATTCTCTTGTTCTCATATCTAGCCTTTAACTTGTTCCATGCTGGCATGTAATCTTCATTTGTTACTGGGGTGTGCCGCAACAATTTCTCAGCATCACCCACTAAACAAGATTTCAGATGATGCAGCTTTTGAACTGGTGTTAGCTTTGTATTGTCATGAACAAGAGAAATGAATAGATCATGAAATGATCGCCATAAATCGTAGTTGCCATTATACTTGGGCAACTGAATGCGCGGAAGGAATGATTCCTGTTGAACAACAGTTGTCGAATGAATTGGTACTTGTCCCGAGCTTGATGCTTCAGTAGTGGGGACGAATTTCCGCAATCCTTCTACTAATTCTCCCATATATTCGGAATATTTTAACTCTGTTGAGCTATGATTATCTTGGGCTAAATACTCATGTTGCTTTTCATCAGAACTTTCTAATAAAGCCTGATTTATTGCCATATCTGTATCGCTATATATTTCCCATAGTTTCTTCAACTCTGTAATTTTAGTTTCATAAAAGCCTTGTGTTCGTTTAGCAAGGTTCGTTTTCTTTCCATTTTCGATTAACTTTTCAATTCGTGCACGCAATATGTTTTCTGTAAGGATTAGTTTATCTACTGAATCCATGTTGATTTATATTCTACTATTATAGGTAATTAACCGTGTAGGTTAAATGATGAAGATAATTGAAAGAAGCAATTTAATGTAACGTGTGGGATAAATGGAAATTTAGTCGAAGAACGTAAATTGATGCCGTATATGACAAATTGACGTGAAAAATCTTTATATAAATTTTTGTTACTAATTCTAATTAATTTAATTAACCAACTATTTTTTAAGAATTACTGACATGTAAGTTCAGCAATTAACTATGTAACATGATTTACTGACATGTAAGTTCAGTAATTATCACAAAAATTTCGATTATATTCGAGCTGCCTCGTCTGGGCACCCTGAAGTTTTACGTCTAAGCACGTTTATAAATTAATTTTCTGTAGTTTTTTAATAAGAACTGCCACGTCTAAGCACAGTTATAACTTAATTTTCGATGTTTTTTTTAATTAGAACTGTCACGTCTAAGCACGGTTATAACTTAATTTTCGATGGTTTTTAACTCGAAAAAATAATTTTTAAAAAATGTTTATCACTAAATTGAGTGTACTAGAATTATTTGCAATCACAACAGTAAACAGGCACACATTCCTGGATGGAACCACCAATAAATGTTTTGTAATGTAGCTGCAATCGATAACTACAGCTATATTACGGCATTTAGGTGGACAGTGTAGCGGTTTGAAAAAAAGATATGCGTGCTTATGTTTAATGCTGTGTTTATTCAATGTGAAACACTTCAATTTACAAATTCACTATAAATTAATAATTTCACTAATTTATTAGTAATTATTCGATTGCATGTGTAGTCAGTATGCCGTATTTTGGCATGTATTTGACTAGATGCAATTTGTAGCCCTTTCAATTTTACGCGTTATACACTTATTCACTTTGCGCTTCTTAACTTACTTAACTAATTTGTTTCTATGCATGTATCATTAAAATGCCGAAAGCTGGCATGTATTTAATTTTTATGCAAGAAACTTAAATACTAAATTAGTTGATATCCACACAATACTTATCTTAAGAAATCCCAACCAAAACTTCTTGTTAATTGCCAACACCAACTGCACACAAATTTTCAGCATGTATGACAATGTACCTTAACTATGGCACTTTTTATCTTATGCTTATTGCTGAAATTGAAAAATATTTATGAACACTTGATCGTATGCTAGAACTTGCATATATGATCAATTTGAAACTGAAAAAAAACTAGCTTTAAACTACACTGATGATCGATTTGAAAAACTGAGAAAAACTTGATATTGCCTTGAATTATACTCGAAGATCGCTGTCGAAAAACTGAGAGAGATCTTAGACATTGCCCCCTTTTTATAGGCTCTAAGCGGCCATTTTGACATACATTCCACAAGAAAAATGCAAATTAAGCATATTTTTCGACTTTGCTTGGCTTATATACTTATGTCAAAATGTGCCAATTTCCTTCAACTAATTTATTTTAAATTATCCATGAATTTTCGTAGTTTATTTTATTAAATATTTTAATTTTTCTGAAATTTATCAAGATGGCGACTTCATGCCATATTATGACAATTTCCAATGTGGAACGCAAATATTTCTCATTTTTCTTGCATCTCGTTTTCGCATCTTTCTCTTTCCCACTTATTATGGGAATTTAATTTATCTTTTTTCGCGAATATTTGCTTACCTGGTAACTTTCGCGGTTTCTAAGCATTACCAACAGGTAGCGCGTAGCCAACTTCGTTTAATTGACTTTCTCGCGAGTCAATTTGACAGTCGCGATCGCGGTGTTTTGTTGTGAAAGTTTCGTGTCGTTTGTGTCGTTTTTCTCGGAAAATTATGGATTAATTATCCAGGTAAGTGTGTTTTATCATTATTTAAGTGTTTATCTTTAATTATTGTGAGTTCCAGCATGAACAATTTGCAGGAACTATGTTAATTTTGATAATTATTCATGTTGGAAAGGTGAATTTTGAAATGTCAACAATGGCATAAATTGTTGCATTTCATTAATTTTAAAGTATGTGCGGGTTGCAATTCCTTATGTTTTGCATATTTAAACATATTTGCATGTTTTGCAAATGTTTATTATGCAGAGCATATGAATTTCGCGCAGAAATTGCACTAATTGAATTTGCATGTTTTTGTTGTTGTACTGCCAAGAAATTTGTTTCTTGGCAGTTTTGCATGTAATTTGCTTGTACTTGTAGTTTTTTGTATACTACTTTGTTTAGTTAGTTGCTTTAAACTAATATCTGTTTATCTTTTTCATTTCAGATACGTTCATGACATGGAGGATGTACCTGAGCTGTAACTGGCGGAATCTGGAATATCCGAGGGAAGTAAGAAGTGTTTAATGGATTTGTTTTAATGTTTTTTATTATTTCAGGTGTGCTCAACAAACTGTCTTGAGTAACTAAC
This sequence comes from Dioctria rufipes, assembly GCA_963924295.1. Lineage (NCBI taxonomy): Eukaryota > Metazoa > Arthropoda > Insecta > Diptera > Asilidae > Dioctria > Dioctria rufipes. The sequence continues at coordinate 70,946,165 of OZ002744.1, read as the reverse complement.
TAACATACCAATAAAAGATCAAGAGGTTAACGCGATGCTAAATTTAACAGAAAAGGACCCAATAAAGACACTTGGACTGCACTGGATTCCATCAACAGATGAATTTAGCTTTACTATCAAACCAGCAACAATAAATGAAAACTGCACCAAAAGAAAAATTCTCTCTGAAACTACAGCCTTGCTTGATCCACTTGGATGGTTATCCCCATGCGTCATAATATCAAAAATATTAATCCAAAAACTGTGGCTAGCTGGATACTCCTGGGATGAACCCTTACCAAGCTCACTGTTACACAAATGAATGAAATATCGCGAGAGTTTACAAAACTTAAATCCATAAAAATCCCCAGATGGATAAATTTTTCATCAAAAATAACAAAAATATCCAGCTGGACGGATACTGTGACGCGTCAACAAAGGCTTATTCAAGCGTTGTATTTCTGCGAATTATCAACGATGACAACTCAATGATCACACATTTGCTAACATCTAAAACAAGAGGGGCAACAAAATCTACATCATTGCCCAAATTAGAACTATGTGGGGCTGTCCTTCTCTCTCGCATCCTCAAACAAATACGAAGTGATATGAAATTTCAAGAAATCTCAACCACAGCATGGTGCGATTCCGCGATCACATTAGCTTTGATACAAAGCCATCCGACAAGATGGAATATTTTCGTCGCCAATAGAGTGGCCGAAAATCCTGTGGATTTTGCAACTCGAGGATTATACCCCGCCGAACAACATAATCACAACTTTTGGTGGAATGGACCATCATGGCTACGACAGTATGATGACAGCTGGCCACAGCAGCATATCAGGGACAAGTGTTTTGAACTTGAATTACGAAAGGTCAAAGTTTTGATTTGCGCTGATGACAACGCTGAATGACTAGAAAAATGTTCCTCATTTAGCAAATTAACACGCGTTATCGCATATTGCAGAAGATTTTATATCAATTGCTGAGCATCACAAAAAAAACGAAAGGTTATCTTTTTAACATCTACTGAACTAAACGAAGCAGAAATTAAGATCATCATACTAATAGAGAAACAAGCAATCTCCGACGCATACGAAGGCCTATTAAAACGGAAAGCAATTTCCAGTAAAAGTCGAATATTGAGCTTAAATCCATTTTTAGACACAAACCAAGCCATGCTAGTTGGAGGCAGACTTTAAAACGCCATAGTAACTTACAAACAAAAATACCCGATGATTTTACCAAACAGTCATCACGTGTCTAAAATAATTATCAATTATTTTCATTCGTACACACTAAATGGAGATACACAACTTGTCCTGAATACATTAAGGAATAAGTACTAGCTACTAAATGCCAGAAATACAAATAGACGTCAAATTCATCACTGCATCGCTTGTTTCCGGACAATACCGAAATCTGGAAATCAAATAATGGGAAACCTACCTACTGCTAGAGCAACGCCATCCATGGCATTTAACATAAAGGAGTAGATTACGCCGGCCGGCCCAAATGATATAAAACCATCAAAAATCCGAAATAATAAGATTATTAAAGCATATTTCAGTATATTTATATGAATGGCTACAAAGCCAATCCATATTGAAATAGTGACAGAACTAACAACCACAGCATTTGTCGCAGCTCTCAAGCGATTTACTAGTCGAAGAGGATTTTGCCAACATCTATATTCCGACTGCAGCACAAATTATATGGGGGCAATTAAGGAACTCTCATGCCAGTTGAAAAACATGTTAACACAACTTCTACACGACATCAGTCTGGCAAGAATTACATGGCACTTTAATCCCCCAACAGCTGTACACTTTGGAGGATTATGGCAAGCTGCAGTCAAGTCGCTAAAAACGCATTTAAAACGGACGATGCGAAACACTACCCTGACATATGAAAAACTTTCTACTGTCATGTGCCAAATTGATGCATTTGTTATTTCACGCCCATTAACCTCACTATCAAACCATCTTACAGACTATAACGTTTTAACCCCAGGTCACTGTCAAAAATATTCCAGAGCCTTCGACAGCTGAAAATTACACATTACTCAAACATTGGCAATACACGCGGTATTTTAGAGAACAATTTTGGAAAAAATGGTCCGCCGAGTATATCCACCTCATCCAGCAGCGCAGAGAAAAGTCCAGAAACCAATTTAAAACCAAATGACTTGGCTTTAATCCAAAACAAACACTGCCCCCATACCAAGTGAATGCTATACAGAATCATTAAAATTCACATAGGAAATGACAAACGAGTCAGAGTCGCGACAGTAAAAATAGCACAACTAGCATATTGTCGGCCCATACACAAACTATCCAAACTGCCTTCGGCAGAAGAGGACAATGTATAGGCAACACAAAACCCAAACCACACTCTTCAGCTACCAGCAGAAGTCTTTTTTTTACGCCGAGACGCGACATCACAATAATTTGCTGCACCTTAGATCGGTGCGGGTTCAAATAAATTATAATTACAATTAATGGGATCAACAAGAACTAAATCACAAATCCACAAATAACGTAAGTAAATAACTGGCGCAACCAAACTGAAGCGTGTGGGCCTAACCATCAGAAGAACTTCATCGCAGCAAATCGCCGTTAATGCAGTTTAAATTAAGGCCAACTTTACTTGTAATTAAATCCGCCAAAAGCAAATTTTTCAACTCACAAGGAGCAAGAAGTCGCACGAAAAAGTGGCCGCGCAACATTTTTATTAGAATTGGTTGATTCAAAGCTGCATTTTTTATTTCGGTGGTTTTTTCTTTTTAGATTTATTATTTCCAATCTTTTTCTTTTTATTTTTTGTAAGAATTCCCTACATTTATTTTGAAATTTTAATTTTTTGTTTTCCATTATTTTTGTTTTTTGTTTTTGTTATTTTTTATAATACTTAGTTTGAGAATAGAAAAGGGGGAACGTGGACTCATTACCAAGTCTCAATGACTGCTTACTCATGGACGGTGTTCCTGAGCTAGAAGTCCCTATTAGAGACAAGCTCCGTACCAAAGATATTCCAGGATGCCCCAGAACTAACTTACCTCCTTTCGAAGCATTACTAGCACCGGAAAAATAAAAACAAATGGCTAAAGAAGTTACCCTTATGCAACAAATAAGGCCATCTAGACCCCTTACTGGGGCCAAAAGAGCTTCAATTCAGTCAGTAGCAACAAAATCAAAAGGCCAGCTTTAAGGGCTTGCACTACAACGTCGCAGGATATGTCAGCTCAGAGGTTGGCTTTGATGGCATCCTCCACGACGTCGCATGAAGCGTCAGCTCAGATGCCAGCTTTGAAGGCTCTCTCAACGGCGCTGCATGATGCGTTCAGAAGCTAGCTTTAAAGGCTCCCTACACAACGACGCACGATGCGTCAGCTCAATGGTCAGCGTTGACAGCTTTCTCCACGACGCAGCACGACGGGTCAAATATACAGCCAGCTCCCACATCGACACCCCACAACAAAACGCTCACAAAACCATCACTAGCAGCTACATAAACATCGTACCATGCGCCAAGCAATGGTCCAATATGGAAGGCTGTACATCAACGCCAAGTTTCATCCTCAATTAGACCTATAATGAGACCTCCACCTAATTTAATAGTGTAAGCTCGGCTCTGGGATGAAGTTAAATCCCAGCCGATCCCATGGCTAAAGGTTTTCACAGCGAGGAAGGGTTACCGCATAACAAATGAGGGGGGATACACTCCGATTTCTCAGGATGCACAACGGACAAACAAAGGTCCGCTTGCAAATAAAAGACACAAGTAAGTTCATAAAATATATTTCAAACTAATAAGTGGATCAAGTCCAAAATTTCATACAAATACCACATCGCCAATGCGGCGGGAGGATCCGAGACGGAGCACCAACAAAAAAACTATATATTTAAAATTTACAAACTAAGCACTCAGATATTCTTCCCGCTATGATATGATCAAACCATTATTAGCTAAAAAACACAGTAAATATTAAAACAAATGTAAAAGGATGGTAAGAGTCTCAAATCATTTACGATCCCTGATATATTAAATCAAAACAAAATTACCTAATCAACCCAACGCTTCTTCTCAATCCCGACTCCAGCGCTTAATTTTACAACCTCATATTTTTTTCTGAAAAATAGATCAAACATTAATAAATAAATAATATTCAAAACATAAATCGTAAACACCTACCTGTCTCTATCAGCTGCCATCAAACACTTTCACATTTTTAATATGGCAGCTCACAGCACAGAAAAATCATTCTCATTAAGATACATGATGACGTATTTTCGTGCCTTAATGTATTACTTTTCACAAAATGACGCAGGGTTTCATTATTAAAGCCACCGGCAGACACAATTCTCATTGTGTTTCTGCCTATAAATAGCGAGCTACTGGAAGTAGCAAATGACTTAAGTTCTGACTGAGTAACAAGAGAGATCGTCAGTTAAATTGAAGCTACTGAAGTCTTGTCTAACAAACACTAACTTTTTTACCAAACTTAAGTGTATTAGTTTTAATTTTTCAGCATGCTACATTGGGAGTATTGACCCCAGCCTTTTTCCATACGAGCAGTTCTATGACCCTCACCTGTGAACCCAACCCTACTTCTTTTTTGGTTTTTATTGAATAATTGTTTTTTTTCTATTACAGATCAAGAAATTATTGAATTTAATTAGATATATTTAGAGGTAAAGTAAAATGAATTAAAGTTATATGAATTGTTAGTTTTGTAAGAAAAATTTGTGAGAAACAAATTATTGAATTATGACATTTGAAATTCAGCTGGCCTTATCATCTTCAAACCGGTACCTGCCCCTTTTTTTTATGCTAAGCCCACATTTGGCCTTAACAACCAACGAAAATCTGGTTCAATTCTGTGCCAAATTTACTTTTAAAAGCTCAGATCTTGAGTACTTTTGAGTATTCATGTATATGTTTCAAGTAACCCCTAGTTAATTCACTTATGTGTGACACCTATATTTACCAATAAAACCTGTAGACCTAATCAGGGAGGCAAACGGAGCATATTGTCACCGACACATATAAAGTTTGTCCAGTTGTAACCTATATATACCTACAACCCTACCACTGCGGATTGTCATTTCGGTAAACTCTGACATTGGTAGTAGCAATAGTACAGCAGCACCAAATTGAATCAAGAAAACTGCACAACTTCTGAAATTTATTTTTCACCACTATTAGAAAAAGCAATGTTGTGCTGTAAAAACACACAAAAAGTTGTCCTCGTCGTATAGACCGATAAATTTCATGTTTCAGTTGTGAATGTGGGAAAAAGTTTGAAATTGCGACATGGTGGAATACATTGCATTGCCGGCTTGCACCCATATTAAATCAATGGCTAAATTCTTCCCAAGCAGGGGGTTCAACTGAATAAATTATTACTTTACAGCTTATAATAAGCCCTGAAATTTTAATTAATCGCCTAGGGGTAAAACAGAGTGGCGTGCAAGATGTTGAAAAAAAAAGTGTTTGTGGAAGCACTTGGTGTTTTGATTGGTCTTTAAACAATTGAAGTTATGTGTTAGCTTAAAGTTTGCTCTTCATCCTATACAAGTATAGTTGCTTAATCAACATCAAGAGCCACGTTGTTTGTGAACCCGTAGATTTCTGTATGCAGTATTTTGCAAACACTCCTTGAAATAGGTCATACAGGAGACTGCTAATAAGATTTGACGTTAAATGTATTGCCAACTCAATTTGTATACCATCCTTCTGTCGTCTTGTCCTTTGTATGGCTTTATATACGGGTTTTCTTCTACCCAACAACACTTTAAATGTCACCCTGAAATCTGTGCCGTGCAATTCTTCCTCACGTTTACACTTAGATCGAATATTATCAACTTGTGCAGGGTTTGTCCTCAATTCAGGTAACATCAAGTTGGATGGTGGCATTAATGAGATCCCAATCTAAGTAGCACGTCAATTACCCGTAACTGAATTTGACTAAAAAGGACTAAACTGAAGGAAGTGGATGATTATGATGATGTACTAAGAGCAAGAAAGTTAATAAAAGAAGAGGAGGTACGGAGGGAGGGAAGAAATGGTTGGGTGATTTTATTGTCCTATAGAACTGATGCTGCCTTACAGCATTTTTTTTTTTAATTTCACATCTTAAGATATCGTTTTGTCACTTGCGATTCCTTTTGTGTGCTAACCCTTGCCATTCAGCAGGGGTTTTATGCCAACATTTATATAAGAAATTTATTTAAGGTGCTAAATTAGTCAGGAAGGGCGGCGATTATGTTAATAAATTTATTTTGATAGCCGTTTAACGATGATTTTTAATCATGATGTCTATTCGAATTATTCGGTTGGCATAACACTCATATATCTCATATATCGTTTGGCACCCTGTGAGATCCAGTCTCAAGCGCAATTGATGGTACACGGTTTATTTATTTATTTATTTATTTGAATCAGTCTACCGAATATAATAATCTTACAGACTTGCATAGCATTTTACGTAAACAAAGATTGTTCATTATTGCCTTAATAAATCTACCTTTATAAAATAAAATAAATTATCATAGAAGAACTTATAATTTTGTAAAGACAAAGCATTTTCAAAAATTATACTTTTAAATTTTTCTCTAGACATACAAATATCTACAAGTGATGAGAAAGAATTGTAATTAAATACACAATTAGGTATTGGTTCATGATAGCCATAATTGGTTCTATGCTGAGGAGCATGCAACAAATCCCTTGAACGTATAGGTCTTTCAGGAGCATATATATTAATTAATAATAGTAATTCAAACCATTTTATTTTAAACGAAAGTATATCTTTGACAAATAAAGCACAGGAAACTTCGCGACGAAGTTTCAGACTAGACAGACCAAGCAGTTTACATCTCACAGTATATGATGGTAAGCTGTCATTTTGGTAATTTATTTTCCGTAGAACAAATCTAGTAAATGGCTTTTGAATAGAATCAATACGATCAATTTGTACGTTATAATATGGACATCAAACAATGGATGAATATTCAAGAATGGATCTCACGATCGAAAAGTATAATGTCTTGAAGGTCTGAATGTTATGAAAGTCTTTGGAGTTCCGCTTAAGGAAACCTAAACAACGTCTTGATTTAATGATAATAGTATTAATGTGAGGGGTAAACGCCAATTTAGTGTCAAAAATAACACCTAAGTCGTTGATATCATTTGTTCGAGAAACTATATCATGATTAATTTTATAATCAAACAAGAAAGGACAAGAGATGCGATGAAAAGTAACAATTTTACATTTTGATATGTTAAGATATAACTTATTTTTAGAGCACCAATCAGAAAGTATATTGAGATCATTCTGCAGTAGTACGCAATCGCTTAGAGAGTTTATTCTAACGAATAGTTTTAAATCATCCGCAAATATTAGGCATTTGGCAAAAACAAAGCAAGTTGCTATATCATTAATGAAAAGCAGAAACAATAGAGGACCTAAGTGACTACCCTGAGGAACTACTGAGGTGACCGTTATTACATCACTTATAATATTGCCAATCTTTACATATTGTTTGCGGTTCGATAAATAGGCCACAATCCAGCTTAAGAAAGCGGAGTGGAAGCCTATATTTTTCAATTTATGAATGAGAAGAGGAATGCTGATCTTATCAAATGCCTTTGAGAAATCTGTATAAATAGTATTCACTTGAACACGATCTTCAAAAGCACTTATAGTATAGTTCGAAAATAATGTAAGATTAGTTACACATGACCTCCCCATAATAAAGGCATGTTGCTCAGGGACTATATATTCCTTAACTAGAGAGCTAAGCTTAGAGTTAACTATATAATCTAGTAATTTAGGTACGACTTTCATAACAGAGACTGGTATGTAATTCTCTATAGTGCTTTTAGTACCTGCTTTAAATATAGGGGTGATTAATGAAATTTTCCACTCATCAAGAAAAGTACCGGTACTTAAGGATAGGTTAAAAATTTTGCATAAAGGATCGGCCAAAAAACAGCGCAATTTTTTAGTAGCGAATGACATAACCCATCAGAATCTGGTCTTGTGGTGGAATCGAGATCATTGAGACCCTTCAAGACATCATCAGCATTAATCGATAAATGACCAACATCCAAAGGGGATGTATCAGTATTAACAGGGTATTCATGATCCAATTCACTAAAGGTTTCGTTACTATAAACAGATTTGAAGTAATAGGCAAAAAGATTCCAACTGGTGTGCAAATCGAACGACCTATTAGAAACGTAATTTAAAACCTTAGGAAAAGAAGAAGTCGTATGCTTGGATTTAATAAAGGACCAAAAGGCCTTACTATTAGAGCTAATGCTGTTTTCAATTGAACAAACGTATTGACCATACAGATACCTATGCAGGACCTCGTATTCCTTTCTAAGTCTATGAAAAAACGCCTCATCAGCGCTTCTGCCAGTAGCCCTATATTGCTTGTATGCCTTTATCTTAGCACTTTCCAATCTTAAAAGACCGTTTACAAACCATTTTGGGTGTTTATTCGTACATTTAGATTTTTTAGCGACAAATTTATGTAGGCCTTCATGGACAACATCAAGAAATTTGTTGTCTGCTCTCAGCAGATCACAATGTTCCAAAAAGGACCAATTTGTGTTAGAGAAAAGGTATTAAGATCTAAATAATTAACTTTGTTAAAACTAAATTCAATTTTATCAGTAGAATTCTGTAAAGGAGCAAAATCATAAAGAGAAATATAAAAGCTAATGGCATTATGATGAAAATCAACTGGCGTCAACGGACTTTTAACCTCATTAATGTCTACTACTAAATCAGGGATAACAAATAACAAATCTAGAATTCTGCCAAAAATATTACTAATATTGTTTAAATGAATTAAATCTAAGCCTAATAAATTACCTATGACAAAACTTTCTGCTTCAGAAGACACATTAATAGGTATTAGCATCACGTCATCATCATTCCAGGTCCAACGTCAATTACTTAGATTGAAGTCACCTATATAGCATAAGTGGTGGTCCTTGATAAACTAGTAATATTGAGTATGTGCTCCTTGTAAACCTCAAGTGAAGAAGATGGAGGAATATAACTGATGCATATATCCAAGAAATTAGTGGTATTGAAGTTACTCACGCGAACACAAAGTTGTTCAATGATTCCCGACTCATTGGATAAGTGAATTTGTTCGCTAATCATGGAAGTACGTACTGCAATCATAATACCGCCTCCACGTGAAAAACCAGATGCGAGAGGACAACGATCCTACCTATAGATTGTGTAGCACCTTTCATCAACAATCTCACTATTTGAAATGCTATCATTCAACCAAGTTTCCGTGATGGCGATGATGTCAAAGTTATTTTCAATTATTGAGAGATAGAAATCTCTCAATTTCGTTTTTAAGCCACGAACATTTTGATAATAGCATTTCAACCCATTATCTTTATTATCAACGTTTAAAAAATTTATTGTAGAGAAGTCAACATTGGGAATGAGATCAGACAATTCCGGGGAATCGGTTTCCATCGAATTATCAATTAAGACTGGATTTGAGATCGATTCGAAACCAGGTAGTTTTTTGATGATTTGATGAATCTTCTGACACATGTGCCGGATGGCCAGATGTCAGGCACAAGCAATCTAGATATACCTATAGTGCTCGGGTACTCCAAGTTTGAATGACACAGATCTGAAATTATTTAAGTCTGCATCCTTTTTCCATAGAGGATGACATGAATTTGGTTGCTTGAAATACTAATCAAATTAGCAACATAATTTTTTATTTTATCAGGTGTAGCATCAGGACGTATACGTGATAAGTGCAAATGTCTGATATTGTTTATCGCAGAAAAGTCATCGACGACAGCAGCTGCCAACAAGTTTTTATTATTATGGTGAGATCTTTTTTGAACAGTAGTCCAGTTGGAATTACGATTATCGGCGTCACTCGCATCAATATCCGCAGACGATATCTGCCTATGGCTCAATTCAGTAACAGGCCTTGTTATAGCTGTAGATATACCTGCAATATTGTTGAGGTTATTGCACTGATCAGACTTATCTGCATCAGCTGTTATAGCTGCAGGAATACAAGTCTTAGCGTTGAGGTCAGCTCAGCTTTTATTTTAATTCAAATATATATTTTATTTTAATACAATTGTCCTAACCTAAATATCACAATTCAATTTAATAAAACTTAAAATCTACTAGCACTACTTATAATATAAAATTCAGTACAATCCATACAAATTCAAGAACAAAAAACAAGTTAAAAATTCGATTAAAAATTCGATATCCAGAAATCCAATTCAATTCAATGTTGTCGTTGTCTCTTTATTTCTGTAAATAAGAAGTAGACTCTGTTATCTTTTCGGAAATTAAACTTCATAAAAAATGGAAACTAATTCTAGCAAGCAGAATTATACTTCTGCCACAGCGATGTGAAACGTTTAGGCAGAATTATACTTCTGCTGAAACGTGCTGAAGAATGTAAGCAGAATTATAATTCTGTTACACGAGTGGAGAGCAAATATTGGATTTTTTTGGGAGGTTGGATTTTAGTGGAATTAGACTTCTAGGTTAATAGAATTAAACTTCTATGTGAAGGAAAGAACAAAATTAGACTATTATTCAGATTACATTCTGACGGATGATATTTTCAGATTAAACTCAAAATTGAATCTTTTAGATTTTGTAGACTTATACTTCTACATAAAAGAGAATTAAACTTCTACATGAAGAAATAAACAAAATTATACTTTTGTTCAAAGGATAGGAAATTCAGATTAGACTCTGGTGAAAGACGCTTTCAGATTAGACTCTGAAAACCGAATCGGTAGTTTTGCTGCGGCTCGCCGCCCTTTTATAGCCGCCATGAACAGTTATGCCCCTGATTCATGACGTGCTTCCCTGGCCACGCTCGGTTTCGTTTAGTCAACTTCTGATTATGGCGACACCATCTGTTTGACGTAATGTCACTAGATGACATTACAAAATGTAAATAGACCTTTAGATGTGCACATGATTTGGGTAAATCTGTGCTTTTTATATATTTATTAATTATTTATGAGATTCTTGTTTTTATTTTTTAGCGCAATCAATGCCTTGGACTGAACGTTTTGAACAAGTTGATGCCCTGGAACTTTGTAGGGAGGATTAGAGATTTGTGATCAGATAAGTATGATCAATTTTGTAAACGAATATAATTCTTTGGGGGTATTTTTGTCTTTTCTAGGAATTTTATGTAGGATGCCCTGGAAGGCAGCTTCAAAGAATCTTGCTGGAATACTGGAACAAGGTTTCTGCTTTCTCAGGAGATATTTATCTGCAATTGAACATTTGGGGTGACCGTTATGTAAAGGAAATGTATGTGGACTGAACACACCCTTTTAGTTACAGTAACAAGGTTTACCGAATCATGGATACCATGGATGCATGCTGTAACACCATTCAAAATTGTTTTGAATTTTTCTTCCTAACTAAGTTAACTAGCCGACAAAAACTAAAGTTAAGAAATTTATGTCATCATTTTGATCTGAGTTTTCTCCCGAATAAAATAATTGATACTCTATTAGTAAATTGTTTTCAATTCTTATTTTGACTGTAGTAAATATTATGCCTGTCTAGACTGAACATCTGTAACTTACAAATGAGAGGAAAAAGAAGAGTTGGTAAACTAAATATGACTTCAAATGTGATTTGACCTTCGGGTTTAGGATCGTATAGTAGGCAAGGTTAAGAAAAATTCTACAAGGAATCAGGAAATGAGAGTAGTGAAAATATAATATAATGAGAGGAATTGATTAATCATGCGTCATCGCAATTCGAAGGTCTTTTTTGGTATTTTTTTAAATTAAGCAACAATCTGCCCAGCCCCTGCTGGAATCTAAGATTTTTGTTCTAATCTACGCTTGGAGTGAACTTGTACATTTATACTAAATATGATTAAATATTTTTTGAAAATTTTTAATAAAACGAGGCAATTTATATGAGAGTTTTTTCACTCAAATCTCGAATTGTTTATTCAGCAGCAAAACTGATAAATTTAATATTGACCAAATTCACTATGAATTTATTTCATAGCAAAACTGTAATATTTCACCTCATATAATTCCCACTTATAAATTATTTTAAGTGCATATATGAGGCAAGCTTGGCTGTTCACTTTGGTGTATACGGCAGGAAGGAATCAAGCCGTACTGATGAGTATACGGTACCTGTTGATACGAAACTCCCCCTTCTTGCAAAGAAAGGGGGACGCCCATTTTAGGCCCGATACCTTCAGGCATGTGAGATGTCTTACACGATGTATTGTGATGCTTTTAACAGTATTTTATTTGCAGTGTTTATTTCAATTAAGCGGGGGAACCCATGGGGTGATAGATTCAAAGTATGATCTAGTATAATTCGTAGGTCCCGAGAAGAAGTTCGAGTACCCACACTCCTATACTCGGACCAGATTCACTTTTTTGGCATTTCCCTGTTTTTTAATGGACCTGAGGTACTGGAATTTTCGCACCTTTGATCGGCTCTAAGTCGGTTGGGTTATGTCCAATCGGCCAATCGGAAAATGGTTTTCACTGTTCGCCTGAGCTCATTACCACATACAGTTCGTTGATGAAAATTTTTCTCTGCATGCCTTTACGGGTCTGTGTAGGACCCCGGCGGGGTCGTGATTCCAATATGGGATGTTGCATATCAAATTAAAAGTCTCGCGGAGTACTATTGTATGGTGTACTTTTCTCCAGATTCACACAACTTTTCTCTGTAGAAAAACCCGTTTTCATGCGCTTGGGTTCGCATTTATTTTTGCAGTTCTTTCTTTCATTGGCATTAATACTATGTTGTGAAAGTTTTTAGCTTTTGCTATATACCGGAGAATCCCAAAAAAAAAATTCTTTCTTGAACAAAATTAAGTTTAACCCGGTAAAAAGTCCAAAAGAGTAATCTTTCTATTTATTTTTCCTCCTGGGCTTGTATAGGAGTGTTTTTTCCTGATATAATTCACACCCAGAATTTATTCTGAGTTTATATGAGAAGAGATCAACTTGATCAATTTTCAAGCGTCTGCAGCAGGCAGAAAACCAAGCTGCACCGATGAGTGTAAGGTTTTTTGCTGACACGAAACGCTTCTTCTTCTTCCTTTTCTACTTTATTTTTCAGCCCACTGCGTGGCGTATACAGGTTCGATTCGCTTCGAATCAATCTGTTTATTTAAAAAAAAAATAATTTTTTTTTTTAATAAATAAAAAAAACTTGTTTTTTTCTATTTTTCTCAAACTTTTCTTTTCTTCTTTTCTTTTTATTCCAGAGATAGGGTAAGGGTCTGTACCAGGTCGGGAGCTAGCAATTGTAGAGGAATTGCTTGGTCTGCCAGTAGAAGTAGTATTTACAGTGCATTGCTTCATAAAGTTCGTAGCCACCTCACGTTTGAAATTTAGTAGGGGCTTTTTATCTTTTGGATTGACATCACAATATAATTTCCAAGCATTTACTAAAGCGACATCAATGAAATTCGAAAAGATGGGCCACCACCATTTTTTACCACGAATTCCAATTCTGTAGTTCGATACCATATTGTCTGCCAAATCTACGCCCCCCATGTATTTATTATATTCAGTAAGAACTTTTCGTTGATTTACAGATATAGTTTTCTTTTCTCTCTGGAATATCTTGATACAAGTTTTGCAGGTTCAATAGTATCAAAGTTGGTTGCTACTTTAACTATTGCACTATCCTTCCATCTGACCGCCAATATATCCTTGTCTTTTTCATACCTGTAGTCATATTCTCCTCAATAGACCTAAGATCCCTCGATGATTTCCCTACTGCCAGATACATCCATAAATCCTACAATCACAATCTCCCCAGATCATCAACAAAAATATGAATTCCTCGTCCAGCCTAAAACAAATAAAAATAAAACAAAGAATCATTCTTCCACGAATGTTAAAATATAAGAATACTTATCTAATTCTGCATTTAATGATAATCTCCACTAGCAGCGTCTTTTAGCTGGAAGTTAATAAATTTACGTAAATAATGCATTTCCACGCTAAATGCATTATAACGCAAACTGGAGGCAATGTCCAAACACTCCAATGAATAAATTCAACACCTAAAACATACAAAATTATTATTATTTATAATAAAATTCTATAAAAATATCATCAACTTACCTAAAGTGTACATCACTCTCGTATATTTACATTTTGTAATGTCACATCGTGACATTACGTCAAAACATTTGATTTCGCCTCATTCATCAAATTAAATAAACGTCACTAGGGCAACACCGAGAGGCCAGAGCTCATAACTGGATGCGGCGACTATATAAAGGCGACGAGCTGCAACACAAAATCATTCTTGGTCCAGAGCTCATCTGGTTTAGAGACTAATCTAAATACAAGAATATTCCCAACCTCATTATAGAAGATTAATTCTATATTTCAGAGAATAATCTGAAACTCCTATCACTTCCAAAAATCCATCCCACACCTAAGCAGAAGTTTAATTCTGCGCAGAGATTAATCTGCGACACTCCTTCCTACACCTAAGCAGAAGATTAATTCTGCGCAGAGATTAATCTGCAATACTCCTGCCCACGTTTAAGCAGAAGAATAATTCTGCTGCAAAGAATAATCTGCTCTTCTTCTTCTTTGTAGTAGCATATTGCTACACCTCTGCGCACGCTCAAAATACTATCAGAGACTAATCTGACTAAGTTAACAATTATAACAATTTACTTCCTTGTGCCCTCACGTACGAGCAAAGGTATTTTTCTACCGTTGTGCCCTCACGCACCATAAAAAGGCTTCTACTTTATAGAAACATATTGTTACCACATTTAATACAATAAATCTATATTCAGAGACTAATCTGAATTAGTTTTTCTGTAGAAGCATTTTGCTGCCCTTGTGCCCTCACGCACTAGCAGCATTAAGATTTTCCCTTTTTCTGTGTTTTTATGACAGATAATAATTCTAGTCTTCTCTCCCTTTTTCAGAACGAGGAGAAAATTGGCAGCGCCTGAGCGGGAGATCATTGATTTTTATTTTGAATTGTAATTTGTTTATTTTTTTTTTTTGAATTTTATATTGAATTTTTAGTAGTTTGTAGGTTAGTTTTTAGTTCTGAATTTTGTTAATGAATTTGTGATATAGTTATAAGCTTTTAATTTGAATAAAAAGTTTTATATTTGAATTGTATGACTGAGTTGTCAATTAAAAACCGGCACTCCCTCACACGTCCGAGACTAGCTCTCACACCGAATTTCTTCAAAAGAGAAGACTCCACACTAATTATTTGGGATTTATTCATTGCTCAACTTTCAAACGCGTTTTTCTCGAAATCTTGTTTTTGAAGTCGGTACGCAAGATATCTCGAAAACTAATGAACCGATTGCAATTATCTTTTTTTGTGCTTATTCTGCATATATTTATCTAGTCTTTGTCATATCGATTTTTTTTTTGAGTGGCTTAGTTTTTTTTTAATCGTCGAAATAATTTCGTATTTTTCTCTAAAAATGGCTATGTAAATTCAAATGTCCGCCATATTGTCAAAAATCGATATTTTCAAAATCGCATATGACAAAGACTAGATAGTACTGTCCAATTTAAATCTCATTGTTTTTTTTCTTATTTGGATGATTACAGATGAAGCAGGAGAGCGTACCGCGAAGGGCCTGTTTTTTGCGGATCAGAGGATTACTCGGCGAATATTTGATATTTTTTAATAAAAAAATTGTTACGTATTCTTAAAAATGTGTTTTATCATTTAAAAAAGAATTGCTTTGATTACTGTTATAGATTGCCTTTAAGTAAAAACCATTAAAATGGCTTTTTTTCGCGCTTCTCGTTACGTTTCCCCCCTTAACGGATTATTTTTGTGAAAGAGTGATACAAGGAATTTTATTTTTTAATGTTGAATTAGCGGAATCTATTTTGTGAAATATATCGATAAAAAGAATTTTCTATCGTTGAATTAACGGAATCTATTTTGTTAAGTTTTAAGTAATTCACTGACCTATTTCTCTTCCCTCAGTTTTAATTCTATTTGTGTTTAATTTTCGTCTGATGTGTCTATAGGTATTCTTTGCCTCCCTTCGTGTTAACTTTTCGTGAAGGATAGGTTTTTTGTGGTGCCTTGAGGAAAGATGGTGATGATGATTGGTAATTTAAAACAATAAGTTAACTTTTGAGTTGATAGTTTGCTGATTGTTTCTGTATCTTCAACAAATGCATTTCTTTGATTTGCATTTTTTCTTTATTTATTGTTTACAAAGGACGTAGAGGATTACATAACATTTCTATCTGGGTGGCTTACAATCCCTCCTTGGTTCGCTTACTCAGCTATCGCACCTCGGTCTACAAAGGACAATTTATTGTCTACCCTATCTTATACGAAAGCCTAGTGGAATCATGATGCACATCTTTCTTACAAAATTTTCGAAAAAAATATGAATGATCTACAACTGAGTATTCATGAAGATTTACATTCCGCGTATCACAAAGATGAAGAAAACAGTATAAAACAATTTTGATTTTTCAAGCAACATGAGTTTCCGCTTCATGGAAAAATGATATTTTCACAGATCTGCTTGCTTCCAATATTCAGTTCGTAAATATGAATTGAATATTTTTTAGAAACCACGTTTTAAAGGATCATTTGGAATCGGGAATAAAACCTCGCTGTAATTAAATTTTGTTCTGATGTACAGAAAAGAAAAGTTATTGTGGAGGTGCGGTATGTATCCGATTTATTTCCTGTGTTTGCTGAAATAATAATTAATTAATATTTTTTATAACCTAAATGATGAATATGTTACGTTTGTTTACATTTCTCTTCCAGGTATCTAGGGATTCTAATTAATTTATCAAACAGAAAAGAACAAGCGCGCCATCTAGTTTTGTAGCAAGTATTTTCCGTTTACCGAGCAACTACTCTTACTAATGGATAATGCCAACTGATAGTATTTCTGACTTAAAAGCTAGAAGGTTGTGATATACATAGGAGAAGAACATCTTTTTCGTGGTGTGAGCAACCGAGTGGAAAGCGGAATGTACTGGATTCAAAAACCATTAGAGGCGATTGCTTTTCTCTTACAAATTTACATTAGAATCTCCAAAATCAATTAAACAATTTCCCATTCAACTCATAGCTGCTAGTGTAAACTATGTAGTTATCATTAATAAGCGTTGGGTATCTGAGCCGTACTGATCAACAAATCAAAAATCCAGTAATTTGTGAAAAGTTTCTTGGATATATACAGCTCCATCTTGATTTAAGCTAACTCGTTGGTAAAGATTGTACAATGATACAGAAAAATCATCAAAACTTTGCGCACAAAAAGCTATCGATTAGAAACAATTGATAATAAATTTTGTTGGAAAGACTGCAACTATCATTCACGAAAATGACAGAGGCGTTTCGTATCGTCCAGAGCTTAATTCTGTTCAGTACGGCTAGTTCTTGCTTTTCATATACGTCTGACAGAAAAGCTTAGTTTGTTATAATTCTTTTCAAATTGATAACTTTTTCTGTGAAAAATCTTCAAAATTTTTCTCTATGAATTTGGCTGGTTCCGCCTAGAGCCAATCTGCTGGGTATTAAATAAATACTTTGTATCTCGCCTCATATACATAAACATATGAGGTCGCCTTAGCTTTTCTGTCAGGCAGGATCTAGCCGTATGCAGAGTATTAAGTTCTTGCCGATACGAAACGCCTTTGTCATTTCCAAATGTATAATGGCGCTACCTACGGCAATGGTAGGCATATAAATACCGTTCGGAAATTAATTAATTACAAGTATCATAACTATGCTATCCTTTTAAAGTGCCATTGAATCTTGTCATCAATGACCTGAACAATGTCCGTGAAGTAGAAAATAGTGATGGAACATAAATAAAATCATTAAATTTTCAGTATGGATATCAGAATATCTTCTAAAATCTTTACCACTATTGTACAAGCTTTGCTATGTATAACTATTAAATAGTCGCGCTTAGTACATACTCAAAGACAAAAGCAACTCCTAATCATTGCTATTTATGTATTTCGTCAAATTTCATCCTGTTTGTAAACATTTCCATCAAGTATACATGACTATAAAGGCAATAAACGGTCATATAAATTAACGCCTAAATGGAGTTCAGTACTATATTCGAGAAAATAAAAAAAAAAAATCGGAGATCTGGATATTAAATTGAAACATCCTCGTTCATAGATAGAACCAACCTTCTGAAAATGTCCAGGATCTCTTCAGGCTAAATATATCTTCATCCCTTACTTGAACTAAAAAAGTACCAATGACAAAAATATGAACGAATTTGGACAGCAATCAGGACGACTAAAGTTTATATTCAAAACTGATTTCTTAAAGTTCTATTACAAATGTGGATTTCTACCCGCCTCATTTATTTCGAATTAATTTTAAAAAAACTATGTGCAGCGATGAATAAATCTGAAAGAATAATAAAAAGAATTAACAACAAGAAAAATAGTCAGGAGAGCCGAATGGCATATGATTTCCTCCCACGTAGAAGTGATGCACACGTACCTACAGGCATAGTCAAAACAACTGAAATATAAAGAAAAATATAAATAAATTGAATCAACAGAAAGAACTTATAGAATAAGAAACATTACTGAAATTACACAGAAAGACATAATTTTTCCATAATTTCCCAAGCAAAATAAACGTAAACAAGTACGTGCAAATACAACAACAACACTGCGGGAAATGGAAATTATGGAATAACTAGTTCAATTTCAATGTCTCTCACTTGAAATTTACAACAACTGTGGAAAAAGAGTTACAGAACACATCAACTATGAAAATGCACTTTCTCCCGAACAATATGATGGAAAATTCATACAAATTTTTTAATGAGAAAACATATGTTAATATTCCGCATCGTGTGATATAAATTATACGTAATGAAAAATAAAACATTCTAAGCATTATGTATTATGTTTGTGGGCTCCAATACAAAAAATGGCGGTTCATATCCTATATAAGCCCAAACATTTTTATGAATTTCTCTCTGCTCAATCCCTCACATATATAACAATAAATATAAATAGCACACCTACAATACTTTTGAAGGACGAAGAATAGCTAACTGGTTGAGTGACCATTTTGTTAGTATCTCCACCGCTAACCCAACTATTTACCAAGATAGCAATATGATACGCACAATAAATAGCGTCAACTCAGTATTTCATAACAACTCCACCCCCATTATTAACTCCAGCAATAGCTTCACAGCACTAGGCTCCATGCACCAAAACCACTAAGAAGCCAGAAGTACTGAACCAACAGAAACATCATTTCATTCATGATAAACGTACTTCACACTATATTCGTAGCCGTGAGAACAAAAAATCTTCCGGTCCTGATCAAATCCTTAACTTCATCATCAGGAAAGTCCCCCGTCCTTTAGCCAAAAACTAACAACAATTTTCAACCACTGCTTCAAAATCGGGTACTTTCCTAAGGCATGGAAAAGAGTAATAATAATCCCCATATTAAAACTCCAAAAACCACCTAACCGACATATACAGCCTGTAGCTAGAGACCTATTTCGCTACTATCATCAGTATGGAAAATTATTCGAATATTTCTTAAAGGACAAAATCCGCGATTATTGTGAAAATCATGATATAATACCCATAAATCAATTCGATTTTAAATAATTTTGTCCAAGTAGTATCTCCAATCCATTCATGATTATTACGTGAAATAGAAACTAAAAATTAACACTGATAAATGTGAGGCAATTGTTTTCACAGGAATAAAATCCTGTAAGTCCCGTCAGAGTAAACTTCTAAAGGATATGAACGTACTTCTAAGCAACTGTAGTGTCACCAAATCTGGATCGATATTTCTTCGAACCAAATGAAACGAATTCGTAAACTTGAAAGATCCTCTCTAAGACGCTGCACGGATCTATATAGAAAATTAAAAAAATTAAATTAAATTATTTGCATTGTGTTCGTGTTGGTGAGACATTTATTGTGTTAAGTGAAAGTTTTTTACTAATAAAAGTGGTTGAAATTAATTCTTTAATTTTATTAGTTTTTTTTTTTGTAATAATTCAATTTTATTGCATTGTGGTAAATTTTATTTACATAGTGAATTCCTAGTGCGTAGTTAATGGATTCCTATTAGAATTGATAAGTTTCCTAATAGTTTTACAGGGAGTCGAAATGGGACCACAACCGAAATTATTTAACAACCTTAACCGTATTGATTTACTTTAATTCGGTTTCGGTTAAAACCGAATCGTAAAATATAAATTTCGGTTTCGGTTAAAACCGAAATGTGAAAATTCCTTTTCGGTTGCGGTTAAAAGACCCTATAAATATAAAATGTTCGGTTTCGGTTACAACTGGAACGTTATTGACATTTCGTTAAATAACAAACACTCAACCATCAAAATTTGGACTATATATATTTAAAATAAATATATACTTAATGCTGGAAACAGCAACACTTTAATTCGGGTTTCGGGGAATGCTAACTGCCGTTAAATACTTGAATAGTTATTTTCCTTGCTATCTTGAACCTAGAACACCTCGTCGGTATAAGCATGGAATATAAATAAATGTAGTAGCGCCAACCACCACAATAATGCATACAAATTCTAAAGAAAAATTTCCAGTAAATTTCTAGAAAAAAATTGAAGCATCCTTACATCAGATCGGGACATCGTTGATTTTATATTGGAGCGAAGCATTCAGCTGGAAACACAATGCGACGACCATCAGCGTTCATCAGCTCAGATTTCATTCTATTCTATTATCAGATATAGGAATAAATTGAAATTTGAGCTGATGAACTCTGATGACCGTAGCATTGTGTTTCCCGCTTTCCGCATTGTTGTCGTTCTTCAATATGCATACAAATCCTAAAGAAGAAATTTCTAGTAAATTTCTAGGAAAGAATTGAAGCCTCCCTACATCAGGTCGAGACATCGTTGATTGGAGCGAGGCTTTCCGCATTGTTGTCGTTGTCAGCATTCAATATGCATACAAATTCTAAAAAAAAATTTCTAGTAATTTTCTAGGAAAAAATTGAAGCCTCCCTACATCGTTGCCATTTGGTTACATCAGCAAGTCAAGGCATCGCCTATTTTATATTCCAGCGAGGTGTTGATTTTTATTCTACTTGTATGTACTTTGTATCTTATTAGATTACCTATGCTAGGTATTGCTGTTTTACTGTGAATATGCTATGCAAGGAAACCAAAGAAACGTGGGAAAAATTTAAAAACTTTAAAAACAAAATCTAAGGTGCCACTGTAATTTCATCCGACATCCCGGCAGAAAAATTAGTCGGCTCGTAAGACCACAAATTTCACAAGACCGGTCATACAATTTCTTTTGTGGTCGGTACCAATTTAATAGGTTTTTGAATTTCGGTCTGGCGGTTACGGTCACATTTTATTGAGGTCTCGTTATTTCGGTCCCATTTGATTTCGGTCGCTCTATTTCGGTACACTTTTAATTTCTGTTTTAATTTCGGTACCGAAGTTAAGACCGGTTAAGTTTCGGTCCCATTTCGACTCCCTTCAAGTGAAATTAATAATAATTCACCATTGCATGTACATACCTATAGAACAAATTCAAGTTAGTTATTCCTTTACTGCCCAGTTTGATTTAGCTGAAATATACCTGTGGATTGTGCTTTATCTTGCTTAAATTTTTTTAACTGCATTAATAGTTGAATTACATAGTCATAGAAATATCTGTTAGATTTACCTTACAAATAATTGTCCAACTGTAAGTTAGCGTACTCAAAACATACAAGTGAATTTTTTCATTAAATCTAATATAAATTTATTTCTATTCATTCTTTATTTAACATACCGCTACACTAACTTAACCCACCAAAGGTATTATTATTATATGTGGTTTGTGAACAGTTCTACAGAAGCTGTTCTGTTATGCACGTGCTACAAGCCCAACATTCTTAAAAAATAAAGGTTTTCACATTAGCTTATTATACAAGCATACGGTACGGCATTCCTTGCATAACACTTTGTCGTAGTTCCAGGAACAATTCTTTTGCGTATCGGAACAGACTGAAGTCTCCCGAACAATCAATTTTAGATACCCAACATCCTCTTTTATTTTCTATAACAATCTTATAAAATTATTCCACTTTAAATGCTAAAATTTACTCAAATTCACTGATTTGGCAATGAAACGTTATCTTCAGCTATTATGTTCAACAATTTATAGTTAAATAAATAAATTTCCATTGGCGACGTAAAATCAAGCATGCATTAGCATATTGTGGTCATTTGCACATAATTATGAAAAATTATGCAAAATATGTTGATTTACGCACAAAGATAAGAATATTAAAATTATAGCAAATAACTCAATAAAATTGAGACCGTAATGTTAGTAAAGTGAACGAAATCGTGTCTAGTCATTGTGCCGGAACATAAAATATTTCTGGATATTTTCAAAGCATCGATTGAACTACTATAATTGAAATCATTAAAAAATCTATTAAAATAATTGGGTGAAAACTACCTAAAACACAAATGCATATTCATAGATCCATATAACAACGATTAACCCTTAAAGTTTTTACGAGCCCATAAAAACATAATGGGTCGAAGAGACTTTTTGTTCTGGCATTGAACTGAATAAAATATTGTTTTGCATCTTTCATAATCCTCTTAAAATTTCGATTCACAAATTAATTCCCGATTTGAATTAACACGCTCGCCAGGATACAATCCTATATAACAGGATACGGGTAAAGGTATGTAAGTACGGACATGATCAAAACGAATACGGCTGGTTTTATGCTTTCAACTGGAAATGTTATGGATAGACCTCCTACAATGGCCTAAAATATATGCCTTGAAAATGGAGCTTGAATTTATCATGAGTTTATAAAATTTTTAATTTAATTTTTATATATTCTTTAAATTCATTATAAACCAAGGGAATTTAAGGTTTCCTCGATACACAGGGGGGTTTTCCACTAGGAGGTCAATAGAGCGGGAGGTGATAGTTATCACCTATATGAATCAAAAATTGTATGGCAGGAGGGGGGGGGGGCATATCAACAATTTAGGAGCTACAGGGTGATTAAGAAAGAAAGCTAGTTTTTCACAAAACACCCTGCATCTTAAAAACTACAGGGCATACGGTGAGCTGATTGTATGCAAAACTTCTTGGCCTTTCCAACGACTGCTTAATCAGCTCCATACCCCTACCCCATCACTTGTTAGAATCAGTTGTTTTTTCTTCTTGTATTTATTAATTTGATTTAGAATCGTTAAAAATAAAAGTTCTTAAAATTCTTCTTTATCCATCATTGACTGATTCTAACAAGTGTAGGTTCGATTCCCGTCCGGGAAAAAATAAATAATCATGACTCAATTTAATTTGGTATTCATTCTTCACAAGGTTCAATTTAAGTTGGTAGCTATTTTTCACAATGGAGGTTGGCAGTTGAAAATTGGCCCCCTAATTCAAAGAAAGATGTTCATATGTATGTCTATTTCTCAGCCGTCTTCTTCTTATGAAAAATCTTGTATTTTCTCGCATTCAGCTGTAGACACCTGCAAATTTCAATTATTTTAATTGGCTGACATTTCAGTTTTCTTACTCATTGGCAGATGTTGTTCAGCTTTACGATTAACTGAGATTTACAACTGAAAAAGTAGTTCTGATAAAAATGTTTGCTCTGGGTTGTACCGGGTAGTAGAATCTCTGTTTCCTTCTTATCAGAAACTGTGTCTTCAGAATCTACAAGACAGCCGAAATTTTCGCCTACACTAGAATTTCTGTAGACATTGTATGATCATCTTTAGAATAGTCGACTATTTGGAAGGTTTCCATCTCAAAACCATTTTTGACCAGTTCATCAGCCCTTTTATTCCTAGCTATGTTTCCATGTCCTGGTAGTCATCGGATTCCAATTGATGAAATACAAACAACACCGTCTGGTAAATCTAAACTTTTCTCTCTGGAAGGACAATGACACTGCTGCTGTCCGACAGGCTGTAAGATTCTTTCCAGTTCCATTTACGGGAGAGTATACCCTTCATCCTGTGCCTGCACTAATTTTTGATCCGCCCGTATATAGAGTAATCTTCAGATGGTTCAACCATTTCATACCTTTCCGTTCTATAAGGAATGTTAATAATAAATCTCCCACTAAAGTAAGGTACAGGCAATCAATTCCTAAAAGTTTACTAGAAGAACCGTACATCTTTTCCCTCCAGCATTACGTAACCTCACTCCTCAACTCGATTTGATACTGCATTCGATTCCATAAGATTATCGATAAAATTTGATTTTATTGTTCTTGAACTCCATCCAGTGCATAAAAAAATGATCTATTTAATTTAGGAAATTTATAGTTTGAACTCAACTACCTGTGTGACTCTGAAGGTAACCTGACAATGGTATTTGGCCAATCATTCTCTATCATTAAATTTTTCGAAGATTGAGTGGATGGATTACATCCATATTTATCCTTTTATAAGACGCATCAAACTATTTAACGTTTTTTATACCAGTCAGATTGCAGGCCTAAAAGCTTAATTACTTTTCCTCCACAAGTGATATTTGAATCGCTATCTATTTCTAACAGTTCTTCCCATAACATGTATCCGTTTATTTTGGCATTGACTTCAAACACTAGATTTACGGATAATTTTGCATACTTATTTTTACTGAAACCCGTCATATTGACGGATATATTAAAATGCGTTATTTGAGAAAAATTAATCGAAAAATAAATTTCTTTAAAATTATTTATAATTTAAAAAACATAGGTTAATATATTTTATCACTCTTTTTATTAAAAAAACAGAATTTTCTCAACATATTATTACTTACTCTTTTTGCAAATATACATCATTTTTTGTGTGGATTTACCACAAACATACTTTTTACCTTTCACACAAATATTAGTACTTCTGTTGTTCTTACAATATCCGATTTGGCAGGATTTGCGAATATTGGATTTATTCCGTATTCACGATAAATGTTCCTGGATTCACTTTGATATTCATCGTCGAGTTCTTCAGCCAACTAAAAAACAAATTTTTTGAGTTAATTGCCGCCAAATTTAATATATTTAAAAAAAATTGTAGAGGCCATCTGCGAGACCCCGCTTTGACACTGTATTTTCGTGCCATTTGGTCGACTACGTCAACTCCAAATTTCGTTTGGTTATAAAATTTAGAAGTCCCTGGGAGACGGTTATTATTGTCTTCAATTTTAACAAATTTATGTTTTAAACTGAGTAGTAAAATTTTTTTTTGGTTTAGTTTTGTACATAGTTAGAACGCAAGACGTGGTTTTGTAAAGAAGTGTAGAAAATGGTTTCATGTTATCTTTCTTATTTTTTGCTGATTTGAACAGTTCCATTTTGTTAGCCCGTATACGTTTCCATAAGTTTGACCACTATGAATTCGCTTA
This sequence comes from Dioctria rufipes, assembly GCA_963924295.1. Taxonomy (NCBI): domain Eukaryota; kingdom Metazoa; phylum Arthropoda; class Insecta; order Diptera; family Asilidae; genus Dioctria; species Dioctria rufipes. The sequence goes on along the minus strand of OZ002744.1, from coordinate 70,920,734 downwards.
ACATACTACTTTCATCAATTATCAGATCAAACGCGCTAATTACATTACCTAGCATAAGATTTCCCTTGACGTAGACCGTCTATCCTGGCACATCTTTGAATATAGTGAAAGCTGGGGATCTACCACTACTTACACCCTTTTCCCATATGATTCCATTAACAGAAATATTAGTTCCTTTGTTTCGATATTGGGATTCATTGGAAATTTCCACGTCGTTTTCCGTTTCGGAAAGACTAAGCATTCTTTCTCTACTGCGACATATATTAGAAATATTTTCATTTGCATTGTCTGAAGGTTCGATTTCGATGCTTTTATCAGAATCCGAATACTCAACTTCATTCTCGCTTTCACATAGCTCATCCTCATTTTCATCAAAACAGACGTCAGAAAAGTCCTCATTTATGTTGGTTATTTTTTTTAGAAATTTTGCAGCACTACGAGATCTTTTCATAATTGCGCTAATCAATTTAGGAAAAATAAATAATAATATAAATAAATATTTATTATAAATATATGTTTTCAACTTACCCTGCAAAATAATCCATGCTCTCAAAATAAGTTGCAAATATCCAAATAATTTTTGACTATAAAGCTAGTCACTTCACTATCAATATTTCGAATAAGAAATATATTACAAAAATATAGAGTGCTTCATGTAAAAAGGGAATTCCCTGAACTCAAATTCTCCGAACTCAAAGTAAACGAGCGCAAATTCACCGAACTCAAATTCCCTACATTCAGAATGTTATTATTTTTTGAATGAAAGAATGCAAAAAATTTATTTTGCGCAAATAAAAAATATATTTTACACTGAGATCAGTTAATTCGTTAATTTGACGGATTTCCGGTAAAATACACATACTGATATATGAACTTAGAATGTCTAACGGAAAATGAATTACAATAGATATTCATATCAATAATATTTAAAATAACTTAAAAAAAAATAGTTTTAAATTTTCTTCATTTCAACATATGAAATTTAAAATCCGTTAAATTGACGGATTCCGTAAATCTAGTGTTAAGGTAATATTTCGCTGAATCGGTGATTTTAGTCATATAAGATACAATCACTTCACACTGCTTTGTGATGCAATTTACTAATATTCGCAATTAATTCTTAAGCATTCGCTCTTAGCGATACTATCATTATTTGACTATCATCAAAAATACCAAAACTAGGTGGGGAAAAACTATTTAAATAGATAGATTTAGGTGGATTACAAAATTCTAAAATAAAGACGTCTGAAAATATTATTGGCAACTCTCGTTATCTCTAGTGCTTTGACAAAAAACTATATACGGTTCGGAATATTTGAGCCTAAAGATCTTATTCGCAGATAAGATAAGATAATCAGTTTCTACACCTACCCAGAAGATGATAGTAGTCCCTGTGAATCAAGTGATTCGCAATCGACCATTTCAGCATACGGGCGAAGATTATCTGTACCGAGATTCAGCTAATTTGCGAGTGATTCACTTCAGTCACTCCTTTCACTCACTTCATTCACTCACTTTTGAAAATAAAATGATTCCTTTAAAAAAGTGAAGTGAGTATTTTCGAATATTAACTTCGAATGTCATTTTCACAGCCTTTTGGCTTTTTTATGTGTGCAAATGAACACGGCTGCGAAATATTATCCTCTAAACATTTTATGCAGATAATAAGGAGGAATATAATATAACATATTCTAAGAATTTAATTTTTCAGCTCTTTTCTCCCATGCATTAGGGTCCCTGTGCACTAACAAGCATCCCTCTAATATATTATAACTTTATTGTAGTCCATCAATTAGAGCTTTCTAGTATTCAAATGGCGAGTTACAATTTATTAGTGATAATTAATTACTATACGTACTTACCATTTCTAAAATAAAATCGCTGCTCGATGATTTCACTCCCAACTCACCGCAAAATTGAAGGTGAGTGAAGTGAGTGAGTGAATTTCTTAGCAGAATCAAATTTGCAGAAAAGTGACTCACTTCACTTACTTTTTGCCAATTTCGACGTAGCTAAATCTCGGTACTGGTTTCAGTTCTAGTTCACTTAAATCTAGGACGTAAAAGAGCTTCACACAAAGTATTGTAATGCATATGTAATCATACATAATAAATTGCATGTAAATCATATGCGCATCTCCCTAAAAGAAAACAAGAAAAAAGATTGCAGCTAAAGTTTGCATATCTTTTCAAAAGGTAAAACTCCGAGTTCAATTAACTCGTCGAGTAAACAGAAAAAGAAAACATAATTGACATACATACAGATTCGTATGTAATCATTTGTGTGATTCATTCATACCTCGTTATGAATGAGGTAAAAGTAAAACGCATCAAATTTCCGCGCAAGCAAAAAGCATAATATGCATATACAGTGCACCAAGTTGTAAAGAAAATATTACTCACGTGAGGTCACCGCTCTTTTGTTACGATGCACATAATAAGGTAGGTAAAGAATATTGATTGTAGGTAGCATTTAGGAATTATTGTAAATTGCTTACTTAGCAATAATTATCGATTATAAATAAGGTAGCATTTAGGAATAAAAGAAGAATAAAGAAATAACCATAGAGTAGTCAAGTGGTTCTTATTCTTAGATCGCAGAGGCAAGTTGGCCAGCGGTTCTACCCTTTTGATGAAGAGGCTTCTCAGCCAAACATCTTTCTTACAAAAATACCGAGGCAATTAGCCAAGTATTTTCTTTTGATAGATATTGAGGCTCTCCAGCCATATATCTAGTGCGGATTGAGGCATTCGGCCAGATCCAAAGGTAAATGAGGCTTTTTACCCATTTTTACGAATATTGCGGCCATCACGCCATATATTCAATAATTAACTAAATAAAATATATCTCATCATGAACAGAATCCCGGATATCGGCGAATACGCCATCCTACTAGCGAAGATCATAACAGTATATCAATTATCTAGCCTCTTTGTTTGCATAGCTACAAAAGAATTTTATCTTGAAGTCATCATTAGATTTAAATAATAAAATATTTATTTTCAGACGTAGAGCAAATGTAACGAGTTACACAGTGAAGCCGCTATTATAAACGTGTGTTGACCAAGAAATCGGCACTTACACTGTCAGTAAGGGTTGCCAAAACAGTTCGCTCATCATATGTTTATATTTTAAGTAACTGAATGACAGTTTATTCCTCTTCTATCCCCCGTTTTAGCGGCCTTTAACAAGCTTGAGTATAGGTTAATAAATACAATCTCAGGAAAGTGAAATTTGCATTCTCGCCGACATGCGAGGAACCCTACTCACTATTAGTCCAAACTCAAGAATGAGTGAAGTCTAGATTTATATGCCATTTCAATTCAGATCTTGATTTCATGAAAACCTTAACCCCGGCAAAATTTTCCATCTGTTCTGGATTACAATCAATTCAAGTCAACTGTCTCGTTCAAAACTAACCCAAGAAATGTACGAACAATCATAGATACGCTTCGCTGGCCTAATGAACTCTACGTCATTCACTTCCATCAAAGAGCAACTAAACGAATAAATATATATGGGCCAGAATGCCTAACTACGACATTTGGTCTTCTTAACTCTTATGTGACCATACCGGGTACCCGGTACCTTTTCGGGTTTAAAATGACATATTTCTTATAACGTCGCTCCTAGAGGTCTGTGTATCCGTGAGAACTCCTAAAAAACACTTCTAAAGAATTTCCGACTATTTTCAATACAAATCGAGTTTTCGAAATATGTTTTTTTCATTTCTGAAAACTATACTTCTATCACCCAAATGAGGTACCCGGTACCTTATGAATATCTCCGTACTTTTCGTATAAAATGAAACGCAATAAATCATTAAAAACTAATTATTTATTTAAAAAATGTCTAATAACATAAATTTTAATTTTTTGGACTGTCTAATGAGGCATCGCCGCAGTCAACACAGGCAGTTGGCGCAGTTTTATATACTGATTGCATATAGGTTTTTTATATTTAGTGCAACATTTTCTAGTATTGCGGCGCCTATTGTCGTCTGCAAGGCATCGATGACATACACCTGTATGTTTAGTCCTACCTGATGCGTGCTTAGGTAGATTCTGTGGTGCATGTGCCTTTGCGAGGGTTGGTATAAACCTATTTCCCAGGACTGTTTCCATCGCAGTTCGTACATGATAATGATATATTACGTTTGAAATTTTTGACCTGTTCAAGACTGACGACAGGAACAAATTCTTTCCCAAGTCCTTGAGGAATAGACGGCGGCGCTCTGTTGGTTGCGTCAAGGTGGGAAAACTTCCCTGATGCTGATGCACAATGTAGGCTTTATTTTTTCTAATTGTTCCCACGACAATCATTCACATTGTACGTAAAATTTTCGCCAGTGGCAGTGAGGTGAAAAAGTTGTCAGTTGTGATATTCCGACCTGTTCCCCGGAAGTCGTTCACTAATTCGATTACGGTATTTTGCCCAACGGTAAATTGGTGGGCACTGTTTTTGGTTTCTTTACCAGTATAAATTATTGCTTTGGATGGAAATGAATTTCTGGAATCGCAAACCCAAAAGACCTTAATTCCATACTTCTCCGGCTTTCTCGGAATATGTTGCGTAAATGTTGTACGTCCTCTGTACGGGAATAGCTGCTCGTCAACTGTTAAGTTATCATACGGGTAGTAGGCATTTGCTAATTTAGCATTTAACATGCTCCAGATATCCATAATTGGAGGAGGTTTATTAGTTTTGAGCCTTTCAGCTCGCGTGTTTACGTTATCGAAACGGATATTCCGGGAGATGGCTTGAAAACGACTTCGGCTCAGAGCACTTCGATATAATGGCAAAGCGTCTGATTTCCACATCTCCTTCACATGTTCTCCATTCGAATGATGAACACCAGAAGTTATTAGGATTCCAATGTACGCATCTAGCTCCGTTTCCGTCAGTGGCTGCCAAGTTTTAGGTTCGGTACCTGGATGTCAGGCATTCCATTCGTCAATAATTTTCCTGGCCTTACGATTTATAACGCATTTTCTGTGTGAGGGTACCGGGTACCATCCACGGGTGATAAAAGGTGAAAATTTTCATGGTCACATAAGGGTTAAAATGTCGTGTTCCTTCGCATTTTTGTGTGCGCTCTTGACATTCACACTGGCTTTGACAATTTCGTTCGAAATATCGCCAAAAAGACGTACTATTTCCTTATGTTTACTGGTACTTAGGAGGAATGTCTGCATCAATCCTCTACGTACTACTGTAGAGCATACCTACATACCACAATAATAAATGCACATGCACCTACCTCAACAACGAATAATAATAAAGAAATAAAAATAAACGAAACAAACATGACAAGCAAAAGTAAATAGCAACAAAAAAAAGAAATATGATCGGAATAGCCATGCGCCATTCTACGATCATTTAATGAATTTACGCTAAGTGAAAGAAAGTTGTAAAATGTAATATGATCACCACTGGTCACCATTGCACCGTGATGATACATACAATACATTACTCATTGAGCTTAAAAAAAAAAAAATAAAAGTAATTGCTCAATGACGCAATCGATAACTGTGTCATATCTACTTAGCATTTGTTCAATAAGAAAAAAGATTGCAAAGTAAGCATCGAAGCAATGCTATGCTTGTTCATGTAGGGGTTAATGTATATGCATTTTTATCGATTAAATATATTCTTGATCGATATTGCTGATATGAGCAATGTAAGCAATTTTGTAATAGTCTTTAGTTCTCATGAGAAATAATATTTTTTGTATTAAGGTTTTTACCATGTAAGCAATTTTTAAAAGTATAAATTAAGTGCGATTGAGAATAAAAATTCAGAGTTTTACCTACAACTCCAAGCGTATTATTTAACTGCCAGATATTGAGCCCCTTGGCTCCAACATGGCTGATATTAAAGGTATTGAGCTGTATAGCTCTCACTAATAATATCTCTCATTTTTTTTACACCAGATATTGAGCTCTTAAGCTTTAACTTGGTGGACTTTTTAGAGATTGAGCTTTCTTCGCTCTAATACTAAAAGTCGTTTCATTCATCCTTAATAGATCGAACAACTGAAGAAGGCAAGCAAAGTTATACCAAGAACCCAACTTATTTACATGGCGACCCTGCGGACCGAATCTTTGAAGAGACTCTACAACCCTGGAAAGAGTTAAAGGAATCCCTGATAGACGCTTTACGGGACCCCACCAAAGGACCGAGGCCCATCACAATAGAGGAGTACCGAAGCAGAAACAAGAACCAACAACCTCAAGTACAACCACCAAAGGAAATTTATACAAAAAGAAGAGCTGGCTTCGAAGCAAAATTTAGAAGAGAAATCGGCGAATATCACCGTCTGGCTGTGATATCACAAGGGGAGCAGAAAAAGAAGTTCCTACTGAAAATAGCAGAGCTAAAAAAGGAAAGAAAGGAGAAAAGAAAAGAAAAACAAAAAAAGAGAAGGAATAAATAAAAAAATATATATATATAAAAAAAAATGTTATAAATAAACCTTTAATTAGTCATAAACTATTACATTATATATATATACAAAAAAATAAAATATCAACTTATTTACATAAAATAAAATATCAACTTATTTACATTATTTACATGGCATATTGTTATTTACATTTACATATTATTCTCTTTCTTTTACCTTCAATATCAGCTCACAGCTAATCCTTCATTTTTTGTTGCTTACCATTCTTTTTTTTTTTGTCACTCAAAATGGGTAAAAAACAGTCGAAAGAATCCAAAGAAGAGGTTATAATAAACAATAATGCAGGTTCAGCAACAAATAATACAGAACAAGGGAATAGAATACTTTCAGATTTAGAGCTAATATTACTCATTTTAGGAATTCTAGTTATTTTATATTTAATAGCAATAAAAATAAAAAAATATTTCATTAAAAAGGTAGATAGACAGATAGCCATAGCTAGAGTATAACTAAACAGATATATAGAATAATGAGTTTACAGGAATTAATCTCACAATTAGATAAAATATTGGAAAATTTTAAAAAGACTCCAAATAGAACATACACTTCCGCGCATATACTAGGCAAAACTAAACAAGCCAGAGAGATAAAAGATAACTTTAATAACATATATAAAACTGCTTACAAGCAAGATGAGATTGTCGCACTCAAACAAAAAGAAAAATTTGAGGCAAAATACACAGAACTAGATTTAATATTGATACAAAAAACTAATGAATTACTAGAAGAAACGGACTCAGAATCAAATGAATTATTAAAAGATAAGGACTCAGAACCAAAAATGGCAACATTTGATATAGCTACAGCCATAAAAATTATTCCAGAATTTAATGGAGAAATAAAAAATCTGGACAACTTTCTAAATTTAGTGCATTTTATGCATAGTGATCTAGCAAATAATGAGCAGAAAAGCAGATTAATAGATTTTGTTTTAAAGACAAGACTCTCAGCAGCAGTCAAAAACAAGATAAGCTATATCACAATTGAAAAAAACTATGACTCGCTACAGAAAACGTTGCGTGACATCTTTAAAAGCACGAAAACACCACTCAGCATACAAACAGAGTTAACAAAAATAACTCAGTCTGGTAAAACAATTACAGACTACGCCACAAAAATAGAAAATTTGGTTGCTCAATTAAACTCTATACAGATAACAGAGCAAGGTGAAGAAAATAGAACAATAATTGCGAAACTCAATGACCAAATAGCATTGAATGCATTTAAGAATGGACTTAATGAACAGATAAAGGCGACAATTTTCGCCGCAAGGCCTAAAACATTGCAAGAAGCAATACAAATTGCGGCTGAAGTTGAAGTACCAAGACCGCAAACATATGTCCATCATTATAGAAAAAACCGACATGCACAGAATTCATTCAATCCAAGAGGTCAACAATTTAACAACATCGGACGAAATAACAATCATAATAACCGTAGATTTTCGCAAAATTATGCTATAAATCGTCCTAATATGAACTCAAATTCATATTCAAGAAATAATAGAGTTCATAATCAACACCAAAACTATAATCAATCAAATATTCAGTATAGACATGGCAACCAATCTCGAAATCTTCCCAATAGAAGAGTCAACCTAACGCAATCGGGAAACGGGGAAATCCCCCAAGTAACCGATTCGGGGGAAATAGACTAATAAATGCAATAAGAATATATAGTCTTACTAAACACCTAACCAACTACATAACAACATCCATAAATGTATCACCGGGCCAGAAGTCATTTCTTATAGACACTGGAGCTGACATATCAATTATGAAACGCAATGAATTGAAATCTGGTGAAGGAATTCAAGAACACAAAAAATGCAAAATAACGGGCATCACTAAGTCAGAATCATTCTCTTTAGGAACCTTAGAGGCAGATCTAAAAATAGAAGGTCAAGATATTCCACAAGAATTTCATATAGTAGATGATGATTTTCCAATCTTGACAAGTGGAATTCTAGGAAGAGATTTTTTAATTCAAAACTCGTGTAAAATTGATTATGAAAATTTTACAATCTCTATCTTTCATAATGAGATAGAATCTATATTGCCAATGAATACTAAACTACCAAATCTAAATTTGATAAAGATCCCACCAAGAACAGAGATAATACAAGCAATCAATGTTAATATAAAAAAAGATAACATAGTTCTAAGCGAAGAAATTCAAAAATTAGTTTTCATAGCTAATTCTATAATTCCTGCAAAAGGCGTTGCACACATCAAAATTTTAAATACGCTAGATAGAGAAATTATCCTCAAAAATTTCAAACCCAAAATAGAACCTCTTGATAACTATCACATAATAAATACTAGTACCAAGCATAAAAACAACAACAGATTCACTAAACTTCTGAAAGAACTCAAATTAGAAAATCTAGATGAATATGCAAAAAATTCTGTTTTAGAAATATGCAAAAATTTCTCAGATATTTTCCATTTACCGGATGACAAATTAACTACAAATAATTTCTACAGTCAAAAAATCTCCACTACAGACAAGAATCCTGTATATATTAAAAATTATAGACTTCCTCAGACACAAATCGAGGAAATAAATAATCAAATAGACAAGCTCATAAAGGAAGACGTTATTGAACCATCAATAAGTCCATACAATTCTCCTTTATAAATTGTTCCAAAAAAATCCGACAACGGAAATAAAAAATGGCGTCTTGTTGTAGATTTCAGACAACTAAATAAAAAAATTCTTGATGATAAATTTCCTCTAACAAGACTTGATGATGTACTTGACAAGCTTGGAAGAGCGAAATACTTTTCCACACTTGATCTTACAAGTTCATTTCATCAAATTGAATTAAATAAGAATTCTAGGCCATTGACTGCATTTTCAAGCAACAAAGGCCACTATCAATTTAAAAGACTGCCATTTGGTTTAAAAATTTCAACCAATAGTTTTCAAAGAATGCTTTCAATAGCTTTATCTGGACTAGATTCTGAAGCGTTCTTATACGTGGACGATATTATTATCTTTGGATGTAGCCTAAAACATCACAATCAAAATCTGATAACAACATTTAACAGACTGAGAAAATATAATTTAAAACTAAATCCGGAAAAATGTAGATTTCTACAGACAGAAGTAACGTATTTGGGACATCTAATAACAAAAGATGGTATTAGAACAGACCCTAAGAAATTTGACACTGTATTGAATTACCCCACCCCAAAAAATGCGGATGATGCAAGAAGATTTATTGCATTCTGTAACTACTACAGAAGATTCATTCCAAATTTCGCTGAAATAGCTAGACCAATAAATTCTCTATCGAAAAAGAACACCATTTTCGATTGGACAGATGAATGTCAAAAAGCATTTTCATGTTTAAAGTCAAAATTGACAAATTCACCAATATTACAATACCCCAATTTTGAAGAAAAATTTATATTAACAACAGATGCTTCACAATTTGCTCTTGGAGCAGTATTATCACAAGGTGACATAGGATCTGATTTACCAATTTCATATGCTAGCAGAACGCTAACAAAGCATGAACTTAATAAACCAATTATTGAAAAAGAATTATTAGCCATTCATTGGGCAATAAATTTCTTCAGACCTTATTTATATGGTAGAAAATTTATCGTGGTAACAGACCATAGACCTTTAGTAAGTCTCTTCACGCATAGAAATCCATCTTCCAAATTAACGAGAATAAGATTAGACCTAGCCGACTACGACTTCGAAATTAATTATAAACAAGGCAAAATGAATGCGAATGCCGATGCCTTATCAAGAATAAAAATTGATTCTGATATATTAAAAGCAATGATTCCCACAGCAAGCATAAATGTAACTACAAGAGCAATGTCCAACAAGATAGAAAAACTTAACAAGAAGAAACCCCAGGATAGCAGCCCAACTAACATAGAGACTGATCACCTTTATGCATGGGAATGCACTTCCAATAACGAAGTAAGGAGGATACCAAAGTTAAAATTTGAGCTCAATAAGAATAAAGCGCTACAAAAAGAAAATAATAGTTTGCCAAATATAATAATAAATAATAAGGGAGTGATAATCGAATTCAGCAATAATCCATATCACGACTTAGGTTTGATCTTGGAGACACTGATTTCGAAAATGAAGAAAATGAAAACAGAGTCACTATCGTTAGCGAAAGATGACATCATATTTCATTATATAAACGTCGACGAATTTAAAAAGTTATTTAACAAGCTGCAGCAAAATAAGAAACAAAATATAAATGAGAATAATAGGCAAACAAAATTAAAAATTATAATATATAAAACTCCCATACAAATAAAAGATATTAAAATGAAGAATAATATAATCAATGAATTCCACAACTCACCACATGGCGGACACTCAGGTGTCAAAAGAACGATAAATAAGATAAAACAAAGATACATATGGAAAAATCTAAACAAGATGGTTAAAGACTATATAAACAGATGTGAATTTTGTGCAAAGAATAAAATCCTAAAACACACTAGAGAAAAATTAGTGATAACGGATACCCCAAAAAGGAGTTTCGAAGTAATCTCTATAGATACTGTTGGTCCACTAAAAATGTCAAAAGAATTTCGATACATACTAACTATACAGTGTGAACTGACCAAGTATATTGAAGCTATACCATTGGAGAACAAGGAGGCAATTACAATTGCCAGAGCATTAGTTGAAAAATTCATATTAAGATATGGTACCTTCAATACAATAAAAACAGACTTGGGAACGGAATTCATAAATGAAATATTCACCAACATATGCAAATACTTGAAGAAAGAGCAGAGAACATCTACACCATATCATCACCAAACATTAGGTTCAATTGAGAGAAACCACAGAGTCCTAAATGAATATCTTCTATCATTCACACAGGAATACAATTGGGATGAATGGATACCGTACTATACATTTTGTTATAACACGACACCACATTCTGATACAGGTTACACTCCATACGAACTAGTCTTTGGAAAACTCGCTAGCCTGGCGAACGATGTAGATTTCAATGATAATACGCCTATATACAATTATGAAGATTACGCAAAAGAACTAAAATTTAGGTTAACACAAGCACACAATAGAGCTAGAATATTATTAGACTTAGCAAAAACAAAACGTAAAGAAAAATTAGATAAAGTAATAAACCCAATTGAAATAAAAGTAAAAGATTTTGTACTTCTGAAAAGAGAAGATAAACGAAAATGTGAAAGCCCTTATAAAGGCCCATATGAAGTAAAAGAAATAGAAGGAGTAAATGTCTACTTAGATATTGACAATAAAAGAAAGAAAGTACATAAGAATAGGCTAAAAAAGATAACTTATAACCAATAAAATATATAAATAGCATACCATTTCATTAGAATATAGAAATCTCATAGCATTAGAATAATATGATATCGACATCTGACATTTATTATAATATGTATTATAGTATATATACACATAATGTACATATCAATTTTAATAATTATAAAGAAACATTTAAGAATGTGAAATAATTGATTAAATAAAGATAGTGTTGTCATCTCCATCAAAATCATGTATATGCAAATTGCCTATTGCACTCATATAAGCAAATCAAAAAAAAATTTTTTCTATAAAAAAAAAAATTTTTTTTTCCTCTTTTTACGGTAAGGATGTAGAGCATACCTACATACCACAATAATAAATGCACATGCACCTACCTCAACAACGAATAATAATAAAGAAATAAAAATAAACGAAACAAACATGACAAGCAAAAGTAAATAGCAACAAAAAAAAAGAAATATGATCGGAATAGCCATGCGCCATTCTACGATCATTTAATGAATTTACGCTAAGTGAAAGAAAGTTGTAAAATGTAATATGATCACCACTGGTCACCATTGCACCGTGATGATACATACAATACATTACTCATTGAGCTTAAAAAAAAATAAATAAAAGTAATTGCTCAATGACGCAATCGATAACTGTGTCATATCTACTTAGCATTTGTTCAATAAGAAAAAAGATTGCAAAGTAAGCATGGAAGCAATGCTATGCTTGTTCATGTAGGGGTTAATGTATATGCATTTTTATCGATTAAATATATTCTTGATCGATATTGCTGATATGAGCAATGTAAGCAATTTTGTAATAGTCTTTAGTTCTCATGAGAAATAATATTTTTTGTATTAAGGTTTTTACCATGTAAGCAATTTTTAAAAGTATAAATTAAGTGCGATTGAGAATAAAAATTCAGAGTTTTACCTACAACTCCAAGCGTATTATTTAACTGCCAGATATTGAGCCCCTTGGCTCCAACATGGCTGATATTAAAGGTATTGAGCTGTATAGCTCTCACTAATAATATCTCTCCTTTTTTTTACACCAGATATTGAGCTCTTAAGCTTTAACTTGGTGGACTTTTTAGAGATTGAGCTTTCTTCGCTCTAATACTAAAAGTCGTTTCATTCATCCTTAATAGATCGAACAACTGAAGAAGGCAAGCAAAGTTATACCAAGAACCCAACTTATTTACACTACCATCCTAGTATTTTAGCGAAATTTAGTGTACATATTGCATCTATATGTTATGTTAGTAATTATTTTTTGCAGAGTTTGGCTTTCCTTAGCAGAAGACCCTTTTAAGAAATTTATATATACTGACGGAATCCCCTTTGTTAATCTTTCCCATCATAAACTGTTTGGACGATCGGAAATATAAGTCTGGAAACCTCTACAACTGGACATTATTCTAAATATGTGCCCGATTTCGTAAAAACGATGCGCCTGCTTTAGTCGCCTCTGGCAAAAAAAAGCGTAAAATCAAACACTTTCACCCCACCAATCCGTGCGGCAGTTCAATATTTATATATAAATTATTCGATAAAATTAATTTAACTTCTCCTTAAGAATGTCACCATCCAATTTCGGAAGTACCATTTCATTCATGAAAATTTAAGAGTCTTCGAACTGTCTTCCCATACTTATTAAATCCACCCCCAAAACATTTCCACCTTAATTGATATTTCATTTAATTTATCAGCAATCCTGAGAGAAAAATGTCCGCCTTATGTAATCCACTCGAAATTTTCATAGAGATGTTTAAATTTAAAGAGCATGCGAGATTCTTCCGCTAACAAATCCCATAAAAGTTTATCGCAGCATTAAGGACAATACACTTCCATACATACCTACATACTTGTCGCCTGGCTCTGAATAACCGAGGAAGCATCACCCCACAATAAAGTCTTCCTTCGTCAACACCAACATAAAGATCTATACATATCCACCAACAAAGAACATTGTCTTTGCTGATTTATCAACAATTCATAAGTACTTTCAACTTTATCTAACTTCCAAGGGTGTGGAGGAGTTTGTATCCTCTTCGACCAGTAAAGATAACATTTAAACGTTTGCCTAGATGCATATATAAAAGATCATCAGGTAGACATTACAGGCTGAAAGGGTTAGGGCTTTGAATTATGCTGGCAAAGTTAATACTGATGGAAATCACCTCGTAGGGCAAAGTCAGAATTCTAAAAAGCTATGAATTATTTACGAAAACCCTGTGTCATCATTCATTATTGGCGTTACCATGTGTGACACAGTTCAGCTCGTGAATGGCAGACAGGTCCTGTGGTGGAATAAATTAGGTGCTGTATTGTCCCGAATCCTCGTAGTAGAGGAAAATTAACAGCCAACACTTTATTGGTTCAGAAAAATCATTCTGACAACATTTCTAGTGTTAGGTGTCTGAATACGTACTATGTAGGTTCGTTAATATTTACATATATGTATAGTGAAGTATATGGTAGTTCGGCCTCATGTTGTGGGTGCGTTGTCTGACATTCCAAAACGTAGTCAGTTTAACAAAATTTGTGTGCCTTCAAACCGTGTGACCAATTTCCATATTTCACCGGAGCTATGTATATGCCTGGCAGTCCTAGTCCACTGAAATTAAGTTTGTGACAATTCGCACTTAGGGTTACGACTGAGCCCAGTTTCTGACAGGAATTTATTGCTTTTGGAGTCCGCTGGTGACTAAGCATCACAGTAATTATTTCTAATACGAGTGATTTACAATCTAATCTAAAATTTACTTCTCATTTCGACTCCGACGAAAAAGTTTTGAAAATCGTTTTTAATACAAATTGCTAAGTGATATTTAGGCTACCTTTTTTGGAGACTTACCTCAAAAGAAGTTACTTCATTTTTTTTTATTATTTTTTTTTTAGTTTTTATTTTTTACTTTTAAGAAATAAGAATGAACCTCGAGGCGAATTATTGTTCCTGAAATATAAAATGCATAGTTCTATATCTTTATATCACTATCTGACACGAGAGCATCTTCGTCAATTTGGAATCTGCTTAGAATCTGAAAAAAATTCTTTATGTAGTTCATCCGATTTTTCATTAACCATTTTTACCGCATTAGGAATAAAAAAAGAACTACTTGTTTACAAAAGCGGCAGCGGTCCATAAATTGCAGCAAGAGTATGACCCCTTACCCCATATATGCAATCTGCATGAAAACATTAATTATTGACATCGCAAGTGTCACATCAAGTAATTCTAAGTGTACTGGGCGCAAATAGATCTGAGTCTATTTAATTTTAATGAGACCTATGCAGGTATGAATATTTATTAAAGTTGTATCTATGTACATCCATCCATTTATATATGTCAGAGGTACCTGTGCACGGATGTATATTTCTACTTACCGTAATTTCAAATATTCCTGACGTAATATAATCTGGTATAAATCTCGACCTACTTACCTTACCTCGCAGTTCACTCTACAAATGTCGACATAGGTGTAAGGCAAGCTTTCTGAATCAAACATGAAATACCAATCAGAGCTATAATTTAAGATATCATCGATATATACGTTTGTCATATTGCAACTAGCGAGAGAGACTGCGGCCTAATCAACATTTAGCAGAATTTAGTAATGCTTTTATACAGAGACGGAAGAAGCACTCTCTACCCAATCCATAAATCTATGCACGTGAAATCTTGATCGCAATCATACTCCTACAATCCTATCCAATTACGACGTTAAACATTTCGGATTTAGAATTAAGAACAAAACTGAAGCCATCTCAAAGCCGAGTTGTTTTTTTTTTTTTTTGTAATGACTAATGAGCATAGGGTATACCTCTTAGCTGAATATTCTTAGCGTGGTACTGAGTGGCTTTGCTAGCTTAGAAACTATGCCGAGATGGTGGTGTTTCTAACCGAATTATCGAACTGCTTAATTCAGAATATCAAAACTCATTCGCCTGAATGCATTCATTATTTACCCTCGAAATGGCACTCTGAATAATTCAGAGACTTCTATCGATTTTGCAGACGATTCCATTAAGTTCTGCGACATTATCCTGTAGAGAGGCTGCTCTGAAGCCCATTATGACAATTTAGTGAGAACGCGTACACGTTTATCCATTCTGCTTGTTTTGAAATCAAATGGCATAAGTAGACTCCACCGATTCGTATATAAACGAGAAGGTAGGAAGCACGGAATTCGTTCATACTAGATTTACCTCTATAGAGATCTAGGTATATGTACTTTTATGGATATAATGTCCAACGGTCGCTCGCATTCCTGCAATTGTCCACCAGTAGTTAATTTACACTCTGCAAATAATTAACTACAAGTCCTTGCCATTTTTTTCTGTTCAAGGTTTTCGCAATTTCTACCCCTATCTATCCCTATCCAGAGATGGAATTGAAATTAGTCTACCCTCAACCTATTCGAATGAATTTTTAACTAGGTGAAAGCACGACAGAGTAACATCGTGTGATGAGAAAGGCAGAGGTGAAATTCCAGTTGAGGATAGGCAACTTTGAATCTATATGGGGTAAAGAATTGTATAGATGTAGACTACAAGGCTGTGGTGCCTAAGTCACATCGGAATAATCATTTTATATAAATGAATTCTCTGTAAAGAAAGGAATAACATTCAGAAACAGTAAAGCAAGAATGTTTATTTTTAGTTTTCATAGCTGAATATCAATCAGAGGAATGCAATGAAGACACGAGGAACGTCCTTAATGAAACCTCTTGATATTCCTGGCTTAAGCTTTCCATACTGAAATATTAATCGTGGGGTGAATATTCATCTGATATAACCAGGAGATCTCACACATAGAGAAATCATAATTTTATTTGCAACTGGTGAATTAAAAATCAAGTACTTCTTTTTGCTGTAACTACCCTTTAAGGTTGTGAGGGTTTTGTACTTCTAAAAACGGGTAATTTCCGGTTCCTTTTATAGGATGATAGGGGCAAGATTGCGCTTTAGGTCCTTTAGCAGGTTTATGTATTTGATGCTTTACTTGAGACTCGAATTTTTTTATTTATTTTGTGCATATTCAGAGTTTCTAGTTCAAAGTGAAAACCGGCCAAACTGTTTCAGTTGCTAGGTACACTTTGAATTTCAGCCGGAAAATTAAGGTATCTTTTTTCTATTTTAGGTTTTCTATAGTGCACTTAATTAGAATAATATTACGGATGTGATCTGAAAAGAAAAAAAAAGTTGTAGAGATTAGTGAGATTTCTAAAAGAATTTGTTTTAGGGATAGATATGCTCTGTCAGTTTAAGCGCAGAATCCATGTTATTATTATTATTTATGGAGGGACAAACTTACATTTTATGTCAGTATTTCCGATGTTGTTGATCACTTGTAAAAGTTGGTTAATTGACAGATGAATATTCATTTTCGAGCTATGCCCGAAAAGTCGCTTATTTTGCCGTCAGTCCTTATTAGATACTTCTCTATATGGAACTGCCCATATACCACAACCGTTGCTGACTTCCCGTGGCAGTCTTTGGTAATCACGTCTTAAAGTTAGTTGAAAGGAATAACGATCGCCTTCATTGTCCTCGAGGTAAGAGCTAACGCACTTCTCGTCTGCTTTTCATGTAGTGATAAGACTCAGACAATGAAGAGTGAGAAACCAACTTCTTAATGATAAATGAAGTCCTTACAGAGATGAACTAAGCCAACATCACAGTTATGGGACTTACAGAAACAAATGGTATGATACTGAAGAGTACTTATGCAACAAGAAATTCCTATAGCATACTACGCAAGCGCACTCCTCCAAAACTTCCTATAATCGATAAAGCTGTGAGTTCAATTCTAAAGAACGGTAATTAAGTATAACACTATTATGCAGTCGGTTTAACTGTGCCATAAATAGTGTAGTATCTTTTAATTTTTAAAGAAAAACCTGGGAGCAGTCGTGTGACTTTGACTCCACTGGAGCGGCTATTAACAGCTCAGACTCCGAGATAAAATGGGGGTATGAATAGTAGGAGCAGCTGTACAGCTTAGTACTCCTATGTGGAATAATACACGACGGTTTGTAACTTTCTCGATAAATCAAGAGAACTGAATGAATTCCATTTATTGATCGTTCTTAGCCTATATATACATAATTAGTAACCTATGGTACCCTATTCTTACTATTCTAAATGCTGACGCTGGGCGAGTAAGCAATGTGCATAAAATTATGATGACATGCATTTACGCGTGAAACCCCTTGACGATGAATCGTTTGGGTCAGTGGTGCAATCGCTTGCTTGTTGCAAATAAATGTATGTCATTATTATCATCAATTATTTTCGATTATGAATGGTGTTGTAATAAATTTGTGCTGATTAATTTTAGCGTTTTACATTTGTTGTGAAATTTGTGTTTACAGCTTTTTAGTGTTGTTTGTATTTATGGTATTAAATGTATATCACACCTTTCCCCCTTAGGAAAAAAAAAAAATTTGTGTTTACATAATTTTTTTTTTTTTTTTTTTTTTTTTTTTTTTTTTTTTTTTTTTTTTTTTTTTTTTTTTTTGCAGTATTATTGGGGATATCAAACTTGATTTGAGAGCATCGAAAGATTTTTGTTGGATTTCTGCCCATTCAAATTTTGTGTTTTTCCGGAGTAGTTTGTTTAACGGTAGTGCTATTTCTGCAAAGTTGGGGATGAAACGGCGGTAATAATTACAGAATGCTACGAATCGTCTGACTTCGTCGGCGTTTTTTGGGATAGGATAATTTTTAACTACCTCGTATTTTGAACTGTCTGGGCTTATGCCTTGTGCTGATATTCGATGTCCAAGATAGGTGACTTCGGTTTGGAAAAATTTGCATTTTTCAGGATTTAATTTGAGATTACGCTCTCGTAATCTGTTAAATACTGTTTGCAAGTTTTTTATATGGTGTGACTGTGAACATCCGACGACTATGATGTCGTCAATGTACAGAAAGGCTATTTCCGGTGGTAGACCCGTCATGGCGATGGTCATCATCCTTTGGAAACTATTTGGACTTATATTAAGTCCGAAAGGAAGTCGTGTATACTGGTAGTGACCTTGGTTAGTTGAAAAAGCTGTGAACTTTCTAGAAGATTCCTCTAATGGTATTTGGTGGAATCCGGACATAAGGTCAAGTGTAGAGAAGTATTTGGCTCGGCCCATTTGGTCGAGTATCTCTTCTATACGCGGTAAGGGAAATTTATCTGCCAGAACTTTTTTATTAAGATTCCTAAAATCAACTACTAAACGCCATTTTTTATTTTGGTTGTTGGATTTTTTGGGTACTAGTAGTATTGGAGAATTAAAATGAGAAACAGAGTTCTCTATTATTCCGTCTACTAGCATTTTGTCTACCTGCCTATTAATCTCGGTTTTGTGTGCTTCTGGTATTCGGTAGTTTTTTGTGTATACTGCTCTATTATCAGTTAGTTCTATATTTTGTTTGTAGAAGTTATTGGTTGTTAGAGGTTCACTTTCTAACGCAAATATGTCTTCATATTCTCGGCATAATTCTTCGAATTGAAGTTTGGCGTAGTTTGGAATGCTGTTTAAGTTTAATTTGGAGATAACTTGTTCTGTTCTTTTTGATTTTATTGTGTCTGTATTAATGACGTTAAAGTCTGAGAGTGGTTGTGTTATTATGTCGGAATGTTGTAGTGTGGTGGTTTTGTTTGTAGTGTTTAGTATCCTGACTAGTGGGTAATTTTGTGAAGTTACTGATCCTGCAATGAATATGCCTGGGTGGATTTCTTGTCCAATGATTACCATATCATTGGCACCTTCTTGTTTTTTAACCTTGAACTTTCTTATTATTTCACATCGGGGTGGTATGATAATAGAATTTTCGGATGGACCATTCAGTATTGGGATCTCTGCCGAACTTTCAGGTGTGTTTAATGTAAGGGTCCACGTATCATAATCGATAGTGGTCTTGAATTTTGTTAGGAAATCTAGTCCTAAAATTGCATCAGCCCTGAGGGAGAAATCATCTTCTACTATCTGGAATAAATGTTCGACCGCAAACTGGTCGTTAAAATGTAATTTTGTGTATGTTGCCCCAATCGACTGCCTCTTAGTATCCGTAACCCCTTGGATAATACAAGTGTTTTTAGGATAGTAAAGTTGGTCTTTATTAATTTTTCCCCTCTTGAATATGGATATTTCTGCCCCTGTGTCTACAATCAGAGTACATACTGACCCGCACATGTCGACATACGCTTTAATAAAGTTTGTTAAGGATAGGTTTAGGCAATGTATTCTTGGCTTGAATTCGTCGCAGCCCCCAACCGTGTTGTTTCTTCCTCTGGTTGGGGGGCTTGATATTCCCCCGATTCGAAGTAGTTTACATTTCTTCCTTGATTATAGGTATTATTATTATTTGCTCGCAGATTATTCTGGTAGCGACTACTGTTATTTGGTGCAGCATTACCGAAATATCTTTTATCGCGGTGGTTATATTGATTTCGTGGGTGGTTTTGTCTATTATTGGCTGCCATATTTCTATTGTACTGTTGTTTGGGCCAGCGCTCCCTGTTCCTGTTAAAATTATTTTGATTGTTGAACCCTTGCGTATTATTATAATGAAACTTTCTTGATGGGTTGGTATTATAATGCAGGACACTGCTTGGCTGCGGCTTATCTACTGCTATTGCCTTCGCTGCTAATTCTGAAAGTGTTCCTAGGCTACTAGCTTTTAGTATAATCGCTGTTTCTGTATTGGCAACATTGTTCATAAATGACTGTATTGAAAATTTTTCGGCCAATTTTTCAGCTGCTTCTCCAGCTGCTACTTTCTCTGTTATAAAGGCTCTAGTCAGCTGGCCTGATAGATTTTCTATCTGATTGGAAAAGTCTGCAAGTTTTCTGTTACCTTGCTGGCATGATCGCAGTTGTGCCAGAATAGCATCTGACGATAATTTTGCCGAAAATTTTTCTTTTAATTTGGCTTTGATCGTTGATACTGTATTTGTGCCCTCCGATATTACGTACTTGGCTTTTCCAGTTATACGTGTCTTGATGAATTTGATCATGATGGTTTTATGTTCGTTTGCCGTTAACTCGTCTAGTAGTTCCATAGACTCGATAAAAGAATCAGTTTCATCTAGCTTTCCATCGTAGGGTTGTATGAGCGATGTAGCTGTTTTTATGTCAAAACCCATCTTTGTTTGTTTTTGTGTATTTATGTTTTCTAAGATTTTGTTTGCTATACTTTCAATTTCTTCGTAGATAACTTTTATCTTCAATATTGTTTCGACGTCCGCTTGTTTAAGTGCGTTTTCTTTTGCCTTGGCACAGAGTTGATTTGTTAACTTTTCTTTCTCTTGCAGAGTTTTCTCAGAATATGGACGGTTTTTACTTTTCTTAAAATTGTCCAGAATATTTTCTAGTTCGTCCTTAATCTTTATAAGTGCTTCCATTTATCAGACGGTTGATATGTTTAATTTTGCTGGGGTACTGAGGTATCTTTTTCTTAAACCCCTCCTATGATCTTTGTACAGTATGTATACAAATTCAATGATTTTAATTGCAACCAATATGCATAAAATTATTATTATCTGATTATTCTCGACCGAAACTGTATCCTCTATAATTAGATTATTAACAATTTCCCCGTTGTTATCTGAAGTTTTGGATTGCGTTTTACCCATTACTGAAAATGTTTCGCTTATTTCCAACAACGTCAAGCAAACAGCAAAAGAAAAAATTTTTTTTTTTTTTTTTTTTTTTTTTTTTTTTTTTTTTTTTTTTTTGACATATTAATTATTTAATTATTATTATACCTTTATACTACGCTACTTCTACTTTATATTTTAAAAAAAATAAATTTTAAATTAGATCATTAAACCCTTATCTCTTCCTTTTGATGACGTTCAGTTGTTTTTTTGTCAATATTATTAGTTTGTTGTATTTTTCCCGTTCCTCCTCAGTTGCTGCTAACTCGACAAGTACCTTGTAATTTTGAAGTTCCTGTGCAATTTTTTGTCTCTTGCCTCCTCTTTTTCGTGGTTTTGTCTCCTGAGTTTTTACACTGCTTGTGTTTCTGCTTCTATACTCCTCGATGGTGATTCTTTTTGGACCCGCTTCGTATGGTGGAGGATTTTCGTTGTCCAGCCTTGATTTGGGGATGTACGGCGTCGGCTTCTTATTTACTGGATACAGTGTTATGCCTTCTATATTCCTCTCTGGTATCTTCTTAGTTTCTTCAATAGTCTTGAAAATGTGATTGAAGATGGCATCTATCTCGTTCATACTAAAATTTCTTCTGATTGGTACTGGTAGTGGATGTAGTCGTCTTCGCAGTTTTTTGGTGGTTGTTACTATGTCACTGTATAAGTTTCTATTATTTATGAAAATTCCCAGCTGCACTTTTGATGATGATATTATGGTCTGCAGATTCGCAAAGTTACAAATTTCGCAGTTTCTACGATGTCACGGTCGCCATGTAGTATCTTTTAATTTTTAAAGAAAAACCTGGGAGCAGTCGTGTGACTTTGACTCCACTGGAGCGGCTATTAACAGCTCAGACTCCGAGATAAAATGGGGGTATGAATAGTAGGAGCAGCTGTACAGCTTAGTACTCCTATGTGGAATAATACACGACGGTTTGTAACTTTCTCGATAAATCAAGAGAACTGAATGAATTCCATTTATTGATCGTTCTTAGCCTATATATACATAATTAGTAACCTATGGTACCCTATTCTTACTATTCTAAATGCTGACGCTGGGCGAGTAAGCAATGTGCATAAAATTATGATGACATGCATTTACGCGTGAAACCCCTTGACGATGAATCGTTTGGGTCAGTGGTGCAATCGCTTGCTTGTTGCAAATAAATGTATGTCATTATTATCATCAATTATTTTCGATTATGAATGGTGTTGTAATAAATTTGTGCTGATTAATTTTAGCGTTTTACATTTGTTGTGAAATTTGTGTTTACAGCTTTTTAGTGTTGTTTGTATTTATGGTATTAAATGTATATCACAATAGTGACCTAATCCAAGTCTCGCCATATGTTAATTGCAGCATCTTCATTTTCCTCACATCCCTTGTGAATATAAGTCATGATGGTAATCAATTGATGTTATCATAGAAAGAAACAACCAATTG